>CM049371.1:442500-712500 GCA_026937815.1 Etheostoma perlongum | reverse complement strand
TCATGTGGAACAAAGAATCCCAGCAATGATTTTACCAAACCAAATGATATAACAAAACACACAATGCAAATAAACTCAGAGAAATACAATTAGTATATATAATTAAAATATATTATGGAGGACAGGGGATCGAACTATGATGTAGCCTTCCAACAATTTAACGCTTCGAATCATCTTCACTAAAATGGAAAATGGATTTCCGTGTGCTGCAAATGTTCTTAAATAGTTAATTCCTCTATTTTTCCCTTCTTTAGTGAAGCTTGCCGCTGGCTGCCAGACTCCTGCTGCTCCTCCGCTGTATCCTTTTTCTGGCTTTCACTGAGGAGGGAGGAGGAGGAGAAACACAACAAGAGTGAGTTAAAGAAATAACACACCTGTCCATACCTTTCAGGGAGCTTCTCCTTTTTTATTTACAAACTCGTCTTAAAGACCTCATATTCTGCTCATTTTCAGGTTTATAATAGTATTTAGAGGTTGTACCAGAGTAGGTTTACATGGTGTGATTTTCAAAAAACACATATATCACACATTGTAAACCTATTACATGCACACAAACAAGATATATAACACAATAAAGGAAAGGGGGAAAGCCAAAAAGCATAGTATGAGCACTTTAAGGTGATTGCACTCACCGTCAGTACATTCCACTTGGGGTTTCTCCCACTGTCCGTCTGCTTTACAGCGAACCACGGGAGGGTGGCGCTGTGTAAAGCCTGGGTTGCACTGATATCGGATGATGGCGTTGACAGGGTACTCCTCCCTCCTGTTACCAAACATGTGGGCATTCTCAACCTCCGGCGGGGAGCCACAGAACGCTGAGGACAGAACCAGAAGCTGTCATATCAAACCCCCCGAAAAACTGTCCTGATCGTTGTTTAGCAATAGTAGGACTCGCGACCTGTATATACATTTATGGTGGCTGCGCACTCTACTGGCCATAGTAAATATGACGGAAGCAGAGCAGGAAGTAAGGTTGACAGAGAAATTCATTTTTATAAGTCTTTTATTTCATATTTCTCTGTAGTAGTGTCTTAAAATATTATAACTTTCATGCTTATCATATATTCATATCTTGCTTGTCGTATATTCATACATGCTTATTATATTTTATAATCTTATATGCACATTTAACCAACTATGTTTTCTTGTAAGCTTCTTCCTTAAAACTGTTAGCACCGCCAGGCAATAAAATGTCTCCACGGCTGTATACCATATAGATAGCAAGTGTCTCCAAGTGTCTTAGTTTTTGAGGTCAGTCAAAGTACACGTCGCCCAGCGACCTGCCCTCTGCCCTCCTTATTCAGTGTAGGCATAAACCAAACACCAGATGTCTTTTAGTCTCAACAACTGTGAATCTTTGTGTGTGTGTGTGTGTTTCAATAAAGAGACTATGCTTTTTACAATCTGTTGAAGTTCCCCGAGAGTGATGCTGGAGATAGGTTGCTCTTTAAACTGCATATTTGCCGTCTGCGTCTCGTTTCTTTGCTTGACCATGTTTATTTAGTAAGTTAAAGTGTTATGAACCTGACAAAGGTGAGGAAGTGTGAGAGTTGCAAATTTCCGCGTAAGGAGGTGTGTTGGGGTTCCAGTCCCGTTTGAAAATAAAAGCGAACTTAGCGAACGTCTCGTTCAGCGCCACGTGCGTCACCCTCAGGAAGTGAATTAACATTTGATTTGAACCCAACCCACGATAGTAAAACCCTAAAGTACTCTTTGTGCCTAATCATGAAATTGCAACCGTGGCGTCACCGCCCAGCGTCATAACCGGAAGTGAACTAGCGTCTGATTTGAACCCAAACCATGACCTTTCAGTAGTTTTTGTGCCTAAACATAACTAAACCGCAACCATTTCACAACCTTAAATAAGTGTTTAAAATCACAAACTTTACATTCACAACTGCGAGTGACATTCTTTGTTTTAGATATCTGTATTTCCTGCCACCCCTAGGGGCGCTCTATTATGACACGCTCCTGTGGGTCGTATTACAGGGTGAGAACAGACGACTCATATAATCGTATGCTTTGGATCCCTTGTCTCTTGCATTGAGTATTTTCACTACAGACGGCAGTACTACAGTAATCAAACCTACATAAGTCAATATTATTGATAAGGACCTTGAAGCTAATGGCTCTGTGTGAAAGAGGTTCCTCATACTTCTGATGAAATTATTGAGTATTATGATTCAACTCTGCAGCTTCACCTGGTTCATGTATCTTAGTTGTACCTCATTTCCACCACGCAGAGATATTTTCAGCCAAACGCTACTTCCCCAGCACCAAACAAAGTTGGCAACTTGCTGGTGAATGAAGTTGAATATCCATAGTATGCAAACACATTTGCCATACTAACTCTATAAGGCGATACTATTCATGGCTCTGTGCCTGTGACCTTGTCTTAACCCTCATGTATTAACCTGTTTTCCTATATCAATGTTCTTTTTAACTACACAATTTTAATTACCCAAAATAGTCTTTGTTACAGATGTTGGGTCAGACCTTCCTCCACAGCGCTGCGGAGGATGGTCTGGCTAGTCCACACAGCATTCCAGGATAAGAGAAAAGTGTGCTCTGGTTTGGTGGAACATGTGTACGTTCAAAAGATGTTTTACTAATTCAACAGGAAACTCAAATTAAATAGATAGTGTAGCTAGCTGATTTACCCTGCAGAGACCTGAGGACCAGGTAACCATAGTCCTCAGATTGGACAGATAGTCTAGCTAGCTGTCTGGATTTACCCTGCAGAGATCTGAGGACCACCATAGTCCTCAGATTGGACAGATAGTCTAGCTAGCTGTCTGGATTTACCCTGCAGAGACCTGAGGACCAGGTAACCATAGTCCTCAGATTGGACAGATAGTCTAGCTAGCTGTCTGGATTTACCCTGCAGAGATCTGAGGAGGAAAGGTTACGGACATCCGGCCAAAAAGAAGGGCAATCTGGGAAGTGGAATGTCGTGGATATAGACTAGGTCTGAGCTAACATACCTGGGCCTTTCTTGCAGGTAAACGGCAGGAGGTAGTTGCAGGGCACGTCGTTCCACTGGCCGTTCTCATGCCAGATCATCACCACACAGTCTTCTCCAGAGTTGAAGTAATTATCTGGCTGGTTCGGCCTCCAGTTCTCGAATTGCTGAAAAAAACATAGAAACAATACTTACAAGACTATACTGAGCACATGCTGCACTGTACACTGCAGGATTTCAACTTTTAAAACTACTTTACACCAAGTCCTGTCGGAGCCCACACTTTGGTTGTTTGTTTCCATTACTCACTCAAGAAAAAGCTAAATGTGTGTGTTGTCTTTTTCTTTGGACGTGTGCAAATAGGTGGGGCTGGAGAGAGAAACAAATACCGGGAAATCGCCGATTCTGCTTTCGGCTTCAGTTATCAAAATCGAAAGCTCATTTCATGCCATTGGACCTTTAAAGAATTATTTGATCATTTTACAGCTTCGAGTCCTTGAAGCATGGATAGATTATGACACAATGGCCCCCTGGTGACAGACAGACATCGGAGTCGTTTTGTGTCTCTTTCAGTAACATTTTGCAGGTGAACCAGAATTCTCGAGATGATCAGAGACATAAACCCTTTTCTAAACTTGTCTTTTGTAGTCATCTCTCTGTGGTTGTTTTGCATCTCTTTATAGTCGTTTAGCATCTCTTTGTGATCATTTGTAAGTCTCTTGGTGGTTGATTTGCATCTCTTTGTAGTTGTTTTTTGCATGTTTAAAGTTGTTTTGTGTGTCTTTTTAGTCATGTTGCATCTCTTTGTGGTAGTTTTGAGTCTCTTTGTAGTTGTTTGATTGCCTCTGGCCCAGGGTGCGACTCCTTGGGCCTGTGCCTGGTATGCTGGTGGGGTTGCAAGTAGACTTGGTTTTAAGGATTTGCAAACCAAACAGATTGGGAACCACCACGCTACACCATACTATACTATACTCTGCTCTGCCTGACAGGAGCAACACACCAGCATCATGTCCTCATGTCCTCACTCACCAGTGGAGTGCCATCTGTCCAGCGGAAGTCATTCTCGACTGTCTTGTCATTCAGCCCGATCCACTGGTAGTCCTGTGTGTTTGCTGCAAGAGACAAACATGTTTTATTTTAATGGTCTCCATCTCAATGGACCCCCCACACACACACACACACACATCATGCACTTACAGTTGACAAAGTCCTGCTCCTCTGGGGTGATGATGCTGACCAGGTGGGCGTTCAGGTCCCGGCAGCGCTGCTCTGCGTCCAGCCACTCTTCTCTGTCAGAGAAGTGTAGGTAGCAGTTCCCCTGAAACTTAGTCCAACCGTCTTCACACTGCTGCTCATCTGCAGCCGCAACACCAAACAGTCAGCATTTACACAATGTATGGCCTTTTGAATGGACTTTCACTTATAGAGACATTTATATATTCAGTACAGTTTACTATATTTTCAGTGTTGTAGCTCTCAGAGACTTATAACTTGGACAACTACAAATGGGTTGGACAACTAAAGCACAGCATCTGATGATGAGAAGGTTTTCTGTATTCTTATCATTCTTTCTGCTAGCTGTGCGGTATTAGTGTTTGAGCAGCTGATAAAGTGCTTGATATTGTTCACAACCCATGTAGTGTTTCAGTATTCAGAACTTGTCTTGTGAGTCAGTGAAGAGCACATTTTCCCATTGCGTTGCCTTCATTTGGTCTGGCATTCAGTACACGTCTGACGACAGGCAGTGTTTCCATCCTGACGTAAAAAAACGTCTCAATGCAGAATGGAAAACTACACACAATGCTTCACTTCAGCTGGGAGAGCACTGCCCAACAGTAATGTAATGTTGAATTTCCATTTTTTTCCTTTTGCTGTAACATTCATTCTCTTGCTCCACCTTCATGACTTTATTTACATAAGGGTCAGTTCACCTAAATTACGTAATAAGATATTTTCACATGTCGCACTTCTTGTCTGCAAAAACCTTACTGTACCTGTAACAGTTGTCATTGGAAGTACTTTATGTCAAATAAGTTGTATCCCTATAGAAATGGTTAACAATGTGTTTAATGTTTTTTTTAATGTTGTCTCTTTGCAATCTCAGGGCATGCAGAAAAAGTATTCCGCCGATTTGTCGCAGGGTTGTGCAGCGATGGGAGTGACACTTTAACGGTCCATTTGTGTGACACCCTGTTGTGTTATTTAACCCCCCAATCTAGCATAAGTAGACTTTATAGTTCACATTTATTGTTTTCAATCAGATCGTTTATAGACCGACATTTCCAACCGCACTTGAAGGCAGCTTCATTTTACAGAGAAAGAGAAACAAAAATCGCAATATCAGTTGAAAATAATCAATATTAATTAATTAATTTGAATTATACTGTTTATTGAGTCCCTATGGGGAAATTACAATTTACATGCCTATACATGGCCTATACATGCACTAATGGAGCGATGTCAGAGTGAGTGGGCTGCAACTGCTGAACAGGCGCCCCGAGCGGTTGAGGGGGATTCGGTGCCTTGCTCAAGAGCACCTTGGCAGTGCCCAGGAGGTTAAGTGGAATCTCTCCAGCTACCAGTCCACACTTCAAACTTTGATCCGTACGGGGACCTTAACAAGCGACCCTCCGGTTCCCAACCCAACTCCCTACGGACTGAGCTACTGCCACCCAATTAGATAATTGCATCATATTGTGCAGCCCTTATTCATATTTGCAGCTCTAGTTAAAACATGTTCTTTGTGTCATTGGGGTGAACTGACCCTTTAGTTATGTTTTATGGCCTTTTGTCCTAATCGGAAAACAGGGTCCCATGGCAAACCAGGGACATCCCAGTTACATGATGTATCTTCGAATGCTGGACCACCAGAGCTCCTCACAGCCCTCTCTCTCTCTCTTTGGTTGTTTTTGAGAGGCTGCTGTTAGTATTTATTAGCTGAAGCTGATCTCATACCGATCTCACAGCGTTCCCCTCCGTAGCTGGGCAGGCATAAGCATTTGTAAGAGTCTGCGCTCTCCACACAGGTGGCTCCATTGGCACAAGGGTTGGGATGGCACACATCTACCTCTGCAAAAAAGGGGGCGGTTGACACTACTGTTTAAGCGTGGGGTGGGGGGGGATGGGAAGTTGGCAAGCAAGGTGTGGGAGGTGAAGCTGTGATAGAAGCACTATCACACCTCAGGGTTGAGAAGTTAGTGAACAATACTGTCGCTGCTGCAACCTCTGATCCAGATTAGACTTACTGCACACTGAATCATCATCTATGTCTCTTTGTTTTTGATTCAAAGTGTTTCGGGTCAACAAATCATGACCATATATATATATATATATATTAGAGGTGGAAGGTAACACATTACAATTACTTGCATTACTGTAATTGAGTAGGTTCTGTGTACTGTTGTGTACTTCTACGTTTTAAGCTGGTTCAGTTCTAATCTGTCATTTTGAATCACATCCGTGAGTAAATAAAAAAGGTAAATGAAAAAATGCAAGGAAAAGATTGTGCCCCAGAAACTACCAGAGTGAAAGAAGGGCAGGATGGGCAGTGCCAGTTTGTCTGGCAACCTGCTAGTGTCCATTTTGCACCCACTGCTGTTAAAAAAGTAACTAAGTAACTTTCAAATGATCTTCTTTATACTTTCACTTGAGTAGATTCTTTTACTGGTAATTTAACTTAGATCTTAAAAAATAATCACTCAAGTAATAGTACTTTTAGAAGTAGAATATGTTTGTACTATTTTCACCTCTGTGAAATATGTACCAAATCTTTGTTATGTCTGCAGAGAGAACTAATAATTGTAATATATGCAGTATGTGTATGTTTGAATCTGTGGTTTGTTGCAGCAGAGTATCAGTATTGGATGAAAGCAGCCATATGATACCAGGAAGCACATATGTTGCACCGGGTTTAGCATGCATACAGTGTATGCCGCGTAAACAGGCACAGCAAACCAAAAACAACACATAGGCTGAATGTAATTGTGATAACACGTGTGACACAGAGGCTTTACAACCTCAGAGCAGAGCTGATGCATATTTGACGAGGATCCAAACATTGAATTTGCCACACAAACACAGAGACCCATAGCCACACACAGACAAAATTGACATAAGGAAACCAGTGGAACATGAAACATCAGCACAAATACGATGCAAAACACATCAGGACAGAACAGCAGGGAGAGAAAAAAGATTTTTGGTGAGTCTAGTATTACCGATTCATGAACAGTAAATATAATCACAACCTGTTAAATATGTCTCTGGAAATATAACTGAATGCAGACAACAATACGAAAACATGCAAAGTGCCCAACAACAAACACATACATTAAGTCTGTTAATGTCAATCATTACCACACAATATTGAATTCAGTAGTTCTTTAGAAAAAAGAAAGGAGAAGAGTAAAGAAAAAGAAAAGACACTTGCAACAGCTTTGGGCCTTACCATGGCAGAGAGCAACCCCATCCTCTACGGTGCATGAAGCAGCTCCACAGGGGTTGGGTTCACATGGGTTAAAACCACCTAGAAAAGAACTGGAATTATTCAAAGACATACACTAGTTGTGATTTCACAAGAGAACTGCATTAGTCTTCCAAGTTTCATCTGAACTGGTATAGCAGTTGTTGTCAATTTGTCATCTGTTTTTATTTGTATAATACAAACCAACTGTGGCCTCACAACAAGAAGATACCGGGTTCGAACCCTGGTCGTCCTGGGCCCTTCTGTGTGGAGTTTGCATGTTCTCCCCCTGTCTGCGTTGGCTTTCTCCAGGTGCTCCAGTTTTCCCAACCACTCAAAATATGTTCCCCTCCCTCTCTACCAAGCTGCTGTGTGGTGAGCGTCTGGCGTCGTAAGGGTGCCATGCATCACCCAGGTGGGTGCTACACATTGGTGGTGTTAGAGAGTAGTCCTTCCCCCTGAAGCACTTTGAGTGTCTATGATGAAGCACTGTATAAATGTAATGAATTATTATAATAGATCTGCTGAAGATTTATCAGCGTGGACCAACCTTGAACCAGTCCTCCTTTGCTTTGGAGTCTCTCTCTTATCTTTCTACTCTGTATATATATAAATGTATATATTCTTGTGTATCTCATTATACACCCGCGTTCTTGTAACTGCTTTCACAATCAAACACAGAGGTCTAGCTAGTAGATGATAGGACACCATAAAACTATTCCAATCGACTGTTTTCTAACAGCGGTTGTGCCCTCGCTGAATTTAAATATTTTACTTAATCTAAGGTTTAGTTTGCAAATGCCACAGCACAGCAAACAAATGCATCCTCCCTCTCAATATACAGCAAAAACTATTATGATCTAATACATTTTTGTACTTTTGACCTTACAAATGTAATATTTCTTAAGTCAAAGTTACAATATTTTTTGTTTTAATGCAAGTGCTGTGGATCTAAAACGATACCCTTGAACTCCGCCAACAATGTTGGGCTTTCTTCATATCAAAGAGACTAGATGCAGGTCAATGGACTGTTGAAAAATGTAAGTTATTATTGGTGTCAATGAGGTGGAGCATTTCATTTAAGACATGGCCCGAGATTCTGTTTGACCCTTGGCTTTTATGGACCTTAAAAACTCTTTCAACATGCTGTAGTAGAAATTCTATCAGCTGTTGTCCCATCTTGACTAATCCATCAACTAATCCATAAACTAATCCATCAACTAATCATTTCAGCTCCAGCAGTAAAATGCGAGGATGCATCATCCCTTTAAATTTGAACAATCACTGCTTTCCATTCCCACTCAATCTCTCCATTTTACAGAATACATGGACAACCACATGTGAAAAAGGTCATATCATTTTGCAACCAAGACCAGAAAGAATTAAGAATATGTTTACCTACCCTCCAATGAATCTCTTTCTTTATCATTGCCTGGTGCCTGCACAGATGCTGGTGTGGTTGCTGTGGGAGGAGCAGCCAGTCCTGCGGGGGCAAGCACAGGGTGGGGAGTTCCATAGATGCCACTAGGGATCTGTGACAGTTCAGCCCCACTAAGGGCCTCCTCTGGTCCTGTGGTGCTCTCTGTCAGTCCCCACTCACTGGATGGAGAGGGCAGCACCACCACCTGTGGCAAATCACCAGAGGAAGCCCCTGAAAAAGTGTCACTGGCTGTGGACAAGCGGGTGTCTCCGCTGCCAGAGTGGAAGCCACTGCTGCTACTGCTTCCTTCTCCGCTATACTGCACCGACCCCTGTCCAAGCTCCATAGACCGCGTAGCGTCTCTGGATACCTCTGTCCAAAAATCCCCAGTCAAAAATGTAACACTGCCTTCTTCTCCGCTTGGTGAGGACTCAGATCCAGACATTCCCGATTCAGACCCAGAGAGGAAACCTGAGCTTCCAAATCCAGAAAACAAATGTCCACCACTTTTCTTTCCAGAGCTATGGGGTAAAACCCCAGAGGCCTCCTGCCCTCCAGAAGATGACACTGTCATGTCAGTGAACCCTGATCCCACAAAGGTCACACCTGGCAAGAACCCCGAGCCACTTCCAGAGGCTGAGCCACTGAGAATACCAGATCCTGAAATGTCATCAGAGCCACAGAGCACCGGCTCATACTGCTCATACTCCTTGTTTGTACTAGGGTTGGATGTATCAATCGGTTCCCTATGCATCTGTAAAATCAGAGTGTCTCCACTTCCCGAAAGATCTCCGGACTGTCCACTAGAACTTCCAGAGGAGAATACTGATGGAAAACCACTGAATCCAGAAAAGTCCTGGTTGGTGGTGAAACCCAATGACATGCCAGAGAACTGTCCACTTGCAGAGCTGGAAGAGCCACTCTCTGCAGAGCTGAATCCAGATCCAGATCCAAATTCTGAGAGGTCCCCGCTTCCACTGAGCACTCCAGAGCCTGATTCAGATGAAGGGAAGATAAAGATCCCAGTGCTTCCCTCTCCGGCTTCTTGGAGTCCTCCTGTAACTGAGCCCTCACCAGAGACAATGCTGTCAATGCCCGAAAAAATAACAGTGATGCCGGATCCTTCTCCACTGAGAGCTGATCCAGAAGCATCTGCACTGCTGAAGCCTGACACGCCACTGGGTAGCTCAGCATTGGCACTGCCAGCCAGGTCTCCAGAACCAGACAAGTCTCCAGAGGTGAATTGAGCTCCAGAACCAGACATATCTCCAGAAATTACCCTGTCTCCAGAACCAGACAAGTCCCCAGAGGGGAACTGATCTCCAGAACCAGACATATCTCCAGAGATTACCCTGTCTCCAGAACCAGACATGTCTCCAGAGCCAGAAAGTTCTCCAGATCCAGACAGATCTCTAGATCCAGACAGATCTCCACTTACATGGTCTCCAGATCCAGACAGATCTCCACTGGTTACCCGGTTTCCAGATCCAGACAGATCTCCAGATCCAGACAGATCTCCGCTGGTTACCCGGTCTCCAGATCCAGACAGATCTCCAGATCCAGACAGATCTCCAGATCCAGACAGATCTCCACTGGTTACCCGGTCTCCAGAACCAGACAGGTCTCCAGATCCAGACAAAACTCCAGAGTAACCTCCAGAGGCATTGTCAACCCCAGACCCTGAGCCAAATTCTCCTGAGCCTGAGCCAGAGCCCAAGGTATCCACAGGGATGGGAGAGACAATGGAAGGAACAGCTAAAAAGACATATAGACAAAAAGAATGAGATGTTGGAAAATAAAGGGGTCATTTGCACAATTCAGAAATCCAGTAATTTGTTTACAATATAAATATAGCTTACCAGGCCTCAGCAGATCAGTAATTGATGTTAGGTTAAGCAGGGCCTCCTGGATATCTGTGATATTCAGTCCAGTTTCATTTGCAATATGTAGAATATCCACTGTAAGAATTAAATAATAAAAAAGAGCAATGATAAATCAATGGTGATGAAAATAAAAAATTCTGAATAAGCCCTAGAGCTGCAAAGATTAATCGCTTAGTTGTAAACTATTAAATTAATCGCCAACTATCTTAATAATCGATGATGGGTTCAAGTCATTTTTCATTAAAATAAAGTAAAAATTCTCTGACTCCAGCTTGTTAAATGTGAATATTTTCTAGTTTATTGTCTCCTCTGTGACAGTAAACTGAATATCTTTGACTTGTGGACAAAATAAGACATTCATCTTGGGCTTTGGGGAACACTGAACAACATTTTTAAATTTTTTTATATTTAATAGATTAAACAACTAATCAATTAATCGAGAAAGTAATTCTTAGTTTTAGCTGTAATCAGCCCGTTTGGTAACAGTCAAGCGTTTACCTCTGAAACAGTACGCATCAAATCTGGCATCAACTTCAGGATAGCTTGTCTGGTTGGCGTGAGCGTAAACAGTGTGTACTCCTGATTTCCCAGCTCCACAATCAGTGCGGGGGGTTGTTGATGGGATAGCGGACGCTGCGGCGGTCCAATAGCCAGCCAGCGCGGCACTTGTCGAAACCCATTTTCCAGGCTGTGTAGAGTTCTCCGGTGGAGGCCAGTATGGCGTTGTGCTCTAGACAGCTAGAAGCAGCCTCATCATATGTTAAACCCTCAGCGGAGCCCACATGGAAAACCTCACCTGTGGAGCAGATAAGGAGATGTCAAGATGGTGAAATAGAAAGTAAATAACTTGAAATAATACATTTATAGCTGTGTAAAAAAGAGTGATCTGGTAGGCCTGTTTGTGATGATTCCCCCCATCACCTTTAAATTGAACACAAGAGATTTTATGTTAGAGGTGTTTTCTTTCTTACCTTTGAGCTGATCAATGTAGCAGTACACATCATATCTCTCGTCTGCTGGTCTCAAACCATATGACCGAACTCCAGGTTGAGCCCCCAGATCTCCAGCACAATTATGTCGAGGGAAAACAATGGGATACCTAAATAAGAGCAGACGTATTGTGTTTGGGACTGAAATATTTCTACCTGAACCTTGAAAAATTCTCTACCTACCTAAATCTGAAAAACACATTTCAGATTTACCTTACAGTCTGGTCCAGTAACCATCCTGCATCACACTGGTGATATCCAGCCTCGTATGCTGCCTGCAGCTGCTCTGGCGTGGCCATGGAGGCGCCAACACTCTGGCAGGCCACCTGGGCCTCAACGAAGGTGAAAGCATAGCGGCTGGAGGCTGAGCGATAATGGAAGACCACACCTTCACAGAGAAACAAAATATATTATTATTGGAGGGGGGGTAACATGAATTTTAAAAAAAACATTAAAATCATGAACTCAAGTGTCATTATGAAACAAATACAAAGTCTTGGTCTGTACATTTGTGCCTTTAGTTATATGTAGTTTGCTCCTAGCATGTAGCTGCTAGCATTGCTTTACTGGACTTTCTATGTGATGTTCATCACATGCATCAGCAGTGCAGTATCACTGACCCGTTGGAGGCATCACAAAGCCTTTGCTGGGCTCTCGGCCTGTGTCGGGCCGGGCGATGGCCGCCTCTATCAGGTCAGTGATGAACTCAGTGACGTTGGGCGGCTGAGGCAGCGGCATCCCGGTAGGGCTCTCTGTGAAGGTGAAGTCCACTACGGTAGTCTGCTGAGTCTCCACCTCTCCGATCGCCTCGCTCTCTGTGGTCGTCCTTCTGTAGAACACCTCTGGGCTCTCCGTCACAGTGGTAACACTCAGCCTGCCACTTCCCTCTTCTATGATGCCTGAACCTTCCTCATCAGGGGACTCTGGAGGGGATTTAGGAGAAAGATTAGTCAGATTTATTTGACCGGGAGCGCCCCATTGAGATTAAGAATCTCTTTTTCAACAAAGACCTAAGCTAAACTAAGCTAAGACAGACAGAAGCATGTATAAAACACACACAACACAAGAAATGCCTTTAATTCATTCCTTTTGGATCTAAATTATGAGATCAATTTATTGATATTCTAGTCATTCTACAACATATTCCATGCCGAGTGTGCAGAATACACAAATACCCTTTTTCCAATTTCCAGTCGTACCATCACCCATACATTTGGGACAGAAAGCATAAAGAAAGCCAAACTAATATAAAGAAGGACATTTTGATAGTATGTTTCCACACTGTCAAGCCAGACTTATAAAAAACATAATTCAGACTGTAAAAAGAGAATGGAAAGTGTAATAAAGACACTATGACAAGTAGTATATGAGAGCAGACCAAGAATACAATGTTTGTATACAATAACATGCATGTAGAAAACTCCTGTGTTTAACGCTGCTGAGCAAACAGGGACCAGGAACAACGTGATATACTCTCATCTCATTCATCTAAAATACATGTTGAATGCTTTCACTAATGTTAGGTTAGAAGAGCACATTTACAGTAGTATCAAGATCAAGTTCAATACTTTATTGCCATGTCATCACAGTTGATTGGAATTTGTCTTGGTGGCAGTCAGGTTAAAAAAGGCAATACATACCTCTTAGTCTAAATGTTGGCCTACCTGTGTAGCAGAAGGCGTCATAACGGGACTCAGGTAGTGGGTATCCTGTCTGGTTTGTGTGGAGGTAAACAGTTCGAACCCCCAGCAGACCCCCTCCACACTGCGGCCGACGGATGTTGATGGGGTAGCGGACGCTCCTGTCTCCCAGCCAGCCGGCGTTACAGACATCCATCCCACCCTGCCAGGCCAGGTAGAGTTGACCAGTAGTGGCCAACTGAGCTCCCTGATTGGAGCATGCCACCACAGCCTCAGAGAAGGTAAACTTTTCTGCAGCAGCGGTGTAGAAAACTCTGCCTGTATCAGATAAGATATGTTTCATTTAAGGAAAAAAAATAATTAAACTACCCCTAACATGAAAACATAAGATAACTCCCACAACAATCACAAACAGAGATATTGCAGTGTTTATCTTAGGGTACCTGTCATTTTCTCAGTGAAGCAGTAGACATCATAAGTCTCACTGAGATCCCTCACTCCATATGTCCTGACGCCAGGCAGCTCCTCTTTGTCACCATAGCAGTTCACACGAGGATCATGGATCGGGTACCTTTGGTTAAACGGAAATAAGCTTTGCTGTCTTCCACATCAACATTAGAAAATTAACTCGTAAACAGGGATTTCTTTTCTGACAGCTAACATTTGCTGCTTTAGAGCAACCTTTAAGCTACCAAATGCACTCGCCTTTTCACAACATCCCTTTTTTGTTTGTCCTGAGGCTTTGAGTTCCTCAATGCTGTATTTCTGACTATGAATTTTCAGATGATTCACATTCTTGAACGCACCTCAAAGAAGTGTTTTCAAAATGGTGCAACTATGCAACACAACTCTGGTCTGACAAAAAATGACAGATTTTACACAAAAGTAGTTCCTGAGGCTTTGAAATGGCATTTTATAACTGTGCTTAAACTAATGGGAAAATGGGCTTCCTTGAAAAAAGATTAATGGTATGCATTGAGAAGTGTCCTACAAGAATATGATGTTACATGATTTGAAGTTGAGCTTCAAAATATGCAAAACTACCCTTATGGTCCCATAAAAGTGGCAAAGTATTTTAGCACTTTTTAAGTGTATTTGGATGGCTACTATTTTAGGTATTTGTTGGACAATTTTATACAGTTTACTGTGTTTTGCACTTTCATTAGAACATTAATTTCATGTTTGGGAGTCAAGTTGCAACCCTGGCGTTACATTTACATTGCTCTGTTTTGGTTTTTAAACAGGATTTTGAGCCAAAAGTGATCACCGTGCACACTCCTTGTTTTTATCTCCAGTAGAAGAACTAATCTCAGTTTAAACTGTCCAAACCGCATAACTCATTAACATTCTCGTATACTAGGCATAAACAGGAGGCAGCATGTATACCCCGCCGTTGCTGTTAGTTGCCATGGTAACTTTAGTAGCAAGACAAGACGTTGTGACCCAATCAGGCAGCTAAACACTCCCGTCAGTGTTGGTGTTGCTACAGGTCTCCGTTTGCAGGCGTTAAGGCTGTAACACAACCCCGCAGATTCCAAACCAAAAAAGGGTTAGAAGTGTTTTTGAATTTCTCCGGTTTAGGGACTCTGAGCAGTGTGAATGCGAGGTGTAAACGCAGCAAAAAATTGCCAATTTAGTACCGCCTCACACCTAACTGCCGTGACCTAACGCAACACACACACAAAGAACGTTGTGTTGTTTGTTTTTTTGGCTGTTGGCACATCCAGAAGGCATTTTGTTTCAAAAGAAGCTGGGGGCATAAAAAAAAAAGAACAAGTCCACCAACCTGACTGTCTGGTCAGAGAGCCAGCCAGCGTCACACTGGTGGAATCCGTCATCGTAGGCCGCTTGGAGCTGTTCAGGTGAAGCCATGACCGCACTGTTCTGGGAGCATGCTGTTTTTGCCTTTTCAAAAGTCAAAGTGTAGCGTCCCATGATGGCCCTGTAGTGAAACACCATACCTAGAGAGATAAATAAGTACTTTAGTTTAACTGAGAATGAATTAAAGTAAAATATTTTGCTATTTTGACCACAAAATTAGACAGTTCTCAGAAGGCCTCAACAAAAGTTGCCGACATCCAACTATCTTCATCATTCTGAAAGCAGATCACAGCAAATGTTAAGGATGACTAGTTTTGACTTCTGCCAACCTAAAAGGGGTAAAAATTGTCTGATTTTACTATTTTTACTAATCTTGAAACTATGCTGAGGAAGAGATCATCGGCTACATACTGGGCAGCTCTAATTGCAAGTCAAGGATCCCCAACCCTGCCAAGTAAATGTCGTCTTCAGAACCCTGAATTGAATATTAGACCAACAGAAGAGCATGTATTCAATTATATAAGATTTCTTTATGGAATAGTATAGTTGCAGCAGCAACTAGGGCAGACCTACGGATGATGATATTTCCCTAGTAATATAACTTTGCTCCATTGATTTGACGGTCTAGGGGTAAATGACAAAACTGAAGGTATTAAAAACACAAAAAATAAGATTTGAGGACATTTGAGAATACTTTCGGCGCACGAGCCATAGAGGCAAACCTCCTGCTCATTCCCTGCTTCCTTGATATTCAGTTATGTTGCATCGACACTAGTCTGCCACGTTGCCAGACCTTCCTTCACAACGCCGCGGAGGAGGGTCTGGCTAGTCCATACAACATTGTGGGATAAGAGAAAAACCTGCTCGAGTTTTTGTGGCATTTCTTCAAACCAATCACTTGGGTCTTGGGTGGAACCGAGCGCTGGATAGAGCCGCTGCAAAATCGCTTCAGGAAGGAACTTGTTTTGGTAGATCATTCAAAAGTTGTTAATGTCGTGCAAGAGAAAATTTAGATTGGACAGATAGTCTAGCTAGCTGTCTGGATTTACCCTGCAGAGATCTGAGGACCAGGTAACCATAGTCCTCAGATTGGACAGATAGTCTAGCTAGCTGTCTGGATTTACCCTGCAGAGATCTGAGGACCAGGTAACCATAGTCCTCAGATTGGACAGGACCAGGTAACCATAGTCCTCAGATTGGACAGATGTCTGGATTTACCCTGCAGAGATCTGAGGACCAGGTAACCATAGTCCTCAGATTGGACAGACAGTCTAGCTAGCTGTCTGGATTTACCCTGCAGAGGTCTGAGGACCAGGTAACCAGAGTCCTCAGATTGGACAGACAGTCTAGCTAGCTGTCTGGATTTCCTGCAGAGATGTAAAGAGTTTAAAACGTTGTCACAAATGAAATGTCTTTGATAAAGAATTAACACTGATGCAACAGCTCATCTTCATACCTTGAACCTGCACATGGACGATGTCATGGTTGTCCTCAATGCCATGCTGGACCTCACAGCGGTAGACTCCCGTGTCACTGGACCGCAACTCAGATAGCTTGATGCTAGCATCCGTCGAAGTCATAGGGTAGTTCACCAGATGAACTCTGTCCAGGTAGCGCTCGCTGATACGCACCTGTCCTTCCAAGGCCACCAGGATAGTCGTGACCTTTTCTTTGGTGACGAGGCTCCATTTGATGCGATGAGCGAGGGGAGCGATGGTGGGAGCACCGGGGTCTGGGACAGTGTGGTCCTACGTGGTAAACAACAACACACAAACTCCAGTCCGCTCTCAGTGGTACTCTATTCAAACTTTGGTAACTTTAATAGTATACAAACTAATCTGACTGCATTAGCAAACTGTTGCCTATTTACACAGCAGACACAAAGCAACATTAGCATTCATTTGGAGTCGTGGTCCACTTGAAGAAGAACAGGGTGAAGTCAGTTTAATGTTTGGCATTCGTCGGTTTGCTTTGACGCTTAGATAATATCTCCATGTCCAAGCCACGATTTCTCCCAGTTTTAGGTTATGTTGGAGAACTAATTTAGGAAAACATTTTGATCAACTCAAACTCCCTAAAAATGATGATGCGGTTGAGAAGCAAAGAACTGAATGTGTGTTGAGGACAAAGCTATAGGCTTTTTTAGCCTTACATTCAGCCTGGTGTTAGCGTTCAGTTTCTGTAGTTTCATATGCGCAAGAAAACCAAACTCTGGAAGCCCTAGACACATAATGATAATATTTTGTTTTCCCAGAGTGTGGTTATGCCTTGGCATATATATATATATATATATATATATATATATATATATATATATATATATATATATATATATATATATATATATATATATTGTATGGAATAGGGCCCGGTATGGAATAGGGCCCGGTATGAGGGAAATATGCAATTTATTGTTGAATATTACGATAACTCTTACTTGCGATAAATTAACAGATGTACTCACTTCTGCATTTATGTTGCTTTCAGTATTCTGTTATAATTTAAAACAAATGAAAGGAAATAATTTCTTAATCATTTCTGTTTTATTGAACAATTGAATATTAAATAAATATAAAAGGTTCCAATTTAAAGTGCAGTTTTATACTGATATTTTCAGCGTGTATTTTTGCAATATGTCGCAGACCTTTTGCGATTTTTGTATATTGCGGCAGTTGATAATCGTGATTACAAAACAATATATTGTGCAGCCCTAGTATGGAATATCCAGTGGAACACATATTGGTTTTCATAACAAACTGCCATTTAAAAGCTCATAATTACAATTACCTCGAAGTAACACGGTAGTAGCAAGGTTGCCCCTAGTAGAGGACGCTGTGGCTCCTCCAGAGGAATGCTCACACTCAGCACGTCCTCCGGGTCTGTGGAAAAGACCAGCAAGAGTTGTCTGGTGAATGAACTCCAAAGACTGGACATTACAGAGAAGATGGCCACACACTGAGCTCCAATTATGTTGTCACTGGCATTTTGACCATCTAATAAATTAAACAAATATAGTTTTACTTACCCATAAATGAGGGGTCTTCATAAATGTAATCAGATGATGCTGAGGTGACATGTAGACACGCAGACAGCAACACAATCCACCTAATCATATTTCACCTGGAATTAAAGAAAGGAAAATTAGCAGAAATCCAAGTAATGTGATTATGAGTCAAACTTTAAATGTAACATTATAGCACAGAACATAAATAACTAAATACATCTTAAAGCTTACTAAGTGTCTGACTTTTTGATATTAATGACATTCAACATACATTCAAGCCATGGCCAAATTAGTAGCCAAAAAGCTAAAGCCGTGCCACGGTCACAGAAGGCTTGTATCATGTGGACGGGCCGACAGTGTTGTTATCATTACTTACTACGCACTATAGCTTTAAGATATAAGATATTTCATTTCCTTACAGTCCTTATATATAACCTCTTAGATGTGTCTTCACATCCCTTTACGCTGGTGATGGGATGTAAAAGTTCTTCTCATTTCAATATTATATATTTTTTCACTAATTCAGCCAAAATTATAATAATAATAAAGTATTTTAACAAGTAAGTGCAGCAGTGCATCCAATGGGAATTGTAAGCTGCCCTTACATAAATCCTCATTCAGACCAACAGTGTTTTCTGTTTGGGGACCAACCTGCTGAACTCAAACTGTATCATTTTAAACTGAACCTGTTTTTGAAGAGGGAGCCATCATGCAGTTATGAATAATCTGGTGCTTCCTGTTTTAAATTGCTTTACTGTATTAGTGTTCCATGTATTGCCATGTCTTTTTTTTACTATAAAGGGGTCGAAGTGCTATATAAATACTGTGAAAGTTAAAAAACGCTCAATCCACAGAGAAATGCCTTTAAACAAGCCATCATGTCTTCAGTACAGTTGTGATGACCCAACTATACACTATGTAGGTAGAAAGTGCCATTACAGTGCCGCTACAGTCAGTTACAGCCCCAGCTGCAATGACGGTGCAGAGACGCAGAGAGCCGAGATGTGACAGACCCGGAAACGCTTACCAAAATTACCAAAAATTTAGTTTTTCAGACAGAACATATATGAAAAAAATAAAGTGTTTTTTTGGACATTAACGCCTGTAAACATGTTCAAGTATGAACCTGAAAATGAGCATGATATGATACCTATGAACTAAATAATAATCTTGGAGCTGCACCAAAAACTAGGCAATTATTTAGTACTTTTTATTTTAAAATAAAACTGTTTTAACTGTGAATCTAACAATAGGATGGGTAAACAACAGTCTCTCTCTCTCTTTCTCTCTACAAATACACATGTAAGTATGTAAGTCCTCCAAAAGTTCCATCCATTCATTGGAAACACATGTTGCTGATCTCCAGTTTGAACACTGGCCTGAATGCCTGCTCTGTCTGCATGAATATGCTTCTGGTCCTGACAACATGCTTCCTGTTGGGCTTGGAGGGGGGGGTCAATGCTTTTATGTCTTAACACTCACATTGAAATGGTGCATTTAGCCTAAAGTCAAAGCTTGTCCATTTTGTTGTATGTCCCAAACAGACGTAATTCCAGTTTTCCTCCATAACAGCTACACAGCCACTTCATTTCCCAAAGGAATAACACCCAACCACGTATCTCTGTACCATCCCCGGCTCGGCCGAGTGATTACTCTCAACCAACGGTCACAGGAAAGTTCTGTGGGAGCTCTTTCAAAAGGTAATGTTTGCTGTTATTCCATCCAAGTAATACTTCCTGCTCCTCCTTCTATACTGAAAGACTGAGACTTTCCACTAATTCAGTTTGTATGTTTGTATATTTGTTTTTAATATTGCACAATGTTAACACAAAATAATTCACTCAATGCAGAAATGCATTCTAACTTACTTTTTGCGACTTTTACTTACCATTTTAAAGACCTGTTTCAAATCTTAAGGGCCCTGAGAACTTAGAACTTAGCATTGGGGTCCTACATGATCATACCATTGTATTATTTTTTTAAAGATTATAATATTTATGGCCATTTTCGGCTTTTATTTTTGACATAACAGCTGAAGACATAAAGGGGAGAGAGAGGGGAATGACATGCAGCAACGGGCTGCAGGTCGGAGATGGGCCCGCTGCGTTGAGGAGTAAACCTCCAAATATGGGGGCCCATGATAATGCTATTTTCTGCCAAAGTTACAATAACATTTCTGTATTTGTGTGGGTTGCCCCCTGTTTTATGCCAATTCACAAATTCAGAATTGCATTGCAACCATGACACAATCAATTTGTGTTGTAATGAATCTACAGACTGGGAACTGAATCAATAGATAGTGTAATAAAGTAACTGTACACTTAATTTAATGACTTAATAAAAGTATATTTTATGTTAAGTTACTCTTGAAATACTCAAAAACTCAGTTGATCTGATTGATCAGATTTGATTGACAGTGACAAAACAACCCAGTAGCTATCATCAAATTCTGATTTGAATATTGCTAAATCCTGATTGGTGCATGTAGCTCACATAAATACAGAAATGTCTCATGTGATATAATCCAAACTGTTCTAATTTGGACAGAAAACCCCATCACTCAACAAGAAGCTGACTGAGAAAAACGTAGATTTCTCCCCCATCGAAGAATATGAAAGACAACCCACTCCCCAAAAAGAGCTAAACATGTATATATCCTTCTTAGGGATGCTTCTTAGGGTTGGGTTTCTCCAAAAGTTGAATTTCTTTCGACATTCTAAGAAACAAAAAACAAATATCCAAATTCCAAAATTGAAACTCAAACACCTACCCAACAAATGAATATCTGTATGGTCGGATATACGGATCCAGCCCTACTTCTTACCAGTACGTTCATGTTTCCCATCGATTTCAGACACAGGACAAGATGCTGAAAAAGGTTTTTGGGGGAGGACCTCCAGACCCCCTGGATCTAATGTGGGGCACATACCCCCTCCAATTGTTGGGGGAGGACCTCCAGACCCCCTGGATGTACCCCCTCCAACTGTGTGAAACAAACCCTGTGCCCTTGAACTAAACTACTGCAAAATTCTCTCTCTGACCGTTGCAGAAGACATGCAGAATAGACTCGAAAAATTAAGATAAAATTACACACTTAGACACTCAACAACTCAACAACAGCACAGAGAAATGAGGTCTCGAGGCATGTAGGGCGGCAGCGCTGGCTCTCACCACAGATTCTACAAGCTCACTTCCAAAAAGCTGAACAAATTGCTCACTTATCGCCTGATGTGAAAATGATAAAAAGAGAAGAAAGATGCATACATGTACTATGCTGGGGAGGAATGTAACTAAGTACATTTACTCCAGTACTGTACTTAAGGCCAAATGTTGAGGTACTTCTACTCCTCTACATTTCAGAGAGAAGTATTGTACTTTTTCTCTTCTACGTTCATCTGACAGCTCTACTCACTAGTTACTTTACACATTAAGATTTGTGTATGCAAAACATATGTAGTTTATAAAATATAATGTTTTATTATATATTAAACTACCCAAAATATAACATTCTACAAGTCCAGTTGAAATGATTTGACCATTAAACACATAACTGTTTGGATCATTTATACTTTCTAACATGGGGGGATTTTTCTGCATTAAGTACTTTTACCTTTAATACTTTAAGTACATTTTCCTGATGATACTTTTACTTAAGTAACATTTTAAATGCAGGACTTTGACTTGTAACGTAGTATTTTTCCAGTGAGGTATTAGTACTTTTCCTGAAGAAAGGATCTGAATACTTCATCCACCACTGATACTATGTAGATAGACATGTCATTTATTTCAATGCTTTTGAAGGACAACAGGTTGAAGCTGGCCTTCTTCTTGGACTATTCAATTAATTTTTTCCTATATTTAAATAACAAATAGTGGAAAACAATAAGATGAATGGACGCCCTCAATCATAATATTCCAATAACATATATAATATAAATATAACACTCAACAGGGTTTATCTGCATAATGAGTACTTTTACTTTTGATACAGCACATTTTGCTGATAATACTTCAGTACTTTTACTTAAGTAACATTTTGAATGTGGGACTTCACATGTAATGGAGTATGCTGTGCTATCGCTACTTTCATTTGAGTATAATATCTTAATAACCACTAATTTCAGAGGAACAACAATCCAATTGACAATAATTTGACTTGAACTTGCACTAGTTATGATTCAAAAGTTTGTTTATTTAGTTTGAAAGGTCTTTGATGCTTTTAAGTTGTAGAAAGTCAAAGATAACGTTCAATAAGAAGGGAAGAAATCAGCAGTCCTTGGTAGAAGAAACGAAGCTTAGCATCCAAATGCATGCCGATTTAAACAGGAACAGCTTCCTGTTTCAGTGTTGAGTGCACAATAATGCACTTATTTCAAACTTCCCAATAGAAACAGAAAGATAGTCTCGAGGGTTAGCATTATGGGAATAGCAACTGATACGCTCTAACCCGTAGACTGCTGACGGCCCAAAAACAAAATGCAATTATATGTCACGAATGTGAGTTTCTGTTGTAGTTTTTCCTGTTTTTTTAATTTGTAGTCTCTGTTTTCTCCCTTTTCGTATCTTGTTTTACTTCCTGTCTGATTGTCTGCCCCACCCTGATGTGTGTCACCTGTCCCTTGTTTCATCATTGTTACCATGGTGTAAATACTGTACAGTAGTCTCTATAGTCTATTTGTTGCTGTTGTTGCTATTTTAAGGGCGGCTGTGGCTCAGTGGTAGAGTGGTAGAGCTGCCAATCGGAAGGTTGATGGTTCAATCCCTGACCCTGCAGTCCCATGTCGAAGTGTCCTTGGGCAAGACGTTGAACCCTGAGTTGCCCCCGATGCTGCGCATCGGAGTGTGAATGTGTGTGAGTGTGTATCTGATGCAGGTGGCAGGTGGCACCTTGTACGGCAGCCTCGGCCACAGTGTGTGAATGGTGAATGTATCCTGTATGATGTAAAAGCGCTTTGAGTAGTTGTTAAGACTAGAAAAGCACATTTACATTTTCGGGATTCTGATTGGTTAACGTGGGCTTGAGCTTCTCGTTACACTGCCACCTACAGGTTTGGTATGCTCTTCTCGTTACACTGCCACCTACAGGTTTGGTATGCTCTTCTCGTTACACTGCCACCTACAGGTTTGATATGCTCTTCTCGTTACACTGCCACCTACAGGTTTGGTGTGCTCTTATCGTTACACTGCCACCTACAGGTTTGGTGTGCTCTTCTCGTTACACTGCCACCTACAGGTTTGGTATGCTCTTCTCGTTACACTGCCACCTACAGGTTTGATATGCTCTTCTCGTTACACTGCCACCTACAGGTTTGGTGTGCTCTTCTCGTTACACTGCCACCTACAGGTTTGGTATGCTCTTATCGTTACACTGCCACCTACAGGTTTGGTGTGCTCTTCTCGTTACACTGCCACCTACAGGTTTGGTATGCTCTTCTCGTTACACTGCCACCTACAGGTTTGGTATGCTCTTCTTGTTACACTGCCACCTACAGGTTTGATATGCTCTTCTTGTTACACTGCCACCTACAGGTTTGGTATGCTCTTGACGGCATTGACGGCATATATACACAAGTACGTGTAACTGAACGATTTTCTCGATGTTATTTTTGAAACCGGAGAGGTATAAATGTCTGTTTATGAAAATAGCCGACCACGTGTAAACGTAGCTTTAGTCTCTTGTCGGTTCATGTTGTAGTCTTGGGTGCAGTGTCTAGTGTTTGGTCTTGCGTCGGGTCTTGTTGTCTGGCTTCCTTACCTTCAGGTCTCTGGTTTTTCATGTTTACCTACCTGCCTACCTCTGGACACCTTTTTGTCTTAAGTGTTAATAAATTCCTCAGCTCTGCATTAGTTGCTGACACAATGTCTGAAGCCACATTACACCGTTGTGATTCAATAATGATCCAGGGTCACTAATGTAATAACAGTTTTCTCCCATCATGCAAAGCTGTGGGGACATCCCCTAATTATTTAAATAATTTTCTTCTTCTGTTTCAGATGTAAATGATACATTAAATGTATTTTTATCTCTTAAAATAGTTATTTTCGAAGGGGAGAAGAATAACATTAAACCAAACGTTTCATTGGCAATGTTTCTGTCTAACTGTGTTGGTCTAACTTTCAATTTCCAGCTTCCTTGCCTTAACTTTCTTCAAACTGTTTTAAAAAGTTTATAAGAAAAATAAAAAAGCTCAGACGTTCAAAGACATGCTGAAGGTGCTCTTTGGAAAGGGGAACACAAATGTTCAAAAGAGAAAAAGAGGTTCAAGGCACTCTTCTTGCAAAAAATGTGAAAGCGTTTATTTAAATGGCTATTTCATATTGGAATCTTAGAACATTAAAAATAGATGGGCAGCAAACTTTCTTCTCTTTTGAAATCTCTGAAACGTGGAGGGAGTGTCTCTTCATGCAGCAGGTCTGAGCTGTGGTGTTAGGACTAGGTGACAGCAACCGAGTTGTGTGTGTGTGTGTGTGTGTGTGTGTATGTGTGTGAGAGCTGTGCTGGTGGCCGACTCCACACTGAGCCCATTCAGGTGCTGGTGAGGTCCACTCCCAGAATGACCGGGGCCCATAAGACCAGATCTGTTCCCCCTGAAGCCTGTATTATGGCAGCTCTGACGACACCAGGCACTAAGTAAACAGCAGCCTTTCCCTCATGTCTCAACACGGACAACATTCAGGCAGGAGACTCAGGACAGAACTGGTAACACACTCACATGGATGTAGAATATGTTGGTGACCCGTTGTAGATTTATAAGCCTCGCATTGCCAGACCTTCCTCCATTGCGCGGAGGAGGGTCTGGCTAGTCCACACAGCATGGGAGGATGGGAGGAAAATGTGCTCTGGAGTTTTTTGCCATTTCTTTAAACCAACCACGATCATCTTGGGTAGCGCTAAGTGCCGGACGGAGCTACAGTACCTACAGAAAACTCCGATTGGACAGATAGTCTAGCTAGCTGTCTGGATTTACCCTGTAGAGATCTGAGGACCAGGTAACCATAGTCCTCAGATTGGACAGATAGTCTAGCTAGCTGTCTGGATTTACCCTGCAGAGATCTGAGGACCAGGTAACCATAGTCCTCAGATTGGACAGATAGTCTAGCTAGCTGTCTGGATTTACCCTGCAGAGATTTGAGGACCAGGTAACCATAGTCCTCAGATTGGACAGATAGTCTAGCTAGCTGTCTGGATTTACCCTGCAGAGATTTGAGGACCAGGTAACCATAGTCCTCAGATTGGACAGATAGTCTAGCTAGCTGTCTGGATTTACCCTGCAGAGATTTGAGGACCAGGTAACCATAGTCCTCAGATTGGACAGATAGTCTAGCTAGCTGTCTGGATTTACCCTGCAGAGATTTGAGGACCAGGTAACCATAGTCCTCATGAATCGGAGTTTAGAATTACAGCACAAAGAACGCGTAAGGAAAACAGACATCTGAGGATATATCAAGAAGATATACTTACAGATTTATTGTCAATATCAGCTGTTTTTGAACCTGCTATATAATATAATCAAATTTCACAAGAGTCTGAGATACTCCATATGAGTTATACTTACTGTCTGATACTTTGTGCTGCCAAAATATGTACTCTGATATCATGGTTAGGTTATAACACTGTTTGCCTATAGGCGTGAAATCATTTGTTTTTCAGATTCCTTCACATTTGGTATGATTTGTTTCAGTTTTAGTTTAATTAATTTCAGTTTGTCTGTTGTCAAATGTACTCAAAGGTATTTTATTCTAATGCTATTTATTGTATTTGTTCTACAAATTACACAGATGCGATGCTGTATTACTGACTGTCCACTAGATAAATATGTTTGCTTTCACGTGAAAAACACAATTAAATACCCTTGTTTTTTTAAATATCGTTCTTCTTTTAAAAAATGATGATTCATAATGATCACAAAGAGAGATAATGGATCCACAAATACACTCAGGCAGGTGTAGTCCTCAAACTTAAACCAGCTTTTTTTGGAATAAGATACATATTTACAATGTACGGTGTACTACAATATATTACACTGATGTGAATTAGCCTAAATAAAGACATAGGAAGGTAAAATGCTGTTTTAATAAAGCAAAAATGCACATAAATAACATAATAAATAGCCTGCTCCTCTTCATAACTTCTAATTTTTTATCTTCCAAATAAAAAACTCAGTATTTTGCCCACCTGTTGTAGAAATACCGTCACTCTTGTCAAAGCCAAACTCTTGTCCACTGGAGTGTTTTTGGGGTCAGCGGAGCTTCAGGTTGTGATAAAAGTCCCAGGGAGCAGCGGCAGCAGAGAGCTCAGGATGCTCGGCCGTGTGCAGGGGAAAGAGACGGGACCGGGTCTGGTTGTCACACCTCAGAGGGAAACACCGCTGTCAAGCTGCTCGCAGGGAAGCATGAGCTGCTCTGACTACTGCTTTCAAAATAAAAGCAGGTTATTGCTGCAAACTTTTCTCAAAGGAGTGAATCGCAGTGTACTCTGTAAAAGAAAAGATGTCCACATGATGAGAGAAGTTGGCCAACTCTTTGGAAAAGCTTGCACCCAATTTGAATGTTGTTTGTGAACGTCAAATCAAGCATCCAAAGGCATCACATGTCTCTCATATCGGAGAGACAATTCAAACTCACTTTTATCTTAAACTACTGCCAGGAGGACACATATCATTTATTTTTGCCAAAATGAATTTCACAGCCTTTTGGTTTCATAATTGGTGTCCGTGAAATGACTTATTGGTGGAATTAAAGCTCTAGTGCGTAGTTTCTGTCTCCCCCATGAGGAATTCCAAGTTGGCGTGTTAGTGATGGCCAAATGAAGCTTGGTGAACCAGTGTCTGTATCTTCTGAGCCCACTAGATGGGGCTCTGGGATTTAAGAGAAAGGCCTAAGGCGTTGCAGTTCAGTGTATTCTCGACACTGTGTTGAACAGAGAGCGCCATCTACTGGGCTCAGAAGATAAAGACCCTGGTTCACCAAGCTTCATTTGGCCATCGCTACGGCGCGTCCACATGATACAGCCTTACATGATCGTGCACAGCCCCCCCTTCCCCCTCCACACAGTTGCTAGTAACAAAGGAGGACATGGAGGTTTAAACAAACATGATGGACTCCTTAGAAGATTTTCACTCAAGTTTCTTGAAAGTCACCAGACGCCACAATCTTCTGAACCCAGCCACACTGAGAAATCCAGAGAGAGTGGTGTGGAGCTGATGGTCTTCATTAGCTTTCAACTCATTTGGCTTGAATGGAACAGATGTTCATTAATATCTAAAAAGTATGCACTTAAGGTTTAAGGGTCATTGTAACCCATCGCTGGGTCATTTTGGTAAAGTTTTATTAATGTTATTTAGAGTTATATCAAATATTTTGAGAGATCAGAGATGTACTCATGTTTAGTCATTAAACCTGTTTCAGCCTCACTATATGTTTTAAGGTTGATTTAGGTAACTCCGAAGACTCTTTGTGGCCTTACTATTGGCCATATTTCTGACCTTTTTGTCCTATACAAGGTGTAGTTAGATCGAGATTCTCAGAGTGATGATTTTAGGAAATGAGGTTGGCTGGGTCAGCATCATCTTTAAAATCTCTTCATAAAAGTACTTTAGTTGGTGAGATTATCCTGATTTTACTTCTTTTTGTTTTAATTGATTGTACTTGAATTGTCTCTTTATTTCATGTAGGTTATAGTAGTGGAATTGGTTTTATGGGCCAGATAATGTCTCTTTTTTACCAAAATAGTTCCCCATTTAAATTTTAAATTTGACTTCATAATTGTGCCGTAAAAATGAAAATTATTATAATTATTATTACTGGTTCTTTTAAGAGCAACGGTAGCAGTAGAACAATAAGTGTGGTTGTTGTTGTCACCTTTTAGTATGTTTTTTTTCAACATATAACAAATGTTTTTCTTTTATTTTGAAGGAAACGTAACTGGAAATATCTGGCATACTTGACTCATCTGATGGGTGGGTGGGGGGGGGACGGGGGGGCAGGGTTTGAGGTAGGAGGGCGTGCCGTCCCACCCACTGGGTAGAAATTAGGTAATGCTCCTCTTAGATGGAGATCAGCCAATGTACTCTTATGAATAATCAAAAAACAAATAAACTGTATTTGAATCAGAGGAAACACACAACTATACTACTGTATTTCCAAAAGGGCTCGTATTATATGCACTGCCTGACTCAGTAATGATCTTATAATAACTTAATTGTTTTGTATTTTATCCATCATCTCCTCTTAAGTGATCTCTCATTTCATGGTGTCTGAAAAACATCCCTGTTTCCATTTTTGTGATGATCCACGATGATTTTATTTAGCTTTAAAGAAGTAGGATAACTTTCTGAACACATAACACATACAGCACATACATCTCAACACTTTATCCTTCAGTTTATCATAAAAATGTAACATTAACAATGGAAATACATGCTTTTTATTGGACAGGAAGTGGATGAAAACTAGTGTCTAAGGTGTAGTTGTGCAGAAGTATAAAGGAGCATAAAATGGAAATACTTAAGTAAAGTACCTTGAATTTGTACTTAAGTACAAGTCCAATTTGGACCCTACCACCTCCGATTGTCCTGCCTTCACCTTTAGACTCTTTAATGTGCCCCTAAACCGTTTAACAACACCCATTAAACTTCTCTCCACCCGCTTGCTTTCGCTCCTGAAAAGAAAACTGAAGACAAAGCTGTTCTTTCTCAAAGGTACCACTGAGAGCTGGTTGGACAGGACTCAGCAACATGTGCCATTACAGCGTATTCACACGCCTAAAAATAATGTTGCTATGGATACAAATGAACCCACTTAACTTATAATTGAAGTTGAGGTTGAGTTTAAGTGGGACATAATGACAGTGACGCTCCATTTCTAACAGCATTAGATTATTATTTTTTAATAAAGTGTGCTAAAATAGTTAAAGGTTAGGAAAAGTAAATTAAGTTTTTAATTGAAAAAGGTTTCAAGTTAAAAGGAGGAAATCCCAATTCAATTTTATGTATAGGATTAATTCATAACAAGAGTTATCCTAAGACCCTTTAAAGATAGACTAGGTCCAGACCACAAATTGACAAACACCCAACAATTCCAGTAATTCCCCCCATCATGTAGTGCAACAGTGGCGAGGAAAACTTCCTTTTAGGGAGAAACCTCAGACAGACCCAGGCTCTTGAAGGACGGTGTCTGACGGTGCCGGTTGAGGTATTTATAGTCACAAATAAAGATAATTGAACTTTGCTTAAAGCTTAAAGGTAGATTAGTTTGGGGGGGGGACAAGGAAAACAGTCATCCGTAGAGCCTTCATCCTATTTTATATCTAATTATCTGAATCTTTATCATTCTGAAACCAGCGCACAACTAATGTTAAGGATGTTCACTCCTGCCACATAAAACAGGCAGTCAGATTTTAATATTTTTTGAGTTAGGCTACACAACATAGGTAGGTTTTAAAGGTTAAAGAATGGAGTTGCCATGGTACCCAGTAGATTGTACAGCACCGCCTGATGCCGCTCTGGTGGGACTAGTGATTGGTCAACACATCATTTAACACGAATACTGGGCTTTGATTTGGATTCACAGTCAACTTTTGGGCACATTTCACCGTGTATTGTTGCTCCATCTCCATATGAAGCCTCTGATGAGGGTTAAGGGGATGCTGAAATCAGGACAATGCTGCATTTGAGTGTCTGTAGGGTTGGACTTTGTTGCTGGATTTAAATCTGAATAGTGTGCTGTAACTGAACCACCTGGAACAGGTGACTGAAAGGAGGGGAGTCTGGTCTGTTTGTTAAAATTGTGATGGTTCCACATTTTCCTCTGCGATATTTAGATTTTTCCACTTTTGGAATATTTTTCAAGAGAGTTTGAGACACAGGGTCAAGGGAAATTACTAAATTGTTAAACTAACTGAACACATTTAAACTCGCCTCAGCAACCTGTCAACAACATTTTGCAATGACATACGATTAACAGTGAATTAAGTTATTCCCAGAGCTGTTTGAGGCAGTTTATATTCGTGTCTGTAGTTTTCTGTCTTCATCAGAAACAGTGTTGATCTACATGAAGGGCACCGAGGCGACACACAGTGATGGATCCATGACAGAGTTTCAGTTACGTCCTCTGGGATCAGCAGACATTCTTCATTCATAAGCCCCTTTCACAGAAAAGGCCAGTTCAGGAAAAGGGTTGCAATCTGAACAGTGAATATTGTTGCAGTGAAGAGTCTTTGTAATGGCATTTTGATACCGTGGTTATGTTGATTGAAGGAAAAGTTCAATCGACACCATCTGAAGAATGCCTTTGCTGTTTTGGAAACTGGAAAACAGTTTTTGTGTTTGTTACCTATTCTCCAACCAGAGCCTATTGTTGGTAAGAACATACTGTATTTAAGGGCGTAAAGACAGAGACTTTGTCAAAAATCAGATTGAAGGTATTTCAACTGATGCACAGCGGCTGATTTATAATCAGGAAGGGCTCACAAAGAAAGTGATCAGTATGCAGCTTCACAGATATTTATGAACTAGCCTAAACATTAAATACAAAAAGGAATACATTACTTTAATTGCGTTGCTTTTGTAACGCGTAACACTGACCATTTCATACCAATGGTGCAGCTCGTAACGCCAGGTTACGGTGGCCCTGAAGTGCAAACCACAACAGCAAACGTCCACAACACAAGAGCAAAGGCCACAACACGAGAGCAAAGGCCACAACACGAGAGCAAAGGCCACAACACGAGAGCAAAGGCCCCAACAAGAGAGCAAAGGCCACAACACAAGAGCAAAGGCCCCAACAAGAGAGCAAAGGCCACAACACGACAGCAAAGGCCCCAACAAGAGAGCAAAGGCCACAACACAAGAGCAAAGGCCACAACACGACAGCAAAGGCCACAACACGACAGCAAAGGCCACAACACGAGAGCAAAGGCCACAACACGAGAGCAAAGGCCACAACACGAGAGCAAAGGCCACAACACGAGCAAAGGCCACAACACGAGCAAAGGCCACAACACGAGAGCAAAGGCCACAACACGAGATCAAAGGCCACAACACGAGAGCAAAGGCCACAACACGACAGCAAAGGCCACAACACGAGCAAAGGCCACAACACGAGCAAAGGCCACAACACGAGCAAAGGCCCCAACACGAGAGCAAAGGCCACAACACGACAGCAAAGGCCACAACACGACAGCAAAGGCCACAACACGAGAGCAAAGGCCACAACACGACAGCGTTTCCCCACAACACGAGAGCAAAGGCCACAACACGAGAGCAAAGGCCACAACACGAGAGCAAAGGCCACAACACGAGATCAAAGGCCACAACACGAGAGCAAAGGCCCCAACAAGAGAGCAAAGGCCACAACACAAGAGCAAAGGCCACAACACGACAGCAAAGGCCACAACACGAGAGCAAAGGCCACAACACGAGCGCAAAGGCCACAACACGAGCAAAGGCCACAACACGAGAGCAAAGGCCACAACACGAGAGCAAAGGCCACAACACGAGATCAAAGGCCACAACACGAGAGCAAAGGCCACAACACGACAGCAAAGGCCACAACACGAGCAAAGGCCACAACACGACAGCAAAGGCCACAACACGAGAGCAAAGGCCACAACACGAGAGCAAAGGCCACAACACGAGCAAAGGCCACAACACGACAGCAAAGGCCACAACACGAGAGCAAAGGCCACAACACGAGAGCAAAGGCCACAACACGAGAGCAAAGGCCACAACACGAGAGCAAAGGCCCCAACAAGAGAGCAAAGGCCACAACACAAGAGCAAAGGCCACAACACGACAGCAAAGGCCACAACACGACAGCAAAGGCCACAACACGAGAGCAAAGGCCACAACACGAGAGCAAAGGCCACAACACGACAGCAAAGGCCACAACACGAGAGCAAAGGCCACAACACGACAGCAAAGGCCACAACACGAGAGCAAAGGCCACAACACGAGAGCAAAGGCCACAACACGAGAGCAAAGGCCACAACACGAGAGCAAAGGCCCCAACAAGAGAGCAAAGGCCACAACACGACAGCAAAGGCCACAACACGACAGCAAAGGCCACAACACGACAGCAAAGGCCACAACACGACAGCAAAGGCCACAACACGAGCAAAGGCCACAACACGAGAGCAAAGGCCACAACACGAGAGCAAAGGCCACAACACGACAGCGTTTCCCCACAACACGACCGCCTTATTAAGGCTGAAATGGAAAGGGTATAGGTACATGTAGGACACCAATCCTCGTCCTGACTGTCTGTAATTTACAAATGGATCCATGTACATTTTGATTTTTTTTTCTCCATTTGAACCAAGAAATGATCAAAGAGAAATAGCATCTTTGGTATCCTAGTATCTCAAAGCTTCCCGCTACATCCACCTATGCTCTGCTAGGCCACGCTACACCTTGTGACGCGCTGCAGGGTCCTGCTATAACATGAAGTACTACGACTACCATTTGTAGTCACTGTTCCCTTATCTTTATGAGAATATTATTGCCACTGATCATCACACCCCCAACCGGCCCCGTCAGACACCGCCTACCAAGAACCTGACCGAGTTATTTCCTCGCCACCGTCACCGTCGCATGCACTAGTTGCTTTCTCTTGGGGGAATTACTAGAATTGTTGGGGCTTTGTAAATTATGGAGTGTGGTCTAGACCTACTCTATCTGTGTCTCGAGATAACTTTTTGCTATGATTTGATACTATAAATAAAATTTTATTGAATAGAAATGGAAAACTTCATCTTTTTTTATCATTACTACTATTGAGTCCAGAATTCAGTTATTCAGAAATGACTTATTAATAATTTATTATCAAGTTATTCCTGATTGATTCCATAACTCATTCTTCAGTAACCAACGTCTGTACTTAACTCAATTTTTGAAATTTGGACAGAGAAAGCCTAGCTGTTTCCAATAGATTCCAGTCCTTATGCTAAGCTAAGCTAACCGTGTCCTTGCCCGAGCTCTGTACTTAACTTTACACTCATGTATGGGTGCGTCCAGCATAGACGGGGATTTTCTGAGCTAATGTACCTCAACTATAACTTTTCATTTCAAAATTTCAGACCGACCGGAGAAGCTACGCTGCAGTCAGGAAGTCTGCTCTCTGCTGCTGAAAGGATTTTGTCAGAAACCTCTCAGGAGAACAGCTGTTGAAAGCAGAGTGTGTTTATTTTTTCTTGCCTTGTATGAATGGCAGCTGTGTGCAGCTCTCTCTGTACCTGCAGAACAGGACTGAGTCTGCAGCTTCAGCATGTACAGGAGATCAGAAGGATGCTCCTGATTACTGCTGCACATGAGACTTTTACAATATCTAAAACGTGTCTCCTCTACAAATTAAACAGAACAAATGAAACTGGTCAAACTTGCTGCATGGGGTTTATTTTGGAAAACAGATATTGTACCTTGGAGGCATCTTTTACACGATCAGGATTAAGAAGAAAAACAAGTACTGCTCAAGGGAACCCAAACCCAAGAAAGGTTCAATCAGTGCACCTACAGTATTTATCTATTGATGGACCTCAACGTTGATCATTTTACAGGTTTGATGTCTTTACAACGAGTGTTACAGCCTCACAGAGCTGCTAGTATGGCTTTAGATGCTTGTTGTCTCATATGATACTAAACATATTATATTATACTATTGGGAATGTATTGATCAAAAAAAGTTGATGAAATTGTTGTGCTAGCTGTTTGTTAGTGTTCTTGAAGAGTAGTAGTTAAATCTTAGAGCAAATTTAAGGTCAACAAGTCAAGCCAATGTCCAGTATGAATAATGGATATTTCCCTTTTCTTCCTGCTAAATATAAGTTTCCCATTAAAGTCTTTGCACTTGTCTTGTGAATGCTTGTTAAAAAGAAAGGAGGTAACCAGCTGGTTTTTAACGTGATGACCAAGCATTTCTTCAGTTAAAGTGAAAGTACAGTTACAGTTTGACCACGATAGCACACGTCTGTGCCTGTTCATGCGTGTCGACGTTTTTCTGTCAAAATGAGAATGAATCCTTAATCTGTAGACTTGTTCTGTGTGTTTCTGACAGAACGCTGTTTCCTTTCGGTAGAACAGACTTAGTTCTTCTTACTAAGCAAAGCTGGAAAACACAGCTGATCAAAGACAACGTCCATTGGCAGCCAGAGCGCTGCCGGCCTGCGTTTACTTCACACCCGGAGCCATTAACTGCTGCAGAACTGCACGGTGTTGTTGGGACACGTGCCTCTCCCCCACTGAAAGAAGTCTTGTACATGTTTTATATTCTGGCACCATAAAGGCTACACTCCGCTGCTGACATGTTCATATGTCCTGTTAAAATAACTCAAAGCCACTGTAGCTCCTTGGTAAATGGAGTTTCTTGAGTAGCTGTTATAATTTACACCCTCTCTGGGCAGTTGTGTTTGTAGAGGCAGAGATGTGACTAAAAGAAGCACTTCAGAGATTTATTATCACACGTGACTTCTCCAGCTTCTGTAGAAATGAAAACCTGCGGTACAGAAACAGCAAAAATGCAGCGTGAATGTGAAAAAACAATACTTTTATTGCAATTCCTTCAGTTAATTTACAGTCCATTATCATATCCTTGCAAATTCCTTTTTTTGGATATGTACTGCATGTAGTCCACCCAGGGCTGATAATAATTATAGAATAACAAAAGCAACAATAAAAAGAAGAATAGAAATCAAAAAGTAAGGAAATATATCTATGTATAAGCATATACACGTACATCTGCGCCCCTATACACTTCTTATCATACATCTTTACATGTATATGTACAGTATACACTCCCAAATCTTTACCTAAGAAACATAGGAGTTTGCATGTGTGTGTATGTTCGTGTGCATATTTACTCCTCTTAGGTGCATTTAACTCTGCATGTCATTATGTTTTTATTTTCTTCTTCTTTGCATCATTTTACCTTGAATGTGAAATTTCAGGCATCTTTTCGGGATAAAGCAACGTCTAACTGCAGTACAACCCTGAAAATGAATTTAGTGTTCCCACACCAGATTGCTTCAAGCTCTGCATGGGATCTCTTATTTTGTTTCAATATATCTGACACAGCTGACAATGCAAGTGTTGTCACTCCTGTACGTGTTGTTAAACAGCCCCATAATAAAAAGTGATTCAGATGCATGTAGAGGTTCTTTACCCAACATCTCAAAGAACAATATTTTACTGTTTATTACTATTCAGATGACAGTTGTTAATCCCCTTCCTGTCCCGTGAAAACCATGTTGATTGTTAAGGATAAACTGAATGATGAAATGTTCCTTATGTGTTGAGTAAAAGCCTCTTGGATCATTTGGAAAAAGCATCACCACAAAGCTGAAAACAGGGATGTTTTTCTGACACCAAAGTTGACTTTTGGAGATAAATAGTTCACTGATGAGCGACTCCTAGTTATGAGTTGGACACGGAGATGAACTTTCTAGCTTTCCAGGTCCACACCTTCTCTAAACTGTCAGTTTCTTGTTGGTTTTGTTCTCTTCATAGGATTTATTGACATAGTAAAAAAAAAAAAAAAATATATATATATATATATATATATATATATATATATATATATATATACAGTATATATATATATATATATACAGTTGTGCTCATAAGTTTACATACCCATGGTAAAGTTGACTAAAAAGAGGAATAAAAAAATCATGTTTTTGAAATTTATCTTAATGCCTTAATTAAAAAATGAAGTAAAATACAACCTTTAAGGACACCAATTTTCTTTGTGAATGTATAATGTATTGTAACTAAATAAATGTTCTTCCTTAAAATGCAGGGGGCTTAAGTATGCACCCCCCTATGCTAAATTCCCATAGAGGCAGGCAGGTTTTTATTATTAAAGACCAGTTATTACATGGATCAGGATACTATCCTGATAAAGTTCCCTTGGCCTTTGGAATTAACACATATATATATATATATACAGTATATATAAAGGTAATGTGAAAAAGCCAAAAACCATAATATGAGCAACTTAACAGCCAGCCAGAAGCCCACCTGGTCCTTTAAGGGGCCCAGAGACCCATGGTACAGAGACTGGAACTGCATCCATAATGAGCCTCCTTGTCCTAGTCTGACCTGCGGCTGTGAGTCACAGAGAGTGTGACACCCCTGACTCTGGTAAATGGGAGCCATATGAGGGCGGAGGGCCGCGGAGGGCCGCGGAGGGCCTCCTCACAGAGGCACTTTGTGGCAAGAGCTGTAAGTAGTGAATGATACTTTAAATCTGACAATCTAGGCACTGTTTAGAGTGCGTACAAGCTGAAGTGATGCAACACAAACATATTTGAGTTTTAGTGTAAATTGTATCTTAAAAGAAAATCTTGTGCCAACAGGGAAAAAGTATTTCCATTTCTATACTGACAATATTAGTTTAGGTGGTTCTTCTCTCCGAGTTGAGTTTGATTACAGAAGAGCCTTGTTTAGGACCCGGCTGTTTATAAAGTGCTCTTTTCATAAGCAGCACATCGGCCAACTATGACCCCACAAAGTTCACAGCAGCAGCCCCATCTGGTCTGCACACAGGTATGTAACGGACAGGGTGGCGTGGTGGACAAACCGACCCTGGTCTGAACAGGGACGCTCATAGACACACTGACGTCAATGTTGGCCCTTACATCAGCAGCTGCTCTGCTGACTCTCTATTGAACGAGGGCAGGTCCACTTTTGGAAAAAGGTCGTGTCAGAGAACCCACCACAAAATGTCCTGTTGTTGCATTAATGCTAAACAATGTAGTCATTGAACAGTAGTAGTGCTTATAGTTGCTGTAGAGGCTTTTTAAAGACAGGGTTAGTAGCTATTACCAATGCACACTTTTTTATATGTTATTAGAAATAAATAACCAATGGGCACAGGAAAAATGGGTGAAAAGGTCTGTCATCTGTAGCTGCTGTAATCCTCCAAAAAGGCCACCAATCATTGCCTTGTGGCCGGCTTGGAAAGAACCAATGAAATGCCTCGTTGTGTACAAGCTCATTGTCGTATATTTTAAACATCCGGTGTGATAATATTCAGAGTTTGCTTACAGGCGAATGACACATGAAGTAAAATTACGTTCCTTTCTCTGCTCTACTCTGAAGCAGCAATGCGGAGCCCCCAGAACAGGGGCAGGGGTTAGACTGAGCCCCGAGGAGAGGGTCGATGCAGGACGTGCCTCTTGACCTGCCGTATTATGCCTCTGATTGTGATCCTGGATCCAGCCCAGGAGATGCTACTTCCATATCTTGCTACCAGCCCTGCCTTTAATAAAGCTTGCTCTGAGGGTTTGTGTAGGACTGTAACACAGTAGTGGAAGAAGTACTCATTTACTTTATTTAAGTAAAAGTAGCAATACCACAGTGTAGAACTACTCTGTTACAATAAATGTTTTGCATTCAAAAAGTGAAACTACTTAAATGGAAGTTTAAATGTATTAGCATCAAAATATGAAGTTAAAGAAACCAAAAGTACTCGTTATGCAGAATATGACATAATTACAGCATAATTATTGATGCATTAATGTGTTCTTTACTTTAACGTTGCAGCTAAAGGTGGAACTATTTTAAGTAAACTGCTGGGTATTTTGTGAATTTCCCTCTGGGATCAAGATGTATAATGATAATAATAATAAAGTTATGTTTGGGCTGTATAACCTCAGACCTGTGAAATGAAAAGGCTACAGAGTAATATTCAGCACAAAGATGGTCTGTTGATGTCTGGTACAAACACATTGTCTCCATAAAAACTACAACAGTGACGAACCTTATTGTATGTGAAGCAGAACTTATTTAAAAGTTGTAGATTTCTGTGTGCACAGTTGTGTTCCGGTACACTACCATCAGTCAGAACGGGTCTTCCTGGAGAGGAAAGGCTTTGTTTGGGATGTGATTTATGGGAAGCTGAAGGCCCTTCTATGTTTGTGTTGCTCATTGTATGACGATTCATGGAGCGATACATGTTTTAGTAGAGTGTCCATCATCTCTACTAACTTTTTTTGTGGCAAATCTTGTGTTGAGCTCTTGAGAAGAGACTGAGTTCTAGTTTGCAATGTAATATTTCATGTAAGAAATGTTTTTCTTTTCTTATTTGTGACCAGATTTGTTTTACTGTATATCTTCTTTTCTGACAAATGTTGCAAATTACTACTATTATTAGAATCAGAAACAGCTTTATCGCCACGTAGATTTGCACATCCAATGGATTTGTCTTCATGCAAAAAAAACATAGATACTGCCACATAGTGTACAATTCCTACTTATAATGACATCCATTGTATTTTAAGGTCATATTGGCGAATGTAAAAGTAACTGTAGGTGTCAAATTTGTATTAAATCTAATAATTGTTTTGGTTGTAGGCTAATTTGCGTATTTTCATTGCCAGGTCCCCGTAAAGAAAGTAGGGGAGAGAAGGATGTTAGCCAAGCTGACAGCCATCATGGAAAACACCTCTCACCCCCTACATGACACTGGGGGGTCCCTGAGCTACTTACTTTTCAATATTTATGGTCACAGGTTAATATAATTTAAATTATGCTACCGACTCTTGCTTTATTACTCTAATTACACATTCAATTTAATTTTAACGTCACTTACACTGCAATATTGTATCTTGTATCATGGCAACTGCACTTTTAAAATACCTTTATTTGTCTACCATATAATCATTGTCTATTGGTTGCCTGTATTTCTTGTGTGCTTACTTGTTGTTGTGTGTTTTTGTTTTTGTTTTTTTTGTTGTTATTGGAAAAAAATGCTGCTGCTGTACCAACAAAGTTCCCCGTTGTGGGATGAATAAAGTATAATCTAATCTAATCTGATATAATTTAATCTGATCTAATCTGATCTAATCTAATCTAATCTAGGTGGCTGGTTTGTCCCAGTTCCAGCGCTAGAGGCCGCTACAGCTCTTCTGGTGTTTTGGGGTCACGTTACGCCCACCGACTGACATTGGTCGGCGCTTATTCGCTCATCTACTGTTTCTGTCACGCCTTCTCGAAGCTGTTCTCCTATCCCATTGGTTCTTATTAACGTCGATCAACCGTGCGTCAAAAAGAACAAAATAAGCTTGGTTTCACGTGCAAACTAACTGTTAAGAGTAAAAACGGAGCTGATGGCAGCGATGCAAGCCTTCCAGCCACACTGTGAGTTCATTACTTCATGTTACTCGCTAGTCACGGCAGTCTCCCAGTCTTAAGCGTTAACATTAATATTTGCGCTATTTGCTTGAAATGCTGACAAAATGGCCCTGGAAGCCTTGTTTACATTGTGGACCAGCTGGGCTACTAGCTGCATGCTAACATGAGCTAGCTTTAGCTTCACCGGAAGCCTTGTTTACATTGTAGGACCCGCCGGGCTACTAGCTGCATGCTAACATGAGCTAGCTTTAGCTTCACTGGAAGCCTTGTTTACATTGTGGACCAGCTGGGCTACTAGCTGCATGCTAACATGAGCTAGCGTTAGCTTCACTGGAAGCCTTGTTTACATTGTGGACCAGCTGGGCTACTAGCTGCATGCTAACATGAGCTAGCTTTAGCTTCACTGGAAGCCTTGTTTACATTGTAGGACCCGCCGGGCTGCTAGCTGCATGCTAACATGAGCTAGCGTTAGCTTCACTGGAAGCCTTGTTTACATTGTAGGACCCGCCGTGCTGCTAGCTGCATGCTAACGTGAGCTAGCGTTAGTTTCACTGGAAGCCTTGTTTACATTGTAGGACCCGCCGGGCTTGCTTACATTGTAGGACCCGCCGCTGCATGCTAACATGAGCTAGCGTTAGCTTCACTGGAAGCCTTGTTTACATTGTAGGACCCGCCGGGCTGCTAGCTGCATGCTAACATGAGCTAGCGTTAGCTTCATGTTAATCACTGCTAACATGTTTCTTCTCCAAAACACCTTATTCTTCAATGCAACTAATGCAAACTGGGTTGGCCATGTGGCATTAGTTATTCGTTAATAACACAATTGCATTGTTTTTATTATTTGGGTCAACCTTTAAAGTTATCTCACCTTTCTGGCATCCATATGCCAAAATAACGGACTCGTTATTTTTATATTAATGGACTCGTTGCTGTAAATTCACACAGTAGTATTAAACATATTAATTAATGGACTCGTTGCTGTATATTCACACAGTAGTATTAAACATATTAATTAAAGGACTCGTTGCTGTAAATTCACACAGTAGTATTAAACATATTAATTAATTTACTCTGCAGCTGTATATCAGGGGTTTCTCCAGGTAACTGAGGTGTGTTTCGTTTAACACGCACATTTTCTTTAAATGCATCAGAATTCGTGTATGCTCACTGTTCTGCAAGTCCAATGCTATGATTGTAGAAATACTAAATATATTTATTATATTGATATTACTCTAAGCCTCCTAATGAGCATCTTGTCTCTCCTGCAGAACATTTAGCATGGTCACCAAATACCATCTAATTTAGATTAATTACTCAATTAGAGCAGAAAGTGTTAGATCATTAGTTAATTATATTTTGATTGATTTCACCGACCAAACAAGCAATCTGAAGATGTTACCTGGGCTTAAAGATTAAAACATATTTCATAGACCAGATCAAAAAAATAGTCCGCTGAATAATCTGTAAAAAATGTCATAGTCAGACACCCTAATTTTGATTATACTTCAAATTCATATTGTTAATTTCAAGGCATTAGTTAAAATTTTATAGTGTTGACTCTGTTTTCTGATTTCTGCGCACACACTGCAAGTAGTAAAGTTAATTCGGTGAAAACCTGAAACCTTAATTTATTCTTCTTCAAAATAGTCAAATGAGAAGACACAGAGTCTTTTAAAAAGAAGAAAAGAGGTTATGCACTTCACTGTGGTTCATCACATTGTTATTTAAAGTAAAGATTTGGCCAAACTCTCAGGTAAAATAATTACAGTGAGGAAAATAAGTATTTGAACACGCTGCTATTTTGCAAGTTCTCCCACTTAGAAATCATGGAGGGGTCTGAAATTGTCATCGTAGGTGCATGTCCACTGTGAGAGACATAATCTAAAAAATAATATCCAGAAATCACAATGTATGATTTTTAACTATTTATTTGTATGATACAGCTGCAAATAAGTATTTGAACACCTGAGAAGATCAATGTTAATATTTGGTACAGTAGCCTTTGTTTGCAGTTCCAGAGGTCAAACGTTTCCTGTAGTTCTTCACCAGGTTTGACACACTGCAGAAGGGATTTTGGCCCACTCCTCCACACAGATCTTCTCTAGATCAGTCAGGTTTCTGGGCTGTCGCTGAGAAACACGGAGTTTGAGCTCCCTCCAAAGATTCTCTATTGGGTTTAGGTCTGGAGATTGGCTAGGCCCCCCCAGAACCTTGATCTGCTTCTTCCAGAGCCCCTCCTTGGTTCTCCTGGCTGTGTGCTTCGGGTCATTGTCATGTTGGAAGACCCAGCCTCGACCCATCTTCAATGCTCTAACTGAGGGAAGGAGGTTGTTCCCCAAAATCTCGCAATACATGGCCCCGGTCCTCCTCTCCTTAATACAGTGCAGTCGCCCTGTCCCATGTGCAGAAAAACACCCCCAAAGCATGATGCTACCCCCCATGCTTCACAGTAGGGATGGTGTTCTTGGGATGGTCCTCATCATTCTTCTTCCTCCAAACACGGTTAGTGGAATTATGACCAAAAAGTTCTATTTTGGTCTCATCTGACCACATGACTTTCTCCCATGACTCCTCTGGATCATCCAAATGGTCATTGGCAAATTAAACTTAAGGCGGGCTTGACATGTGCTGGTTTAAGCAGGGGAACCTTCCGTGCCATGCGTGATTTCAAACCATGACGTCTTAGTGTATTACCAACAGTAACCTTGGAAACGGTGGTCCCAGCTCTTTTCAGGTCATGGACCAGCTCCTCCCGTGTAGTTCTGGGCTGATTTCTCACCTTTCTTAGGATCATTGAGACCCCACGAGGTGAGATCTTGCATGGAGCCCCAGTCCGAGGGAGATGGACAGTCATGTTTAGCTTCTTCCATTTTCTAATGATTGCTCCAACAGTGGACCTTTTTTCACCAAGCTGCTTGGACATGTCCCCGTAGCCCTTACCAGCCTTGTGGAGGTGGACAATTTAGTCTCTAGTGTCTTTGGACAGCTCTTTGGTCTTGGCCATGTTAGTAGTTGGATTCTTACTGATTGTATGGGGTGGACAGGTGTCTTTATGCAGCTAACGACCTCAAACAGGTGCATCTAATTTAGGATAATAAATGGAGTGGAGGTGGACATTTTGAAGGCAGACTAACAGGTCTTTGAGGGTCAGAATTCTAGCTGATAGACAGGTGTTCAAATACTTATTTGCAGCTGTATCATACAAATAAATAGTTTAAAAAATCATACATTGTGATTTCTGGATATTTTTTAGATTATGTCTCTCACAGTGGACATGCACCTACAATGACAATTTCAGACCCCTCCATGATTTCTAAGTGGGAGAACTTGCAAAATAGCAGGCTGTTCAAATACTTATTTTCCTCACTGTATGTCTCCCTAATAAAGTTAAAGTTTACAAGGCTGTGGCACCCACGGATGAGATGGAAAATCATTTTACTGATACAAGTTTGGACGCAGACTCAGACTCCCTGTCCATTAGGTTAAAGGCGGGAGCAGATCCTGACAGAGCTCTCTGCAGGAGGCCCCTGCAGGGAGTCCTGAGTCATCTGGTTCAAAGTGGGCAGAGAGGTGGGGATTAGTGAGAGGAGAAAATCAGAATGTGATGAGGAAGGTCAAGTTTATGAATAGAAGTTGGTGCAATAGAGATTCAGAAAGCCAATGTGAGGTGACGTCAAAGGCAAGAGAAGAATTTTGGACTTGAGTTGAATTGTGCAAATGTAGCCTTGGCTCTGTGTCATCGTTAAACTTTAGTACATTTCCACTTGTGAACTGGAGTTTTACTTTTGTATCAGATTTTATGAATAAAAACCCACCATTTTTACTATCCAGTTGCATCTCAGGGCTCCAGACTAACCTTTTTTACTAGGACCACTGTAGATCCTAACACATAAATTTAGGGGCGCACAACTTAAGTAGACCTGCAACACAATTGTTTTCATATTTCCCCTAAGTTAACTGGTTTACTGATAAATGCTTTGGTAATAATGGTAAAACTACAATGTGCTGTTTTATTTTAGTGCTGCTTAACAAATGCATGACAGATGAACTGATATTGACAACCCAATTGGCTTTCATGTTGTCAGATTAGTTTAAGTTTTTTTCAAACTCCTTCGTCGAAAATGCAGTTTTTTATGATTAAGGTAAGATAGCTTTTCCAAGCCCCTTAAAAAGGGACATAATTGGGGATGCAGGGTTTTCACCCCACACCGGCCGCCGCTCAGAGTCCCATGAAAACGAAAGAGGACATGACCTCAGCGGGCTCGGTGGGAGCTGTGGCCCTGCTCGGTGTAACAGAAGAGATTAGCTGTTATGCTCGAGCTCTGAAACATTAATCCACGTAGGCATGGAAAGAGTTTATTTTAAATCAACTCAGTGCCAAAATGGGAGCAAGAATACATTTCTGTATGTGGGTACCAGGCAACAGTTAAACATTTATAATGAAGTAATACCCCTATTTTTGTTATTTTATTTCCATTTCCTTAAATGGTTGCGGGCAGATATCAAGACATGATACTTTTAGTAATGGCTGATCTATGTTTAAATGAAAAGATAACTTCACAAATACATGAATCAAATACAGTTAGTGTCTTCTAGAGAGTATCGCCTCCAATACTGCCTAAAAAGTACTGGAGTTTGTGCACCAATCCAATTCCATGTAATAAAGCCCTAAGGAAAATCTACGTTAAAGTAATTTGTTCTTTTTCAGTTATAACTGGTTAAAATAGTTAAAGTTCTGTGGCGTTCATTGTTTGAGAGTTTAACGTGAGCAACAAAGACAACAAAGATATAAATTATATCACATCCATACAGGGATAGTAGTACACAGCTGTTAAAATATAATCACTATACAGTATGACACACTGGTATTGGATCAGTACTCGGTATCGGCCGATACGCAAGTTCTGGTATCAGGATCGGTATTGGAAAGCAACAAATGGTGTTGGACTATCTCTGGTGTCTTCTACTTCTTCTTTTCCCCTTTTGATGACGCTTGTCAGTTCTTTGAACTCTTTGTTTGCCCAATGTTAAAATAGTTTCTATCATCGATTCATCTGTGGATTGTTTTCTTGGTCAATCCTCTGTAAAATGTACAAAAAAAGCAAAAAAGTGCACATCACAATTTCCGTGTATTCTCAAATTAACATATTTAATCTGCGTGGTTTGTCTAACAGTCCAAAACCCAATTTACTATCATAGAAGACAAAGAAACCAGACAATTGTGAATCTTTTGTATTTTTTGCCTAATCGGAAGAGTTGCCAATTCATTTTCTGTTGACTGACTTAATGATTCATTGACTAATAAATGTTTCCACTTTAAGTGAAAATGTTAATACTTAGCATGCTTTACTATCATGTGCGAATCACAGGAAGATTAGCTGAGTGTGGCGTCCTTTAGGCTGATTCTGTGGAGGGGAACTTGGTCCTTTTGTCGTCTTGTTTGTGTTCTTTCAGCTTGTGGTCCCCAAGGCTTCGTACAACTGTGCTTGTTTATTGTCTTTTTTTGACCACTACTATGCTGCGAATACAGTATTTTCCACTGCAAACAGTCAGCCATGACCCTTGAGTCACTGTGCCGGATGGTGAAGCAGTTTGTTGTTCAGATGGGTGTCTCGTAGCGTGCCAGAGAGTAATGAGTGTTGTCTGTCCTGTCTCCTTGGCTGGCTAATGTTTAGTGGTGATGGATGCAGATCGGAGCTGATGGACTGCTGTTTGGCTGCACCAGACTGCAGAGTCAGGGTTAAATGTGTAACAGTAGAGTACGTGCTAGAGGGGTAATTATTGCTCAAGCGCACGGCCATTTCTGCCTAAAGTGATGATATGTTGGCCTGGATTTACAGTGTCAGACATGGTGTTCCTTTTTTAGTTAAAAGACCACAGTGACACACATAGGTTGGCATAATGAGATGAGTTGGAAAGAAACCCTTGCACTGGAACTTTTCTATTTTAGATTTAATAAGTGTTTTTGTTTCTATGCTTACATATTTTTACACACAAAGCAAACTAACGAATAAGAGACTGCAAGATTTAAATGAAATCAGAAGACAACTATAGCATGATATTTGTCAAAGAGTTGGCAATAATTCAACATACTGGACTTACAGTTTAGATCCTGAGTCTGACTAACGTTATTCAAAATAAAAGAAATGCCAGATGATTGATACTGTTTGCAAAACATCATATTTCATGTGTTCAAGTGTTTTTATTCACAGAAGAGTTGCCTGCTAAGTCTGCCTGTATGGATGGGTGATATGGCCTAAAGTCCATATTGTGATATTGCAGCCTGTTGCGATGATGATATATATCACAATATATAAATTATAATAGAACCATTTCAGACCAAATTTCTTAGACCTAAGGAAAGAAACGTAGCATGTAGTTTTATGAACATTTATTGTGCAAAAGTGTAATTATATATAAAATTCAGGAGCACTAGTTGCAGAGACGTGTACAAAGAAAATGCTTAAGATGTTGGGTTTCTTTCCTTTAATGCAAACCATCCTAAAAGGCACTACACTTAGTTAGTTAAAATTCACAAAGAAAATCAAACATCACAATATTTTTTACCAAATACCTCGATATCGATACCGCAACAATGTTGTAGTGTTGACTATTTGTGGTTTCACAAAATATTTACATGATGAGATTTTTGATAAATAATCATCAGTAATGTGGACATAGTGACTTAGTCGGTAAAAGAACAGCTATAACAGTTCAGAAGATGACATCACTGTAATTTAGCCTTTAAAACCAGGAGAAGACAACATTTATGCCCTATTATGATATTACGATATCCAAAATCTAAGATTTTTTTTAAGATATTTATTTTATTTATTTAACCTTTATTTAACCAGGAAGTCCCTTGAGATTGAAATCTCTTTTTCGAGGGAGACCTGTCCGAGACGGCACACCAGTTACAATAAAAACAGAATTACAGCATAAATAAAATCACACATAGAGGAGAGGAACAGGTCACATGTGGCACTGGCATTTTTGAATTACATGACATTTTAACATGGCCTTAAATTAATTTAATGGAACTAGATCATTTAGATGGAGCAAGTTTAGCAAATTATTCCAAGACCATGGAGCGAAGTAAGAGAAGGTTTTTCCCCCAGCTCAGTAAAAACCCTTGGGACCTGGTAAGAGCGCCACCTGGTGGAACGGAGAAGAAAATAGCTGGAATTCAGCGTGAGGAGATTACATAAATATGCCGGCAGTTTACCCAACATGGCCTTGTATAGAAAAATATACAAATGAAGTTGTCTGCGTAGACTTAATGACGGCCAGCCTACCGGTCCATACAGCGTACAATGAGGACGGGAATAAGAGCTAGTTAAGAAGCGCAGAGCACCATGGGACACCGAGTCTAACAGGTGGAGAGGACTACAGGCAGCATGCATGTAGACAACATCACCAGAGTCCAAAACACTTAAAAAGGTGGTAGCCTGCACAAGTGTTAAAACAAGTTTTATTTCTAAAATAAAACCCCAGCCTTAGTTTCAGCTTTTTTACAAGCTTTTCAACGTGAACTTTGAAAGAAAGTTTGTTGTCCAGCCAAAAACCTAAATACTTGTATATGAGACAATATCTTGTCTCATATCACAATATCGATATAATATCAATATATTGCCAAGCTCTAACGTGCACGCATCACTTCCTTTTCCACTTACGTCCCACGTACATGAATGAGGAGTCTACGGTATGTTTTGAGGTAATGCTAAGCTGAGTAATGTTTTTTTTTTTTCTTGTAGGACTCTGTCTTGCATACAAAATGGAGGACAGGACGGTCACCAGATAATTGGAGCTGCAGCCTCCAAGTTGCTTACCAAGACTTGAGAAACCCAGGCCAGTCATAGAAGATGTGAATTAGCTGAATGAAGAATGAGAATCTTGAGTTACTACGTTATTGTCGAGGACTGACCCGCACCATAATTTCCCACATAACCTTTCAGTCTCATCCTGCTCCTCTGCCTCGCACGTCTTCATCCAGCAGCGCTGCTGTCCAGCCCAGGCAGGGCGGACCCGTCCCTCTCCCCAGGCCTCGCGCCCTCCCATCGGCAGGCCCGCTCTGGCAGTGTGTTGGTGTACGATGGCGCGATGGGACGCTAAGGGCTGCCGCGGGGGACTGTGATGTCAGTGCCCAACAGCCCGGGCGAGAGCCGGCGTGGCGGTCCTAGATTCTTCGTGGGCTGCGAGGACGATGAGAGCGAGGTCCTGGAAGATATCATGAGGACAGACATGGAGCTGTATGAAGACGACGAAGACACAGACTCGGTGGGATGTCAAACTACATTACCTCTTTACTATAATCTGTAATATATCCAAACATTTGCAGTGTTTTCCCTAGGTGGAGGCGGTATAAAAGAAAAGGATTTTAAATTTAAAAAAAGAAGCAGTTTGACATAATTTTGGACTATTATTATTATTATTATTATTATTATTATTATTATTATTATTATTACCATATTAGGGTCTAAATCTAAAGCGTATGATAAATAGACTAAAGTGACTAAAGCCACTGGGGACCGCCTACCATCATAAGATCTGGGGAAAGTCTTTTAGTTAGTTTGATGCTCACAATACTTTAACATTCATTTTGGCTTAGCCCAAAACAATAACATTGTAGATGTGTCATCACATTGTCAGTTAGATAGTAGTTGACAATATAGAGCTAGAGACATATCATGGTAGCCTACATGTTAAAACAGAACCACCATTAAGTCTATTTCAGTCGGTTCTTAAGCAAGAGGTTTTATGGGGGATGTGTGAGACAGAGCTGCCATTGTCTCTCTTACCTCCCACTCTCTCTCCCTTATTCAGCCCCCGGAACGAGAGAGATCGTGGTGGGGATCTGCTGCATGATGAAGAAGTCCAAGTCTAAGCCAATGACCCAGATCCTGGAGAGGCTGTGCAAGTTTGAGTACATCACTGTGGTCATCTTCCCAGAGGACGCCATCCTCAACGAGCCGGTCGACAAATGGCCTCTGTGTGACTGCCTCATCTCCTTCCACTCCAAGGGTAACAAAACACATACAGGCATGCAATACACACGGTGGGATTGTTGTGTGTTGTTTGTTGCAGTGTACCCGCGGGTCTTAAAAGTATCTAAAATAGTCTTACATTTAATATTCTAAAAATAAGTTCTTAAAAATATTACATTTAGTTTTGGTCTTAAATATCGTGAATAAATAATTTGTGTGGGTTTAAAATTTACTTTGTTTTGTGTTTCTTTTTGTTAGATTCATAGCCTAAGAGCTCTAAATGCAACTTATATTTTAAGTTGTTAGAGTACAAGAACACTTCACAAAACATGTTTCATTAAATTCAGGTAACTTTATTTCATCAAAGCTTTTTTTTCTCTGGCTTAAAATCCACACTGATTTTTACATTGTTTATCAGTGACGTTGGCATCAAATTTTCTTCTAGGTGGTATTTAAAAGGTCTTAAAAAGTCTTGAATTTAACATGGAGAATCCTGGGGGGACTGTGTTTATTTGAAATATGTTGAACATATTTCCTAGAGAAGCATTATGTGTACGTCTTGATTTAAAAGCAGCATCATACAAAATCAAATAAATCCACACATGCATGCACATGTTGCATATGCTGTATACTGTCTGTGTGTCCATGTGGGCTTCTCATTAACTGCCAATCATTTACACACTAAACAGAGTGCCTGTCTGGTGACACAATGTCAGCATTATGTTTAGGCCATTATGTTTGGGAGTCTACAGTATCTCAGGTGCTTGTGTTTTCTCTTAAAGGAATACGCCCCCGGTTAATTGAAATAGGCTTATTCACCGTCTCCTCTGTATTTATATAGGTGGGAAAACGCATTTTTTTGTCAGTGCATGCGTTGTGTTAGTCCGGCAGCGGCGCCTCTAGCTTAGCTTAGCATAGTGAATGGAATCCTATGCTGCCGGTTAGCATGTCGTGAGTAAAAGTGACCCGCCAACAAAAACAAAACCAAATTACTTCTCGGGGCCTGAATATTCAGAATGAGTACAAATAGCAATGCAGTAGGTTCGTAGGCCAACAGTCATTCAGGGACAAAAAAGCTAGAAAAAAAAGTCAAATGGACCCAACAGCTGTCCACAGAGTAAGTGATTATTGTAAACATGACGCATGGTTATTTTACGGGATACATTGACCATAATTAGACCTTTACTCACACAGTGTTGCTGCGTGATATCTCTGCGCCAGAATAGCAGTGCTTCGGCTGTAGCCTACTTCCACCTAATATAGTCCCAAGTCAATATCTGCCAAATTGTCTAGTCTTAATCTGCATTGTAATTTGTACTTGTTGTGAATACACAAGCTACGAGAAGTAATTAGGTTTTGTTTTTGTTGTTGCCGGGTCACTTTTACTCACTCATGACATGCTAACCGGCAGCATAGGATTCCATTCAATACGCTAAGCTAAGCTAGCGGCGGCGCTGCCGGACAAAGACAATGCAAGTGTTTGCCCACCTAATATAAATATAGAGGAGACAGTGGCATATTCCTTTAACAATGTCTCAGTAGCCATAACTCTGAGATTGTTTTTATTTCCCCTTATTGTTAACATCATAGTATCTATGAGCTCTGCTTAGTGACTCATTTCTCTGCATGTTAACCAGGATTCCCACTGGATAAGGCAGTGAGCTATGCCAAGCTGAGAAACCCTCTGCTCCTCAATGACCTGAACATGCAGTACTACATACAGGACAGGTACTCAGACATAATCTAAGTGTAGATTTCCATTAATGGGTAAATTGTGCATGCAAAGCAAAGTGAGCCTTGAGAATACAATAACCATATGTTATTTATTTGTTAACAGGAGAGAGGTGTATCGCATCCTGCAAGAAGAAGGGATTGATCTACCACGCTATGCTGTGCTGAACCGTGACCCAGATAAACCAGATGGTCAGTCTGCAGGCTCATTAGTGATATTCAATACTTTTTTACTTTACTGCCGTTATCATTACATGGGAAATCGGCCTACATAGAAATTGGACAATGTTCAATGTATTTTTCATTTGATGCTTAAAGCTTTTTGTTCCTGCAGAAAAGCAGCCCCTTGTTCATGCAGCATCCCAAGGCCATTCATCTAAGACTGCATTGGTTTTATTTCAACTTGAGGATAAATATTGTATCAATTGTGAAGCAGTTGCAAGTGTACCATACCTAAGTGCTGTGCTGTGATATGCTGGCTCTGGGGTTATGAAAGGGGCACACAGAAACATTTTCTCCATGTGTCTCAGAGTGTAACCTGGTGGAAGGAGAGGACCATGTGGAGGTGAACGGAGAGATATTCCAGAAGCCTTTTGTTGAGAAGCCTGTCTGCGCTGAAGACCACAACGTCTACATCTACTACCCCACCTCAGCTGGTGGTGGCAGCCAGCGGCTCTTCAGAAAGGTCCCTGCTTTGGCCATTGGGGCTTGTTTTTTCAGCTAATAAATCCAACACTTCTACAGTTAAGAAAAGTCAATGGCAAGATAGGATGTAACGGGAATCTACAAAAAATGTCCTGTAACATCCTTAACTGTCAACACCACCAGATTACTGTTGCCATAATGACTACTTTCAACAACCACTATTTTAAAGGAGAATTACGGTTGATTTCAACACGTAGCTCTGTTGTTTGAAAATTTAGAGTGCTGTCAGTAGCAAGAAAAATGAAAACAGTCGGTGCTGCCTACACCGTGTTATCCTCCTGCTAGAGTTATCACCCAACAGGCTTAAACAGGGCAAGTTTTAAACATGTTTTATTAGACTATTAACATGTTCAAAATGTCATTACAAGGCCCTACCCATGTGCAGGTGAACACAGCGAATCTGACTGCAGTAGATGTGACAGAAAGGCATAAAAGTTGTGTTAATCCAGACCTCTGTTTATTTCCTGTTTTCCGCTCCACAGTCCACACTAGTTGATTGTCGAACTCATACAATCCAATATTCAAAAATGAATTTTTTTTCACAAAAAATGATTTGCCGTTGTTATGTCCTTAGTAATGACTATCTAACAGGTTGTAACCTGGCACCACAGTGGAGCCAGCAGAGCTACAAGAGTTCAAGAGCTATTGAGCATGTGCATAGGTAACTAAGCAACAGTGGGACAAGGCAACTTTTGACCCGCTGCTGCCAGCGGAAAGAATCACTGCACATGGGTAGGATCTTGTAATGACATTTTGAACATGTTAAGAGTCTAATAAAAACATGTTTAAAACTGTTTAAGCCTGTTGGGTGCTACCTCTAGCAGGAGGATAACACGGTGTAGACGGCACCGATTGGTTTCGTTTTTCTTGCTACTGACAGCACTCTCCATTTCCAAACAACAGAGCAACATGTTAAAATTGACAGAAATTCTCCTTTAATACTTGGTAATGTAGCTAAAAAGGGAGAGTCGCTATCGGCTACTTTTGCACAGAAAGTGACACACCATTGACTCTTAAGGCAATGATATGACTTCTAGAAAAAAGTAGAAAAGTGTTTGAGTCTCAGGGGTGGTCTTGACATTTTGCATGTACACCTTCCTTTTATCTGTGTATTAATTAATATCAGCAGCTGCTCATCAACAGATAAGACTTAAACACACCAGGCAGTAACCTGCACCACCTAATAGCTTGTCTTGTACATGAGTTTATGGCTATGCAGAGAAAGAGCGTTACCATAAATCAGGCAGTCTTTTCTTAGATATGGAGCTGCAACCTTTAATTCAGATTGGGATAGATTGTATAGAGACCATTCAGAGTGCACAGTTGCACTGGGGAAAGGCAGAATAACAACATTTTTCACTCACTGTGGTTTGTGTAGATCGGGAGCCGGAGCAGTGTGTACTCACCAGAGAGCAGCGTGAGGAAGACGGGCTCTTACATCTATGAAGAGTTCATGCCAACAGATGGCACAGATGTCAAGGTAGAGCATAGACTGGTTATTATAATCAAAGAAAACCACTGATTTTGGAAGCAAAAGTCACTTTTTACTTGCACCATTGGCATGAAACTGCCCTTTGGCATCATCGGCATAAAAGATCAACAACTGTTTTCTCTAAGTATTTGGTGCTTTGATAAAAAAAAAAAGTTGAAGGTACAAGCCTGTGTACATATAACATATGTTAACAATGATAAATCTTAGGGTTGTTATTTTATCCGGGCAGGTCATGTGTTTCTATGTAAAGTATCATCGTTAAAAGGTTGCTATTTAAAGGAAAAGTGGGAATAGTAATATAGAATGGGGAAAAACACTTCCCCTCCCAGTTCACGGCTCTCATTATGGTAATATTTGTGTTATGGGGCAATGATTGTTTTTGTCAGTTAAACGCGTAGAAGAAACTTTTAGATTAAGAGGGTGTTTTTTTAATGTGAGCTCAGGTGTACACTGTGGGGCCTGACTATGCTCATGCTGAGGCTCGGAAGTCCCCTGCTCTGGATGGGAAGGTGGAGAGAGACAGCGAGGGCAAGGAGGTCCGCTACCCCGTCATGCTCTCTGCCATGGAGAAACTGGTGGCCCGTAAGGTCTGCCTAGCATTCAAGGTAAGCAAAGGCATTATCTTGATTAGTTTTTAGGATTGAGTACTGAAACCCGCTGCCAATATGCCATTCAAGTGCACCTTGTAAACTCATGGTGCATTCTGGGGCTCCTTTGGAAGCTCACGCTGCTGTTGTAAAGTACCCTTCTGCCATCTAGGGGTTATTTTTGTTGTAAAACAGCAATTGATTGGTGAAATAAGTTATTGTTGTTGCCATTTTAAATGTTATTTAATGACGCAACTGTTGGTTCGGATACCATTTAGGCACGGCATCATTTTAAAACTTTAAAAAAAACAACCTTTTTAGCACCTGTATCGGAAAAAAAAACAAACCATACCCAACTTATTCTTGGAGGTGCATTGCAGACACTGTTGCATCTCAACCTCATTGAAAGAAAATGTGTCCTCCTCTCCTCTCTCTCTGCAGCAAACAGTGTGTGGCTTTGATCTTCTCAGAGCCAACGGACACTCCTATGTTTGCGATGTCAATGGTTTCAGTTTTGTGAAGAACTCAATGAAGTACTATGACGACTGTGCCAAGATCCTCGGGTACTTCATTTATTTTTCTACTGGAACATTTTCTCCTGATTTGCTTTGATTATTTTCTTGTTCAGGTTTGCTGATTTGATTTGTGTCTTAATGGCTCTTTAGGAACATCGTGATGCGTGAGCTTGCTCCCCAGTTTCAGATTCCATGGTCCATCCCTACTGAAGCAGAGGACATCCCCATTGTTCCCACTACATCAGGGACCATGTAAGTCATAGTACAGGGTTGGGATTTGTCTGGATTAATTCAAATTTTTCAGAATTTCCAACTTAAAAAAACACAGCCCACTTGAATCATGTAGATCCTTTAAAAGAAATATTAAACCTGCTAAAGCATTGTTTGCTTCTATCCAATCAGATGTTGCTGTCTGCGAACTATCAAACTCTCCAGCCAATCGGATTGTTTTCATAGTACAGCCTAGCAAATCTCCATAATGGAGACCACTGCAGGATAACAAGACAGTGTTGACAATCACCTAAGTTTAGCTGCAGTTGTTCAGATTAATGAATGATTCAAGGCTTTAAAAAAAAAAAAAATCTGGCAGGGTTTTTGGATTGAGCCTTAGCATTTTTCATAAATCTGCTCTTTTGATTTAAAGAATATTATTTTACAGGTTGCCGGAAATGAAATGTTCACATGAAGGCTGTGATGTGTAGATAATAGAATAATCATTTTAACTATAGCAAGTTTTGTCTTTAAGCTTTTTGGGCGTTATCTATAGTAATAATTATGATCCAAAATGATGTGAAATTGCATAGTTTTAAGTCAAAACCTTCCGTTTCTTGAGGGAGGACCCCCAAGTTACCTTCCAAAAACATGTAAAAGCTTAATATTAAGCCTTATGTGAGGTACTAGATGTGTAGCAGGATTGCTTCTTGCAAGTTCCACCATAAAACAAACATAGAGCAGTATAATATATGAGAGTGTGATGATGGTATATATATATATATATATATATATATATATATATATATACACGATCAGGGCATGGTGGTATTTAGTTGGTGACGCGATTTGATGGGAACACTCCATATATTTACCCACTTCTTGGACCTTTGCTAATCACATCCCTGGTAACAGATGCAGAGCAGGGGTGTGGCGTAGAAGCATACATCTCGCTTTAGTGTATTGTTCTTGCAAATTGCACCCATCTTATTTGTCTTTTTCTAATTTATTAAGATTAAGGTTGTCTTCTCACAACATTTAGCACAGTTTAGGATTTAGGAAGGAGCTGAATAACGTATTTGTAAATGTCGTACACAGTTGTAAGATTTTTTGTGTTGATTTATGAAAGAAGATTCCTGTTGATGTTAACTTCCTCTTGCACTCTTCAGGATGGAGCTACGTTGCGTCATTGCTGTCATCCGCATGGTGACAGAACGCCCAAACAAAAGATGAAGATGGAAGTTCGCAACCCCATGTAATTATCTCTAGCTTATCTCTTATCTTTTTTTTTTAGACCGATTTAAAATACCTTTTGATCAATTTGAAGTTTTCCTTTGTTTCATCCAGGTTCTTTGATCTATTTGAAAAATATGGAGGATACAAAACGGGGAAATTAAAGCTGAAGAAGCCCAAACAACTGCAGGTAACAATAAATGAGAAGAAGTCATGGTGTAGGCTTTTACCTTGTAACACCTGACTCGTATATCTCCCAGCCTGTGTGTGATTGACTTTGTGTGTAAACCTCAACAGGAGGTGCTGGACATCACACGGCAGCTGTTAGCAGAACTAGGACAGCACAATGACTGCGAGATCGAAGAGAAGAAGTCCAAACTGGAGCAACTGAAGACTGTTCTGGAAATGTGAGTGAAGTGAACTGGATCACTTTATTCACCACTAATCCCTGATCTCATATTCATTTAATTCAATTCTAGGTCATCTCAGAAAATTGTTTTCAACCATGATAGACTGCAAAAATGAACTAGATTATTTGGTAACCATAAGAGAACTTTGAAATTGTGCAAGAAGTCCAGTGTTTGGTCAAGTGTGCTGTAAAATGATTAAGTTGATTTAGTATTATATTTCTGAATCTCACCTTCTGTAGAGTTTCCTGAAAGTAATTTGGACAGAGATTCCTTTTGTCTTCGGCTTCCTGCTGTGCTCATGACAAATAAGTTTTTTAAAGGTCACCGTCCAAGAGCCGTTTTCTGTGGCTGTTAAGGCTTCAGTGCATGTCCATTTAAACAACCCCCACGCAGAAGGCAATTGTTCTTCTCAAGCCTTTTACATGCCCAACATGATTTTATTCTTAATAAAGGTATGGACACTTCTCGGGGATCAACAGAAAAGTGCAACTAACTTACCTGCCCCATGGGCAGCCCAAAACCTCAAGTGAGGAAGAAGGTAGGAAGGTCTTGATGCCATTTTTCACCTCAAAATAGTATGTTGCCAAGCTCAGGCTGGCCAGAATACTGAAGTCTGAGGGTTGTCCACGGTCCTGTGGATTTGGTTTTCAGACACGCGTAAAGAAGGTCCATCTCTGCTGCTGGTGCTGAAATGGGGAGGAGAGCTGACTCCTGCTGGCAGAGTTCAGGCCGAGGAGCTGGGAAGGGCCTTCCGCTGTATGTACCCCGGGGGTCAAGGTGAGAGACACAACAGTGTTTTCATACTGACAGCAAACAGTATTTAATTGCTGTCGCTGTTATTTAAAATAAATAAATAAAACGCCCACCTGCTCCTCCAGGATCATATCCATATACTTTCAGTAATGAATTTATCTTTACTCAGAGTTGGTTAAAGAGGTCAAAAGGGCCATTTTACTTGTGTGTTTATGTACCAAACACATGTTCCTTTTTACAAATATTGTATTAATGATTTACAGTCACATATCGTCAACCTATAGTAAAGCTGCAAAGAAAAGACATACAAGTTAAGACGTAAAAGTAAAAAACAACAACACAAAAAGGATGTTTAGGCTCTTTCAGCAGAGAACACGAGACATCAGGACAGAAGAAAAGGGACACCCCCACACCAGGGCCTGAAATGAAGACCCGCCCACCTGCCAAATGCCTCTGAATTTTGCAGTCGGGAGAGAATTGAGTGATTCAGAAGCGTAACTATTTGTAAGCAGGGTACGCTTACCCCCCTACTACAGCACGTAGTCTACCATGAATAGGATCATAGCCATTCCTGTTTTTCACCTTCTATGAGGCAAACAAACACTGGCTGGTAAAAAGTGGCAGTTCATTTCAGGCCCTGCTTCCCACGGCAGACAATCACAGGGTGTTGTAACCCAGCTGCCGATGGGTCACAGGGTTCAGCTAACGACTTTGTTGTTCAAACACTGTTGTGGTTTATGAGAAAAGAGATTGCAAGGTGGTGACATTATCACAAACTGTACTTGTTACGCATAAACCAGGTTTACAGTGACTTTTTGACCAGCAAGGTCTGTGTATTCACTAAAGTTGTTGTTGACACTGTGTTTTTTGCAGGAGACTATGCTGGATTTCCAGGCTGTGGGTTACTGCGGTTACACAGCACCTACAGACACGACCTGAAGATATATGCATCTGACGAAGGCAGGGTGCAAATGACAGCCGCAGCTTTCGCAAAGGTGTGCAGTATGCCTGTAGGCCAGTAAACCAGCCCGATCTGCCCTGCAGCTCAGGCTGGTAACCTGTACGTTTTCCTATAGCGCTATTGGCGGGTTTGACACGATGACGAAAGAGAAGTGACCAAGCAGCTTTTTGTTTACATTCAACATAGCTGCCACGGAAACGCAGCAACCCGTTGATGCCGAATGCCACTCGGCTCATGAGTCTGATTGGTTCAAGGACTATCCAATTGCGCACATTTGATCTATGCCCGTTGATCACGCCAGTTGAGCAGTAGAAAATACAGAGTAGAAAATACAGAGCAAACTCCCTAGACTAATGTTGAATCTTAATAGATTGAGCTTGGTCTGGTGATGGCCAGACTGGTATTCCAGTACTCTAAGCTCTCCATATGTTTCTTTACTGTTGCTCTGTGTCATCGTGGATACACACAAACAGGATTCAGTCTATGGCTAGTTGAAACCTTTTTTATAACCACCAAATAAGGGGTTACCTATTTTATATACAATCACGGTTTAGTCCCTGGACCGGCAGGATGAATATGGCTAGGGAAAGTGAAAAGCAGTGCTTGTCCCTCCTGCAGTACCACCACTGAGATGCCCCTGAGCAAGGCCATTAACACCAACTGCTCAGGGGCCAGCAGATTAGACTGGTCCTACTAGACAGCTTTATATTCATCTGGCCGTTCTGTCAACATCTGTGGGAGTCTAGAATTAATAGAAAATAAAATATAGTTAAAACAGGCTGGAGTCAACAACCTAGGTGAATAGAAAGAAAGCAGCGCCACTTGCAGAATCTCAAGTGACATTAACAGAAAAGAAAAGAGATTCAAGAAGAAAGGAGGTGTTCTGAAAAAGAAAGCAACATTCTCCAAGATAGAAAGGACTGCTGAGTTATGTCCAGATGACTGAACCGTTAAACTAAACTGTGATATATTATATTTATAAAGTGTAGAAATAACTTGTCAATGTGTCTTGACAAAGTTGTGTCACAAAATGTCATTGTGTTTGGTCTCCTTAGTCCCAGTACCACAGCTCATGATAGTTGTGATTTTGGTCGTCAAAGTATCAGCCACACACAAATTATCACTTTGCATCAAAGATGTTACCAGAAACAAATCCCAGATTAATGCGTGTGTGTGTGTGTGTGTGTGTGTGTGTGTGTGTGTGTGTGTGTGTGTGTGTGTGTGTGTGTGTGTGTGTGTGTGTGTGTGTGTGTGTGTGTGTACATGTTTGCGCAGGGTTTGCTGGCCCTGGAGGGTGAGCTGACACCCATCCTGGTGCAGATGGTGAAGAGCGCCAACATGAACGGGCTGCTGGACAACGACAGCGACTCGCTGAGCAGCTGCCAGCACCGTGTCAAGGCTCGACTCCACGAGATCCTGCAGAGGGACAGGGACTTCACTGATGAGGACTTTGATAGGGTGATTAGCTCACTCAGCTAAACGTTTGTCTGCTCTGATTGGGCCTGAGCAGGAAAACAACCTTGACAGACACTGTTTGCTAGACTTGTGGGCACTTCTGTGCCGCCAGTGGTTTTTGCTCAGGAAGCACATGTGAGGTCATGTGTCATTACCTTTTTATGTGGCTGTGTTTTCAAGAGCCTGGCTGGAGCATTTTTCACACGCTGCTGTTCAAAGTACAATCATTTACAGATTAACTGCAGCTAAGAGATCTGTCTGTTGTTCACTGGGAGGCATGGATTGAGATTTACCTTTTTTAAAAAGAGGTTAAAATTTGACGTGGGACCCAGCAAGCAAGGACAGCTGTTAATGCTACTAACTCTTGGGAATGCCACCAGTGTTGAACCAGAGCCAGATGGATGATAAAAAAACAACTTGTTGCTTTTGATTCATAGATTGGGTTTAAATACGTAGGTGGGGAATGTGCCATTAAAGCACTCAACCACTGTTCTGTGGTAAAACAAATGCTTTTTAAATAGTAATGTATTCTTACTTCTCTACTTAACCTACAAAGGAAATTTTTGTTGGCAAAAGTTTCCCACAGTAATTGTTAGACTGAGGGGATGATGTGTAGAGACAGGGTGTTGGCTTTAAACCTGGGTTCCTAATTGGCTGTGACCATATCTCTTTTGATCATTTAGAGGATTACTAACTGTTATACTTAAAGCAGAAAGGATTGTATTTCTTGAGCTAACTGTTTGCAGATTAATTATCTCTTCATTTTGCTCTGTTAAATCAAATGACAAAGGTTTAGCAGCCTTAGGCTTTTGAGGTCGTTGTCATGTGACTGCAGTCAGTTAATTAGTTCTGTTTAATTGGCTATTCAATCAAATTCCTTTCGTGCTTTTTTCTCTTATGTGTGTGTGTGTGACAGCTGGCCCCGACCTGTAGTGCCTCTTTGGTGAACTCAATGAAGATAGTTGAGAACCCAGTGGCCACATGTGACCAGGTCTACGCCCTCATTCAGAGCCTTACCTCCCAGATCCGCAAAAGGATGGAGGACCCCAAGTCAGCTGGTGAGCCAAAATCCTCTTACTTGATCTCAAGGTTTTAAGCTTTTTATGTTTGGCACATAACAATTCTGTTGCAATGAGAAAGTTGGATGATTTAAAAAATAACAAACATTTTCTCACTTCCCATTATTCAGTTACCACCACTATTATATACAGATGTTTTGGTTTGATATTCAAAGGTTTTAAGATATGAATTTTTTGTCTCCACTTTAATAAGTGAACTGATTTCCTTTGTGGCCCTCAAAGCTGTGAAAAGTGATTTTAAAAAATGTCGTTGCAGAATCAATCTCGCAATACTACAGGACTAATTTCTATCAAAATCAAAGTGAGTTAGATTTCTTAGTACTACATGCAATGTGAACTGCCCCTCTCACCAGACCTGCAGCTGTACCACAGCGAGACACTGGAGCTGATGCTGCAGCGCTGGTCCAAACTTGAGAGAGACTTCCGCATGAAGAACGGCCGCTACGACATTAGTAAAATACCGGACATTTATGATTGTGTGAAGTACGATGTCATCCACAACTCCACTCTGGGCCTGGAGGACACTCTGGAGCTGTTCAGACTGTCTCGAGCCTTGGCTGACATCGTAATCCCACAGGTGGGTGAGAGAGAGAGAGAAACAGGGGTTACATTTCATTTCATTTTAGTATTTATCTCCAACAATCAACAGTGTTCCAAACCAAAAAAAAAAAATTAAAACCACAAAATAAAACACAAACAATCAGAATTTTACCAAAACCTGCAAAAATATAACATCTGGACCACTGCAAAGAAACATTATTAAGGATTGTTACAGTTTTTTGAGAACCAAGAACCAAGAGGAAAGCACAGTGGCTAGATTTAAAAATGAAGTTACTTTAACTCAAACAAACAAACAAACAAACATTTTGACTTCTTTCTATAAAAACTTGTCATTTACAAAGTCACAATTAAGAGGCATAAACATGACACAGGAGAATGTAGTAACCATAAATAAAAAAAGGGGAACAATTTAATATTTACTTACAGTTAAAAGACCTGCCATTTTGTTGAAGTGGTGATATATTTGAACTATTCACTCATGCCTGAATATGAACCAATTAACGGTTTCTATTAGAGCCCGACCGATATATATTGGCCGATATTAAGCATTTCCCCAACTATTGGTCGCCATTTATTTAGTTTAAAAAATATATATATTTAAAAGAAAGAATAAAAAAGGGCGGTAAACCGTGTTTTGAGCATTGGCGTTAAAGGACTTTAAGTTTTATATCTTAAGTTTGTATTTTTATACATTTCTTTATCAGAACTTTAATATATTTTGATTTCTTCTGTTCTGTTGTGACAATAAAACAAATTATTATCATATTATTTTAGCGAGAACTCATAAATAACTACAAATAACTAATGTTACGGAAATCTGTTTATATTTTGTAACACGTTTCTGGAGTTTTTCCGATATATCTGAATATCGTATTTTTAACTAACCCAATGTTTGTATAGGTATCGGTCTTAATCAGTCGGGCTCTGGTTTCTATTTACTGTGGAACTGGTTTTTAGAGGCCATGTGGTATTTTAGCACATTGTTCTGTTTCTTGTTTTGCAGGAATATGGCATAAATAGAGTAGAGAAATTGGACATAGCATACGCCCACTGCCTCCCACTGGTCCGAAAGATCCAGCTGGACCTCCAGAGGACCCACGAGGACGAGTCTGTCAACAAACTGCACCCTCTGTGAGTCAATTGAATTCAACACAAGGCTGTTTTTAGAGTGGAAGACTTGATGCATGTCTTTGGACGGACTGGGAGCATCTAGTACAGTGGTGTCTTGTCCGCAGGTACTCTCGCGGAGTGATGTCTCCTGGGCGCCATGTCAGGACACGCTTATATTTCACCAGTGAGAGTCACGTCCACTCCCTGCTCAGCATTTTCCGCTATGGAGGCTTGCTCAATGTAAGTAATATAATATCAATCCTGCAGAACTTTGAATGTTTCTCAGATGGGGTTGGAAGTTGAAACTGAGTTTTTTTGTGTGTGCATGTGTGTGTTTGACAGGAGGAGAAGGACCAGCAGTGGAAGCGTGCCATGGATTACCTCAGTGCTGTCTCTGAACTCAATTACATGACTCAGATTGTCATTATGCTCTATGAGGACAACAATAAGGTAGTGTGTATTATCAGTTCAGACACTTTATGTATCTCAATGTGCAATTCATTCGCAGCGCACCAGTCCAAACAATAGTGGTTGGCTACTCGCGTCTCACGCTATGGAACGTCATTTTTTAACTTTTTGCATGTGGCCTCCATGACATTGTAGCATCCTGGTAGCACTTGCCTGTTTGTCCACCTGTCTGACGTTTTTGAAGTATATACACACTTGACCCAAAAAGGACACTAGCTCTTTAATATTTAAATTCTAAAGGTTGAATATCTGAGATAAACTGAGATTTTGAAGCACCTACTACGTAAATCTGCCTGTTATTAAGAACCAGAAGCTGTCATCCACAATTACTCAGTTTTACCCTTGTGCACTTACTCTTTGATCTGATAGTTTCTGATTTAAATCATAATTTTGCCAGTTTAAAGTGTATATCTAGGTATATTAAGACAACGTTCTTGTATGACTACTTGCAAAATATAACAATTGAGAGAATTTTTGATATTCCTCAAACTATCAGAAAATGTGTTATTCAACATAGGTATCCTATTTGAGATAGTATATCGAGTAGTAACCTCTCCGTTGTTGCCCTCTGAAGGACATCTCCTCAGAGGAACGCTTCCACGTAGAGCTTCACTTCAGCCCTGGTGTCAAAGGCGTCGAGGAGGAGGAGAACGCACCAACCGGCTTTGGCTTCAGGCCCGCTTCTGCAGAGGTAGCCCGCCAGGTAGAATCCCAACCAAGCAATTCTGCCATGTTCTTGTCCTGCAAATTGCAGAATATTGTATTCTGTCTTCTTATTCCATTCAGAACGGGCAGAAACAGACCGACCCCGGCAGCCTGGAGGACCTCTCACGAGACGAGACCGACCGTGCCGTGCCGCTGTCTGAGCCAATCACCATTCAGAGGCGGTCCCCACTTATACGCAATCATAAGACTGGATCCATGGAGGTGATGCAGACTAATCCAATCATATATGTGTATATATATATATATACATACACACACTCACCTAAAGGATTATTAGGAACACCTGTTCAATTTCTCATTAATGCAATTATCTAATCAACCAATCGCATGGCAGTTGATCTCAACCCAATAGAGCATCTTTGGGATGTGGTGGAACGGGAGCTTCGTGCCGTGGATGTGCATCCCACAAATCTCCATCAACTGCAAGATGCTATCCTCTCAATATGGGCCAACATTTCCTATACATCCCAGACCGTGTGTGCGATGCTATCCTCTCAATATGGGCCAACATTTCCTATACATTTCCTATATATCCTCTCAATATGGGCCAACATTTCTAAAGAATGCTTCCAGCACCTTGTTGAATCAATGCCTCGTAGAATTAAGGCAGTTCTGAAGGAGAAAGGGGGTCAAACACAGTATTAGTATGGTGGTCCTCATAATCTTATAGGGGAGTGTGTATGTATGTATATATATATATATATGTATGTATGTATGTGTGTGTGTTTATCTATATATATATATATATATATATATATATATATATATATATATGCTTTAAAATGGATTTTTACACTCATTTTAATAGTTCATTGGTCCTTTTAGAACCCCCAGGTGATCCCTAAAGTCAAAACAATTACATTTTATATCTATGAGAAGTGCTATACAAATAGTCTTTAAAGAGGAAGCAGGCCCATTACGCCTACTTCTAAAATCAGTTTATTTATTAGTTAGTTTTATCCATGAAACCACTGTCAAACATCTAATCATTGGGCTGTTTAGCTGGTGTACTTGTTTATTTACTTATATAATCAGTGTGTTTTATCAACCCAGAGCTTCTCTTCTGTGGTTTTGGCCGCTCCTCTTGTCGAAGGTCATGTAAACTAGCAGCCAGCACTGGAGACTGTTGCATGCCCTGTTACCACTAACGTGTGTGTGTGTGTGTGTGTGTGTGTGTGTGTGTGTATATTCCACCAGGTTCTGTCAGAGACTTCATCCTCCAAAGTAGGCAGTTATCGCCTCTTTTCGTTATGCTCACGTCAATCCCCCGAGATGAAACAAAGTGGTTTAGGTAGGTGCCATAATGCACTGTTTCCATGGCAACTGTGTGTATCAATGACAGTGAAATGGTTCAGAGTGATGGGGTTGGGCAGGGCACTGGGAGAGAAAAATCCACCCAATCTTGCATTTCTGTGTCAACGTTGTTTGGTGGTTAGATTTTCTTGTTATCTCACTGTCTTGTCAAAATGGTATGTGTAGAAAGATATCATAAACAGTCATATATACAGTCTCTGTCTCCGCTGTGTAGAAAGATATCATAAACAGTCATATATACAGTCTCTGTCTCCGCTGTGTAGAAAACATCAGAGGTACGCATCACGTTTTAGTGTCAGTCCGGCAGAATTAAAGAACAACGACGCTTTGTTGTTCAACAGTCATACAGGAAGGACTCTAATTATGTTGCTTTTCCCTCCAACTAGTTTACGCTCTCTGTTTGGACATGCTAATATCCTTTAGGAAATGAAGTGAAGAGAACAAAAGAAAGTGGATAAACTAGTCACGATTCAATTCCATTTTTGATTTAAACATTATTTTCAGCCGTGACACACAACAGACCATGGGGTTTTGTCGGAGCTCACTTGCTTTGCCTTAGTTGTGTTTACATGACTCACTCACGGGGAAGGCAAAGTGTAGCCACATAGAAGCAGATGGATTTTAAAGTTCTGCTGTTTCTCCGTCATCACCGACTCCGGCAGTGACCGCGGTGACTGGGAAAGAGAAGCTGCAGGCTACCGCTAAGCTAACGTTACCCTGTGTCCTTAGCTGCATGCTACCAGCCGGTAAGCTACGCTGTTTTTTTTTTTTATTCGGATGTGCGGAAGAAGGCGGGGTTGGAAGGAGCAAAAAATACTCGGGGAATCGCCAATCCTGCTTTTGATTTTGATAGTCGAAATCAAAAGCTCATTTCGATCGATTGACACCCCCGCGATACACTTAATTACAAAATCGCACTTAATGCATGTGACGTGTCACAAGTTGCTAATAAAAAGGATTTTAGGGTTGATTTTTTTCCCTTTTAGCCCGACATCGTAGTGGCTAAACTTTAACCCGTTCTCCAGCCTCTTGTGCGGAGCACAGATATGTTGGTAGGAGATGCATGGTCTCCTTTGGGTCCTTGTGTCTGCCTGTCTGTCTCTTTTTCTCTGTTTTTCTGTCTCTTTTTCTCTCTTCCTGTCTCTCTCTGGATAGTTGTTTGATAACAGCATGATATGTAGTGGTGACTAACCCCACCCCCGCCCCCCTCGCAGGCTCTCAGTGTGCCGGGCTCTTCAGCACCACAGTCCTAGGTGGGTCCTCTAGCGCCCCTAACCTGCAGGACTACGCACGTGCACATCGCAAAAAATTCTCCACTGGCAGTCTGTCCTACAAAGACGGTACGTGTTTGAGACTGCGTTCCTTCTCAAACCGGCACAGGGCAACAGCAGATCAGTGTCTTACACATTCCCTTTTAGACCTAAAATGTAAAATATTGTAAGTTTGACATCCTGAGTGATGCCCTGAGGGGAAACTGGAGGAAGATATATACTGTAGACAGCTTTAGTATGACCAAGTATTGATTAAAGTAGTTAGAGAATGTGCTAAATGGCAGCAGTAAAACTTATTTCGACTGGAAGAACATGTGCTCATTGAGAATTAGGAAGGAAAAAAACATCATGTATGCCCATTTGTGTACTTTATAGTTAAAGTAATTTCTGTATCTTTTAGACTCCATACTCATTCTAGCCACCAGAACCACTGGAATTTTCCATCTTCTTGTTTTGTTCCACACCACTTTTAGTAAAATTGGTGTATTTCTTTTTAGCACTTTGTATACATGCTGCCTCAGGCCAAATTTAGACTGTAATATGTGTGAAGACCATAACAGGAAATGTGGCTGCAAGGTTGAACATAGCACATGTAACAACGCGGATCAATCAGTTTCCAGATGTACTGTATTTAGGTGTAGTGCAGTATTGTAAATGTACGCTTGGAGTCAGGTTAATTTCTGTCTTACATAGACTTTTATCTATGAATACGTTGTTGTTTTTGTCACCTGCAACATTAACCGTGCAGCGGAGATCACACATCAGCATTGAGTGTTTTTGAGAGAGATTTTAGTGAAAGCTTGATATTATTTTCATTCTGAACAGCATACAGTTTGGTTTCTTTTTTGTTTACAGAGCTACTGCATGTATGAAGCAACTGCTCATCAGTACTGTACATGTCCGTTAACTGCCCCTCATTCTCAAAATCATGATCTTCCCATGTTTTTTTGCATGGTCCATGACTTCCTATTGCAGTCTGGTTATATATGTATTAATGTAACGTGTTTTGACTCAATAGCAGAAGTCATACTGCTATTTTACATTCTCATTATCCACTCTTAACTTTTTCTTTTAATGAGCCCTCTGCTGATGGAGTTAAAAAGCTAGAGCTATGCACACATATTATTCAAACCCTTTTTTGAATAATATATGTAAAAAGGAATGGTCAATCATGTATTCAAGGATTACCGATGCACCAAAACATGGCCACCATGCTTGGCCCAGATTGTGCCGCTGATGTCACCCAGTAGGTGTCACTGTGGTATTACACAGACATGCCGTCTCTCCTCAGCTGCCATCCACGTGGTTGTCTCTCATGTAGCCTCGCTGTTGTCATCCATCTTGTTCCTCCTCCTTTTCAAGAATCAAAGGAAGCATTCCAGTCTCGATGCAGTCATGTACGCACCTGTGCTGATTCAGAGCATGCTCCTCCGTGAGTGTAGTGTTGGTGTCATTTTTACATTTGTGTCCACACTGAAGCGTCTCACACCTGGTCAGGGTCGCCAGTTGATATGTTTCATTGTTGCCTCTGTGTCTCAGTACATAACAGAGAGCATTTGAACTATTTAGTGGGATTGTTGGTAATCTTGTCGTGGTCAGGGCTGAAGATTTGGCTTGTTGTAGTTCCTGTTGTGTACTCCTCACCTCTTAAGTTCACACATTCCATCTTACTTTGTCATCAGTAGATGTTTCATTCATGTGTTGCCCAACAGCCATCTTCAGACATCTTCAAACCTCAAATATCTCCAACAGTAACTTCAGTTAGGGCTTTTAAACAAACTGGAGCAGATAGTTTTGATTCTTAAACCCCTTATTTGTTTAGGTGTTGGTTGATCTTTCCACTATTGAGTCCACATCAGAGAAGAACAGGGAAAGGATCAAACGTGATTATACAAGTTATTGTGGCTCATAGTAACACTAGTGATTTTTTTTTTTTTATTTCCTCAGAGTTGTTGTCTATGCCGGCAGTAAAACGATTTTCTGTGTCGTTTGCAAAGTATCCGACTAATGGTACGTCTGCTTCTTTCAAGTATTTTTCCACTTCACCTTCCTTTGTCTTGCATGTCTTCAAACTTTTGTTTTTGACCTTGGGTTGTTTTTATCACGTGGCCCTCCAGCATTCCAGGTTTCCTTCATTTTTTTCTAATGATTCAATTTTTTTGGGGTTTACCCATATGCTTTGGACACTTTTCTTACACTACCTGACATCTTCTTTCTAACCAGGGTTCCCACTGTCATTGAGTTTATTAACATATCAACAAATTAGGAGACAGGGAATGTCAGTGAATGTTTACACATGCCTCAAAGTAATGTAACAGGAAATATAGTTTAAATATAAATGTATACATTTTAAATATATGTTTACACTATTTATTTACCTGGAAAAACAACAACATTGGATATCAGCAGCAAATTGTTTCTAATTTATAGAACTTTATCCCTTTTACCCAGTATCTACTCTCTTCTTGGACCCTGTTTACGCTTGGTTTTAAATGGGTCTTGGGTGATCATCAGATCACAAGTGGCTAAAAACAGCGCTAAATACCAGTGTAACAACCACCAAGAGGCATTGTGGTCCAATCACTCAAACCACTTTGTGAGGTGGTCTGGGACGGATTCGTCCACGTCTTTTGTAGTGTACACTTGTCCACTTGTGTTTGGATCACCAAAACACAATTTAACACCAAGTGTTAACAGGGCTTTAGACTTCTAACTGATGGATGCTTAACAAAATAACCTTCTAATAAACTGTCATCTTCCACTGTCTTTACAGTAAGTAATAGCAATGTTTAGCTTACTTCAACATTTCACAAACATTCCCTGCAAAACCTACATGGACCGCTGCCATTAAAGATTTTCCATTGTGATGCATTTTAAGTATGAAAGTCCGGGTTAAATCAGAGACTCAGAACGGATCTGTTACCCAGGATGACACAAGCCTGAAACAATAAGTGAGGTAACATGTACTGACGTATGCAGTATACTGCCGGTGCTCTACAGTATGCTGATCTCTTAAATGTCATGCGTGCAAGAAGAAACCAGGTTTCTCTTATAGAAATCCAATTTTCTAGCTAGATTTCTCCCGGGGAAAACTCATGTGCAATAACGTGTAACGTTGTCATGCAGCTTTTCAACAGCTGCTGCTACTTGGATATGTGATAACATACACTGTTCCAGATAAAATGGAGAATAAACCAAAACAATACAACAATCGCTAAACTTTTCTTTCTAATACAGCATAACATGGAAGAAGAAAAAAGGATGATAGTTTGTCTCCCAGATAAATTATTGTTGTTTGCATGTTGCATAGTGTTTGTCATTGGTACAATGGCCTCGCCCCTGAATTGTGAACCAGGGGTTGATGCAAAGACTGTGTAAGCAAAGACCAAACATCTGGACTATCTCCTGGTGGCTGGCCACAGTATAGGTCATAAATGTCCATGTTAGCGAATAAGACATGGACAATACTAAAAGAATCAAAGTACACATCAAATAAGATGTTTTTTAGGTAGTCATGCTGATCATGCTGAGATTTGTTCAAGTGTTCATTTTTCTGATAAGTTTGATTTTTAATAGTTATTTGATGCTATAAAAAAACTTAAAAATTGTGAGCTGTGATTAAGTCGTGATTGGTCCGAAGTGTGAGTGGGCGGGACTTCGATACCGTGGCTCCACCACCCGATTTCTACTGCGCAGACTCTGGCTTCAAAATTACAAGATGTCAGCGGCCGTATCCGGGGTGTTTTGGCTTCACTTTTTTACATCAGGAGGAAGTGGAGACGTGTCACTTCCTTCGTCTTTTAAACCTTTGTAACGCAGGCGTTCTGTTAACATTGAGTCTCCACGCAGGTATAACCCCGGTCCACAAGATAATATACAGCTGCACAGTAGTTCTCCCTGTGATTAATACACCAACTTCAAAATCAGTAATACTGTAAAAGAAACCGTATTCATCATTATTATCTAAACGTTTTAAGTTTCATTCCTCTTAACGGTTTTCATGTTTCAAAAAGCAGAATAACGAAGCAAATAGCCTTTAAATGGAGATTTGTACTGAGCCATGCGTGGGAACCCTGTTTTAACATCCTGCATACAATTTTGTAAAGCATTTGTAAATTGATCACCATTACCCAGTAATTCAGTTTTTTATTTTATTTTTTTTTGTGTGTGTGTGTGTGTGTGTGTGTGTGTGTGTGTGTGTGTGTGTGTGTGTGTGTGTGTGTGTGTGTGTGTGTGCACACAGTAACTACATAAACTACAGGATGTGAATTGAACTCATTGTAAAAACGCCACCAGCACCACATGGATGTTTAACCCTTCCTCTGAGCGCTGTATGACTCCCAGTAATGCTAACCTGTGCCATTCCAACAGGGTTGACTGTGTTACGCCGGGTTCACACTGGACGCAGAGGCGCCGCAAAATGCCCGCTTCCCTTCGGCATCCATGTTAACCAACGTGGTTATTCATATTAGTTTCGACATTTGATCTATTTTTTTTCCCCGTGCCGCGATCAAATTTGGCAACAAAACACACTGGTAATCTATTATAAACGATATAAAGGATCAATGATATAAATGATCTGATAAATGATTAAAAATCTGCATCTCATACAGGACTTGCTACCCCTGTTTTCCCCTCTTCTGTAGTCACGACGTTACCCTTCCAGGCTGGCTCCGTTGCCACCAGTTTCACGCTTTTTGGCCGGATGTCCGTTACCTTACGCTGTCTTTGCGTTGGAATTTTAAACTTTGGTCCTTCTTTGCAGTGTTGTGGAAGAAGGTCTGGTGAGACTACAATTCCCCAGATGATGAAATCAAAATCTGCCCATCCACTATATTCTTCACAGCTAGCAGTGATACATCTAGCCTTGTATCACTGCTGTTTGTGATAGTTTTTTATTTTTATTATGTATTTATTACACATTTGTCAATTGTGTTTAAACAAAGAGAGACCCAGAAGAATGCACACACATGTTGTTGTGCTCGCAGGTCCAGTGGGAACCCGTTGTTATGTGGATTACAGGTTGAATCCGGTTCAATCCCAGCTGACTGAACCAGGATCAGCTCTTATTGACAAAGGAAGGGTTGATCATCCACAGGCATTGTTCATCCCCACCTCCTGTGTCTGTTCTGAAATTAACATTGCTAAGTTTTGTTTTGATCCATTTGCACACACATGCTTTTCAATGTTTTTTAAGTGCACAGATGTGGTTGTCCAATGTGTTTAAGACTTGAAAAAAGGCACATATAAATGTTTAATGAAGAAGTTTAATGATAGTGTCTGTGGCAACAACTGCATGTCTCCACTTTGCTAACTTTTTTTTATTAATTTAACATTTTTATTGACTACATTTCTCGTTGAGACGGAAGGGAAGCATAGACAATAGAAGATATTACCGTTCCACTCAATCTGGAGAAAAGGATTGGTCGGGATTCTTTAGAACGGCTCATATCTCTGCTTTTGGATTAAATCACCATTTAACTGTTCTGACTGGCAAAATGTTCATCCACAAATGTTTTCGCTGGCGAGTTTCTTTTGAGAGTGGACTTATCAACCACAGCAGCAAAGTGTCAACACCAAAGTACCCCACAAAACGAACTCTTCCTGTCAGCTAATACCAAGCAAAAACATTCAGTATAACTTCCACACACTATATTAGCGAGTCTTTCACTTGCATATATTATCCACTACAGGAACACAAGATGATACATCCACCATAGCAGTGGCTCCACCTCTGGGGTGCACTGCAACAGGTACGATGGGCCCCGCTGATGCAGCTTTGTGTTGGCTCGACATGTCCAGCTGCAGCTTTGAGTAAACCGTAGAATAAGACGACATCAGTTATCCAAATAGTTTGTTGATGTACACACGAGGTGTATCTGCGCATGCTAAAGCTTCTGCAGTGTTTGATTGGAGATTGGACTCATGCAAGAGTTACTTTTGGGCTCCACCGCTTTCTTTGAATGTCTTGTGTCGCACTTGCTCCTTTGTGGATTCTCATTAATTGGATGAATGTAATTTTTAAAGTAAAGTGGGGATACCGCAGAGGAGCAAGGTTTTCAGTCTCTTGTTCTAGGCTTCGCTGATGTGCAGGGTTTTCTTTAGTGCAGAAAGTTGCTTGAGATCGTATGCTGCTTCTTCTGATCTTCGGCTGTTTGGCGGCCATGATGAGCTGTTGGCTGCCCCTTGCGTTTACAGCACTACCTTCATACACACACCTCTCCTCCCTCCTATCTCCTCTCCTCCCTCCTATCTCCTCTCTCTGTTTCCCTCTACAAACTCCTATTTCCCCTCTCATCTTTCTCTCTCTTCCTTCCACCTCGCTTATATTCTTTAGTTTCATGTCTTTTGTACTGCTCCTCCTCCTCCACTGCTCTGTCCTTCCTTGCTCTCCCTCTTCTTCCTCAGAGCCCCTGGAGGAGCACCATGTGGCCCAGTTCTTGAGGCATTTCTCCGTCGACCTCAGCCTGGGCCGCAGCCTCTCTCTGGACTGGGCGCTGGCCCACCACCTCCACCAGTGCTCCTACCACCTCCGCCTCTTCCGAAACTGGCTCATCTCCGGTCAAGACCCCCTAGAGTACTTCGACGGTCAGCCCCTGGCCCCCGCCCTCCATATCCCCAGCCTCACGCCCTGTTCAACCACTGCTCACGGTTTAGTTGTGACTGTGCTTGTTCTGTGGTTGACTCTCATGCTTTGCCTCTCGATGTTTCTGCATGCTTGCCTGTTTCTGTCGTTATGCAGATTGCAGGCTGGATTGGTGTGAGCTGTTTGGGTTTTTTTGGGCCTCTTTTTTAAACTATTTTACTCTGCTTCCCTTCTGCAGTGGTGTCCATAGCTTTTCCTCTTCCTTTTTCTCCGTAAATCCTCAGTTTGTAATTTGATTTATTTATTTTTTTAGGATTCCTAAACCATTATGAAATAAAATTGAAGCCACCGTTTTCTGAAGTTAGATTAAAAAAAAATATTAAAAGTAGGGCTGCAACTAACAACTGTTGAATAGTCTGCCAGTTATCTATCTATAAATCAGGATATCTCTGTGCATGTGGCCCTACACATGCGCAGTACAGCAGCGGCGGCGGGAGCAGCTGAATTTTTACAAGTCTCATTGATTGCGGTTCACCAGCTACAGGTGTCTTGCCATAAATTGAATATTCGCCAAGAACTCATTGCTGTCCGCCCTACATGCAAATGATGAAATAAGGCACACGTTGACTCTCTAGATGAGACGCAACAGCAACATGTGTTTATAAGTTGGTGCTCTCCAGCGCGTTGTTTTTGTGGCCCGTTTCTACGCCCATTCTCCCCTGGGTTCCCTGCACGATGTGTGTCTGCTACAAGGAAAAAAGGATAACTTGAATCTCTACATAAGCCGCAGCCGAACTGCAACTGATTGAACCTGCAACATGTGTTACAAGTTTAGTTTTATATAAAAAAAATAATAATTACAAGTGCACAGTGTAACTTGTGCTTTCAAATGTCCGGTAAAGTAAAAAGAGAGGTATTATCAACACAATGTACTTCATGGTGGAGATTTTAACATAATGCTGGATAATTTAATGAATCATATTTTAATTGTGGTAGTTTGTGAGTAGATTTTACATCTGCAACGTTCTCTCACAACTATATATAGTATAAAGTATGTTATCCTCTGAAGTACAAGTACACAGTAAGTCAGTAGTATAGGCCTATAGTTGCATATTAAGTGCTTCTGTAAGTTATTTTGGAGTACACATGGTTCTGGAAAAAGCTGCAAGCAGCAATACAGGAGGACAAGCAATCGATCGATTCCAAACAGGCACTGCCAACATGCACTGCACTAGTTTTCTTGATTATAGGTCTGTAAAATGCCAGAAAGGGGACTTTGAAAAACTTGAAATGGCCCAAAGATATTGAAGTACTTTACTATCATAGAGGACAAAAAAATCTGTACATATTCCATTATGAGCAGCTGGAAAATTGTTGGTACTTTTGCTTTAAAATGCTAACAATGAATTGAGTAATTGTTTTAGCTCTAATCAAAAGTTTGAAATAGTTTTAAAATAATAAAAGATAATTTTAGTGTAAAAATAGATAGATTTCCGTTTAAAGAAACCTGTCTTCCTTACTTAAATTCTGTGGTATATTTTCAAGCATACATTTTTTGACAACAAACCATGTTTACTTTTTATGGACTTTTCCTTTTATTTGATAGTGACAGTGGAAAGACAGGAAAGGTGGGAGAGAGATGGGCTACATGGGGTCACACAACAAACAAATTTAAACAAAGTTCAGGACATTGATGGTCTGAAGATGACAAAATAGCATAAACTCTCTACGTTCAACTGTGCAATTTTTAACTCAAAGTTCAGACTGTGTTCTGGTCTGTCCCATTTTCTTTTCTCCTCTTGCTCCCAAAACTCTATTAAAAAGCTCCATAACAATGGCACATTGATTTGGGAATTCACCAGAAGCATATTATCTAATTATCCAAGGCAAGACAAACTGGCGTTACAGTTGCAATCATGCACACAGTAAAACAGCAACACACATCATTTTTGCTGTTACGCCAGTTAGTTTCAGATTAAGGGCACCAAAATGGAGGAAAAGAAATTACACTTGAGAGTTATTTTGGCAGGAAATGTAATTACAGTAGCAACGGACAAGGGGCACAATAATTAGCTTAACAAAATGTCAAAAACCAAACAAGCAATAATATAAGCTGAACTGATGTTTCTGTACACGGCAGCGTTTACAAGGCCAACATATTGTCTTATTCGCCAATTCTTTAATCAGATATTTCTAAATCGGGAAGCTTTGCTTATTTTATTTTAGTTATGTCAACAACAAGCAACATTAATCACCGATGCACTGAGAAGTATTGATGCATTTGTTTTCATGATTTCAAGGTTTTGAACAGCTATGGTATAGGTAGCCAAAATAAGAGACAAACCAATACAACACGAGACATAACTACTTGTATAGGTATATTTATTTCAACATAAACATGGATTTACAAAATAAACAAATACAATAATGTCATACACTGTAAAACTAAGTCGGCAGGACATGAGTCGTAATTTGGTCATAAACAACCGAGCCTCTTGACGATTTGGGTGCTCGTCCTTACTGACAGAAGTTCCCGAGTCTCATTGTCTCTTTAAACCTTTTTGTAGGAATCTTCGTGTAAATTACCCTTCTTCACCCGAGGATAATAGTTTGTTTTTCGACAGCTGCGTGATAGAAACGTCATCAACACTTGCTTTTTTGGAAAAAATGACTGTCTGGGCTCAATCAGACATAACACTCTTTCTACTAGGAAGATGGATATTAAGAATTGTGTGAGGCGCTGCGATAGTGCTACTGTAGTTTTCTTCATATTCACAATTCAAATTAGAATATTTGACAGCCCAAATACGCACAGTATAAAGTAGGTTGAATATAGACATTAAAAGATCAGCACATTCCTCCAAACCCCGTATATAAATCAACATATAGCACATAGCGTCATATTGGCAGTGGTTTTTTGACAACATAATGTTTCCACGTTAAGGCAAGGCTGCTGACACGGCAACATGATCTCCGCTTCACGCTGTCTCGCTTCAAGATTAAAGGTTTATTATGCTTCCAGCTATGAGCAGAATATCTATCATCACTACCCTGAAACTCCATGTTTCATAAAGATACAGAAAGGTATTATTAATCCACCTTACATTCACCTCTTTGGAGTCAGCTCCTGTGTTTGAATTAGATTTAAATGCCTCCCACTTGACCTTAACCAGCATGTGATTCCCGCTTGGTTTTTTGTACAATCAGCAACATTTAGCCAACTCCCACCTGTGCAAATGAACGCAGTGAAAACCATCCTCTGAGGTTCTTGGACGATCAAAGCAGGCTGTGGTTTGACGCTTTGTGATTGTGAACGGCTCTGGTGAAATGCGGCTTGGTTGTGAACTAACAGTGGATAACATGTGTTGGACCTGAGCTGCAGTCTGGATAGCTCTGACCTTTGTGTGCTGCTGTCAGAGCTAAAGCTTCTGTGTGGTGGGACTGACCGCAACAAGGCAGAAGTTAATGTTTTTGAGATCTGCTTGCTTTTTGCAAATACAGCAAGACGTTTTGAGACGTTTAGACTTGTTACTGTTTGATATGGTGTCATGTTGTCTTGGCGTTCAGCATGGTTTTTTTGCAACTTGCCTGCGCGGAGATGAACCGTAGAGGCTGGCAGGAGTTTGCAGTGGGTTAGGGCCCGTTCAGAAACAGGAGCAGGAGTCCAGAGCACTGCATTGAGGGTGTAGTGTAAGGGTGGCTTTGGGGCATTGTGGTGTCGGGTATCAGCTGAAGTGGTCCTGCCTGCTCCTCTTCTGACTGCCCGGTTTAACTGAGGTCTGATGTGCCTGCGGGCGTCGTGTCTCTTTTCTGCCACAGGCTTTGAAGGCTGCTCCATGGTGCCCTCCATCTACCCTCTGGAAACGCTGCACAACTCGCTGTCGCTGAAACAGGTCAGCGAGTTCCTCACCGGTGTGTGCGAGAGCGCAGGGGATCCTCACACGAGGACCACCAGAGGTTAGAGACCACCACAAATTCATGTCTTTACTTACTGTGTAGAAGGACTGGGACTACATGCTTCTTTCCAGATTGGATTCTTTCACAATACGTGGGTGCCGATTTGATTTGTAATTTTCATTTATTGTGGTTCTAGAAGTATTGTGATTCAATAGTATTAAGTCTTACGATTTCCTATTCCTTCTTTAACAAAAACAAAAGTTAAATACGTAATTCCTCCAATAAAAACCGGGGCCTTTATTTACCTTAACTGCAGAAGTAACTTATTTGGAGCAGGCTTTTGTTAGAGGCAGGCCTTTATTTCTAATTCCATTTGTTTGAGAAGTATAATTGTTTTAAATAAACCATTTTAAAGTAATGGCCATAGTGTTCCAGAGGACAGAGATAAACAACCATTTGCAAAAATAGCACCGTATAGATGGCGCTCTTGTTTTTTAGAGAAAGGCCTAAGGCATTGCAATTCAGTGTATTCTCGACACTGTGTTGAACAGAGAGCGCCATCTAGTGGCTCAGAAGATAAAGACCCTGGTTCACCAAGCTTCATTTGGCCGTCACTATAAATCGGTGCCTATGATAGAGGAAGACTGACAGCTCTAATATACATATTATAATTAATTTACAAGACTGTCAAAGGGAGACGGGTATATCTCTGCCCTGTCAGACGCTGAATATAACTTCATTTAAGGCCACTGTCAGAGGCCCGGCGTTTAAATGACTACCAGGTTTTATTTGAGGGATTACAGTAATACACTTTTAGAGACAATATATCATGACATTTCTAAAAACATTTCTAAAAACTAATTGTTTTCTAGGAAGAATGCACATGTCAGTCACACAGACATTTATTTAATTAGTATATAAAAAGTACATTTTCTGCTTTCGGTCTGTTTTGCTGATAAGATGAATAGTCGCTGTTAGCTGCACCGTATAAACAAAAAATATAGGTGAACCATTCACAATACAAAATAAGTGGCGAAAAATCACGATGTATACTATTTAAAAAAAATAAATAAAATGCCCTCCTCCCCTGCTGTGTAAACATCATAGTCATCATCACTTAACTTGACCTGGCCTTGTTTTTTCCCCCCCAGTCCTGTCCGCCATGTTTGACACACACAACCAGCCGTCAGTGGACTCGTACATGCCTCAGAGAGTCCTCACGTCCTCCATCTCTCTCAGGTCTCGTTCTGACAGACCCCCTTGGTGTGAGTATCACAGCACCTCCTTGTTCCACCATGATTTGACATTTCTAGGTTGGCCTCCCTCGGCTGTCTCAGTGTCAGACGTCTGTGTTAGTTCTGTCTGTTGTCTTTAGGAAGAACCCAATGGTCTTTTCCTGCAAATGAAACCTTATTAATTTTTACTTCTTCATGCTCTTTTTGGCATGTTTAGCTAGATGAATCAAAGAATAACAACTTTTTTTTGTTGATTAATTTGTTTAACTTTACGATTAATAGATTAGTTGTTTAGTCTATAAAATCTCAAAATAACCAAAAGTGTTTCCCAAAGCCCAAGATGACATCCTCAAATGTCTTGTTTTGTCCACAACTCAAAGATAAGCAGTTTACTGCCTCAGAGGAGTGTAGAAACTAGAACATATTCACATTGAAGAAGCTGAATATTCTTCATCTGATTTATTTATTTTTTTTTGTAAAATGAATGATTAGCAAAATGGTTGCCGATTTATTTAATAGTTGACAACTAATCGATTTAAAGGTCCAATGACATGGTGCTCTTTGGATGCTTTTATAGACCTTAGTGGTCCCTTAATACCATATAAGTTTCTTTCCCAAAATTCAGCCTTGGTGCAGAGTTCCAGCCACTAGAGCCGGTCCCACAATGAGCTTTCCTTACCATGTGCCATTTCTGAGTCTGTAGCTTTTGAGGAGGAGAGGGGGGGCAAGGTAGGTGGTGGGTGTGTGGCCTTGACCACCTGCCACTTTCTCTGGGTGGGCAAAGCAGAGAAAACGGAGGTAACCTTGCCCCTTATGACCTCATAAAGAGCAATATTCCAGATCGGCCCATCTGAGCTTTCATTTTCTCAAAGGCAGAGCAGGATACCCAGGGCTCGGTTTACACCTAATGCCTTTTCTAGCTACTGGGAGACCATAAGTAGGCTGGGGGGACTCATATTAATGTTAAAAAAGTCAAATTCAAGTGAGATTTTCATGCCATGGGACCTTTAACCTTTGCAGCTCTAGAATCAAACAACGTAGTTCTGTTAGTACTTATTCCCTCTCTCATATTGGTGCTGCGGGTTATTTTCTGTCCCTGCAGACAGCAGCGGTCCATCCAGCACCGTATCAAGCGCTGGACCGTCTTCTCCCACTACAGCTGACACTTCCCCACGCTTCAGCTTCAGCGATAAGATCTGCCTCACCCCTCAGAGCAGCGAGGAAACTCACTCCGCGCAAAACACTTCCACTCAGCCAGTGCCCGCCGTCGGGTCACAAGGCCTCGACCCAACTTGCTCTGCTCTCTCAAGCCTCGCCGAAGTCCCTCTGACACCAAAAAACTCACCAGAGGATGACGCCGAGCTCTGCGATGTTACTGGTTGCCACCCTGATGAACCCGAACACGCACAGAAAGGGCCAGAGGGAGCCCCTGCAGCCGAAGATGCCTCCGTCGTTGCAATTTCAGATCCTGGCCTGAGAACGCCTTGCTCTGCGTTGGCGGAGCTCACTCTGGCTCGGATGGAGAGTTACTGCCTCCCAAGCTCTCTGCCGGTGCTGCTGGAGCTCAGAGAGAGCAGCAGCGAGGCAGGCTCCAGCTCCCAGACGCCCCAGTCTCCGGAGGGACCTGACGAGTTCTTTGACACTCAGGAGTCAATGGAGTTATGGATGGACAGTCCAGAAAGCCTCTCGCATCCCGAGACACATCTAGAAGTTGGAGCCACTCACACAGCAGAGCCGTAGAAAGCTGAATCCTTGTTGTTGAGTATGAGGCTCAGTACTGTGTTACAGCCGACCGGGCCTCCCAACTCCTCTAGCTTGATGACTACTGTGTTTTAAGTAGTAATGGATGGACAGCTGATTTTCACACTAGGCTCTGTGTTGGAGAATTATTTTAAAACACACTGAGGACTCACCAGTGACACCACTGTGCCACTTTTGACAGCCCAATGGTTGAGTTCATCTGTCTGTGAAGCCTCTTGTTTCATTGTCCAGCTCTCTGTTACTGTGGGTTACATGCTGTCGCACGAGCCCCTTCTTTAAAGCTGCATTAATCGATTAATGGCTAGGGGGCAGAAACACCCAGAGACCTTCAGCCTTGACATGCTAGCACCTTATAAAGCTGTTAGAGTGGAGGTGTTACACATCTGGCAGACACAGAGCAAAGTCATCATCCCATTGGAGTTGTGTTTGTCTCCACATAATGAATTCAAGTCCAATATTCACTCTCCTTTTAGCTCTGGTTTGCTCTCCACCAAGCTGTCTGCAGTGTTGTGCGGGGCAGACGCTGTAGTGGGCAGTGGGTTGATCAGGAGTTTAGAGAGAGCGTTGAGTCTTAAAGGGATAGTCTGGATCTTTTGAAGTGTGGCTCTATGAGCTTCTTTTCCATAGTCAGTGTATTACCTACAGTAGATGATGCCCCCGGTTCGTTTTCCTCACAGAACACGGGAGTTGCTGGTCTACCACTGCCTCCATCGGTTAGTTTGTGTTGTTGTGTGACTTTGGTGTTTTAAGTTGTTAGTTCAGATTCACCAAAGTCACCAAACTAACTGATGGAGGCAGCGATAGAGCAGCAACTCCTGTGTTCTGCAATATAAAATGACTGTTCTTGTCAAAGGAGTCTGGTGGCTTTGAATATATATATATATAGAATATATAATGGCTTCTGTTCCCACTGTGTATACTTAACCTGACGTTTTTCCTTTCTTTTTTTTAGGTGGCTTAAGTAGGTTTAGCTGCTACCACCAATCAGCAGCAGTGCATGTTGGGACACTGATGAATGCTGGTGACTAATAAATACCTCAAACCTCAAGGGCTGGGCGATATGGAGAAAATCAGATATTGCGATATTCTTGTCCTGATACCTCAATGACAATATTGTGGCGATATTAAAGGGTTGAGAATTGGTGCTTTAATAAAATATCTTCACAATGACATTCTTCAGTAATGTAAATAGTATCACTAAGTTGTTGAAGGTACAAATAATAGAAGAGCAAGAACAGTCTGGTAACACAGAAAGTGACAACACTTTACTGTAATGCAGCCCATAAAACCAGGAAAAGGCAACACTTAAGCCATTTACGATATTACAATATCCAAATTTTAAGACAATATCTAGTCTCATATCACGATATCAATATAATATCGATATATATTGCCCAGCCCTACCTCAAAACACCCAAACTATCCCTTAACTGTGCAGGAGCTGAGCTAAAGGAGGAATGTTAAAGAGGCGTATCCCATTGCATGTGTTCAGTTGATTCATTGTAACATCAAGATGTTAATTAAGTTGTTAAATCTGTCTCGCATCTTTCCTACCTTCAGCCTTAACCCTTTGAACAGCTGCAGTAGAGAAGTTCTCCCATTTCCTAACTTCCATAACGTTCATCATCCAGTTTTCTTTGTTACAGGATACACTCACTCGTTTTTTTTTTTACCAGTAACAGGAAATGACTCGCAGTACAAGACAGATAAAAAACACAATCTGTGGCTCTTTGTCGTCCCCCAGCGCCCGTCCTGGTCTGAGCTCCTGGTCTGAGCTCCTGGTCTGAGCTCCTGGTCTGAGCTCCTGGTCTGAGCTCCTGGTCTGAGCTCCTGGTCTGAGCTCCTGGTCTGAGCTCCTGGGGCGTTACATGTTTAGTACCTGCACCCCCGCTGTGATGTGCATCTTCATTACTGCCAGTAAAATAGGTGTTCAATGTCCAGGTGCACTGCGTACTGCCAAAGTCCTTAAGCATCAGTAAAGATTTAATATAATTAGATATGAATTGATTGAGAAAGAAAATATTTATTTTGAAATTGCATCAAAAAAAAAAGTCTGGTATTTTTGATACCCATATCAGATATTATACTATATAGCTAATGTATATTTCTTTTGTAGACTCACCTCATGATGTGGGACAATCTGAAAGCTAATCTCTCATTTTATCACTGAACAAACAGGAGGAGCATCTTACATATAATGTGCTTTGATTGTGGCAAGCAGTTATGTAGCAGATCTCTGTGTGTTGGGGGGGGTGCACACATGCTTGAGAAACAATTCAGGTAGATGAGTATGCACGCGTTTGTGTTTAATCATTGGGATTTCATGTTACATTTCAATGTACTGTAAGTTAGTGAACTCACCCCGTCTGTGTGTGTGTGCAGATTACCGCTCTGGTTGGCTTGTGTGTTGCAGGTGCTGTTTACTTAAAGGGTCAGTTCACTCAAATTACAAGGGGAAAAAACAGTCAAAAATATTTCCTCACTTGAGCTAAAGTGAGAGTATGTTAAGCTAGCTAGCCGTGCAGATAGTTTGGGGTTTATTTCTTCTGGTTCTGACATTTCTGTCTCTAATTGTGATGCTCAAAATATCTAAAAAGTATTTTATTTTATTTTTTTAACTCTCCCCATCACTCTGGATCCTTCACTCCTCACTGTTGTCTTTGGAACTACTGCAATCTATACAGTACTTAAACAGCAACTTAATATCAGTAAGTGCATTTCCAACTGAGTTTTTTGTATGTTTTCAATTAGCATATTAAAAAAGTAGAAAACTCTAGAAATTTTAAAAGTCAAAATACCACAAGTTTTAATGCCTAATACTGTATCTGAAGTCTCTTTTATATAGACCTTAGTGGTCCCCTAATACTGTATCTGAAGTCTCTTTATATAGACCTTAGTGGTCCCCTAATACTGTATCTGAAGTCTCTTTATATAGACCTTAGTGGTCCCCTAATACTGTATCTGAAGTCTCTTTATATAGACCTTAGTGGTCCCCTAATACTGTATCTGAAGTCTCTTTATATAGACCTTAGTGGTCCCTAATACTGTATCTGAAGTCTCTTTTATATAGACCTTGGTGGTCCCCTAATACTGTATCTGAAGTCTCTTTTATATAGACCTTTACCAACTGCCATGCGTCACTGGTTTTCAAGCCATGATGTCTCTTTTTCTCATGAGTGGGCCAAATTCTCATGGGCAGGCAAAGCAGAGAAAGTAATCATGGGTGTATTAAGAAAAACTGGATACCAAGATATTGATATTCAAGATTGCAGACCCATACAGTTTTTTATGTAGTGTTGCTCAATGATTGCTAACTCACAGTCCTCTGGCTGAGCCGGTAAAAAACAAGCACACTTTGTCTGGGAGACTTCCTGTTGGCTCTCTGCACACATGAATGTGATAAAATAACGGGCGTTTGTAGTGCTCAGGAACAAATGTAATCATTTTCCTTTTGTAATGATTGTGTTTGTGGACAGTCCTTGGGCCCTTTATCTTAAAAACCAGAGGGTCAGAATGAGGCAGAACTATTGGAGACAGATGAATCAAACCCTAAACAAATGAAACTATTGGTGAGGCGATCTCATTTGGGTGAACTGACTCTTTAAGACCTGCTCAGAAATCCATGTTTTAATCTTCGAGGAGGACTCGTCTGATGGACTGAACCGATCCATATCTCCCTGCTGAGCGCTTGTCAACCCGTTGGATAATAAGCTTGGATTTAGATGCACTATGGGTGTTTTCCTCAGTTCTGTGCTGACCGTACGTTTTCTGTCTGTTGTTCTGTGTGAAGTTAAATAATTTGGTTTTAGAAAGATCGTTATATGAAACATCCACAAGTATCTGTAATACTTCCGACAATGTTACAAAATACAGCTATTAGAAAATAAATTCCACCTGTGGGTCTGCGTTGTTTTTCCGGTTTAGTATCATGCTTTCCGTCATCCCGAAATAAACCAATACAATAATCAACTATATAGGAAAAACTAAAGATTCAAAGTCAAGTTTCATTAGAACATTGAAAAATGTCTTTATTAAAAGGGACATTGATCAACATGATTCCAACATGTGCCATGGGCCATTTTCATCTGCAGGCCCTGTAGCAGGTTGATAGCTTAAAATAACAGATACAACAATACTACATATACACATAAAACAATACTACATATACACATAAAACAAGAAAGACAGTAAAATGACACAAACACTATTCCAACTGACAGGTTGATACACAGTGGACACAGGTAACACACATGAGAACACAGAGACACTACTATAGCGACAAACATTGTCCTCTCTCATGGGGGGGGCAAATTCTCGGAGCTGCAAAGCAGAGAAAGGGGAGGTAACCTTGCCCCTTATGACCTCATAAAGAGCAAGATTCCAGAGTGGCCATTTTCTCAAAGGCAGAGCAGGATACCCAGGGCTCGGTTTACACCTATCTCCATTTCTAGCCACTGGGGGACCACAGGCATGCTGGGGGAACTCATTGATGTTAAAAAACTGTCTCGGGTTACGTATGTAACCCTTGTTCCCCGAGATAGGGGAACGAGACACTGCGTCGGTTACGACACTATGCGTTCCCATAGTGTCGTAACCGACGCAGTTCTAGTTCCCCTCGAAGGGGAACTAATAAAGTGAAATTTTCATGCCTTGGGATCTTTAATGACTTTAAGTAGGAACCGGTTCTTGATGCCCATTTCTTATGTAACCAGACGTTTGTTTCTCCCTGATGATAATACTCGGACCTCAGCAGGACAATCCCCTCTGAAGTGTTGAGTAAATGTGTGTTTGCTGTCAGTGTGAAGGTCAGCAGTGAGAGTGATGACCACGCCAAGCCGAGGGGGAAAGAAAAAACGAGGGATGGCGTGGAGAGTGATATTTTACGATCTTATGATGAAAATCTGAATCTGCGATGTGACCGGTAACTCCAGCTCTCGGGGAAATATATTACAGAATTTCCCTTTCAAAGTAGTGGAGGAGAAATAGATGGTCGACCAAAATAGAAATGTAGTTCAGCGTAAATTCTTTCAGGAAGACCTAACTATTAATCGATGCACTCCCAAATCCATTAAGCTGTATATTATGTATATTTCATCATGCGTGTATAACCATCTCATCGCTGTAACTAGTCTCTCCTGATTGAAATGTATCGCCGTGTGAATCCTTTTAAGAAGATTTCACTCTTAATCAATTCTCTGCTGCTGGAGGCGTTCACCTTCCTGCTAAACCAATCAGAATCATACACAAATGGCAAGGGCCAATCACAGAGTCCCAACCCTGCTTTAAATAATCGTTTCTCTCCTTGCTATTCAGCTGTTGTTTAAAATGGAAATATATTCTTGTAAAGAACCTTAAAAAGTACTTTACCACCAAAAGCAAAATATACATGAAACTCTCTACTTGACTTGATTTACTGTGTTCATTTCCACGGAGAGTTGTTCCCACGGTTCTCCACCCTGATCATGTGACCCAGGAGGTGATGTCATCGCAGCGTCCACAAAGGGGATTGTCCTCCAGCTCAATGCTGTGCACTGTGGCCTGCATGTCTTTGGACTGTCAGACTGCTGGGAAAGGGTTTAACAGAGTCAGAACAACACCCCCCACGCACACACACACACACACACTGGATTACGTCATTCTTACACTCTGAAGCAGAGGAAGGAGAACTTGTGTCTGCAAAGCTTAAATCATTAGTTTCCAATCTGTGTGTCGGGACCCGCAATGGGTCGGAAGACAGATCTGAGGGGTTATTTCTTATTTGATTGTCTGTTAGACATTCAGAGTCCCAAGAGGATATATCCTTAGCTTTTTTAATGAAACATCTAATTAACTGTTGGATGGATTGCCATAAAAGTTGGCACATATACTGTATTCATGGTTCCCAGAGGATGAATCCCAGTGAGTTCCTGTAACACTCCACAGCAGGGAAATATCTCAACGTTTACAAGATGGTATTTATTTCCAGGGTACAAGCGGCTGAAATGGGTTTCCTCAGGAGGGGGGGGGGGCTGGCGTCTCCCTTAGAGATCGGGTGAGAAGCTCAGTCATCCTTTGGGGGGGGTCGGAGTAGAGCCGCTGGTCCTTCGCATAGAAAGGAGCCAGTTGAGGTGGTTCGGGCATCTGGTAAGGATGCCTCCTGGGCGCCTGACTAGGGAGGTGGTCCAGGCACGTCCAGCTGGGAGGAGGTCTCGGGGAAGACCCAGGACTAGGTGGAGGCACCTCCAGCTGGGAGGAGGCCTCGGGTAAGACCCAGGACAAGGTGGAGGGACGTCCAGCTGGGAGGAGGCCTCGGGGAAGACCCAGGACTAGGTGGAGGGATTATATCTCCAACCTGGCCTGGGAACGCCTCGGGACCCCCCAGTTGGAGCTGGTTGATGTGGCTCGGGGAAGGGAAGGTTGGGGTCCCGATTTGATTTGTATTCCTGCAAATATGAAAAACATCCCCATCAGCCTCCGCTAGTAGAGAATGAATGCAGAGATAGTTTTGTCGCCGTTTGCCGTAGTAGCATTTAGTTTTGTGTGAAACTCCTCAGTGAACTCTACATGCCGGCCCATGCTAGCTAGCTAGGTAACATAGCCATGTTCATATCTCACGTGATATGTTTTATCATCTGAGGCAAAAAAAAAAAAAAACGCAGGATCCTGTCATCAAACACACAGACAAGAAAGTTCTGACATCAGTAACGCAACTTTTGGATGCGTAGACTTTCTAAAACAGTTTTACGACAAACCTCGACTTTCGTGACTTGCAAAATCATCTTTTAACTTGCAAAAAAAATGTTTTAAACGTTTTTATCACTTTTTTCAACTTTCTTTTAAATTCATGATGAATAAACCTAATTTAAATGACATTATACCAAATTGTTTGAGTTTAAAAAAATATCACAGACATAATGAATTATTTTGATTAATAGTTAACCCAGTAAGCACACATACGTCGACACGACGTCTGCAAATGATCGCTTCATCTGCAATTGATCGCGGGTCATTTGGAAGCATCGTTAATTGAGCGTCAGTACGTCGTATTACGATGGAAGCATCGTTAATTGAGCGTCAGTACGTCGTATTACGATGGAAATCTATACATCGCAGCAACGTATTAAATATGGAAGCAAGTTCCTCAGTTGTTCAATTTGGAAGCATCTGACGTCTGGACGTCTTTACGATGGAAATCTATACATCGCAGCAACGTATTAAATATGTCGGTAAAATGTATTACAGGTTCCTCAGTTGTTCGCCCATCGTTTATTGAGCGTCTGGACGTCTTTACCTTACACACACTGTTGATGTGATGGACCATAGACCGTTAATATTAATATACAGTCTATCTATGTGATGGACAGTAAATCTGAATTCTGCCCAGCAACATATTCGCGCCACAGTCGACAAAGGAAGGAAAAAAGTTGCAAGTCTACGAAGGATTGGGAGCATAGACCGTTAATATTAATTCAATAATATACAGTCTATGGTTGGGAGGGACGACTGCTTCGTTGCTGTTAAACTCCATGGTAAGTACTATTTCATCTTAACGTAGTTAACGTTAGCTAAAACAATATTTTGACGCTTTCGCATGTGGAAGTTGGTGTTCATCAGACAAATAACAAGATATTTTAGCTACTAGCGTTAGCTAAGTTAGCTACGCCATGTCATGGTTTAAAGTAACTTTAAAGCCTTAAGATCAGGCTAACATCGCACTAGCCGCCCTTTTCACGTTCAATTAAAATACCTGTTCTAGCTAGCTAAATGTAGCTACTAATTTGACTAGCTAGCTAGCTAACCAACCATAACGTTAACGTTACACAGGCCATTAACGTTAGCTAACGTTAACGTTAGGCATGATTGAACGTTACCCGATATCCGTTAACGTTGATGCTAGCGTTAGCTAGCTAACCGTAACCGAGTGTCATACCTCAGTCATACTTTGCTTGTATCGGTTACTTTTCTTTTGTTGGCTTAAATGGAACTGAAACCTCAACTGGGAACATAAAGCTGAAGACTTTACTGAAGCTAAATTCGGAATATAGCATTAGCTAATCTGTCAACTAGCTAGCTAACGTTAAATCTTGTTTTTAAAAGGTGAAGTTCAGGGGGCGGCTAATTGCATGCTAACGGTCGTACTTAATACGTTGTAATAATAAGGTTTTATTTTTACCCTGCTTATCACCAAATGGCACTATCTAGCTATGTTAAACAGTTTAGTAAGACTGTGGTTAGTTTCTGTACTCGGCATGAACGTTAAATGTTAACGTTAAATTTTTTAAATAAATTGTTAAACTGTTTAACAATTTATTTAAAAAACGGTTTAAAAACGGTTCATAGTGCCAACGGTCATAAAACATCAGTTATTAGATGGTGACCGTTTTTGTTGGCTAACTACTGACAGTCACATGACTTTATTTTACGTTTTGTTGAAGCTAAATTGACCATAAACCTAACTAGGACTACACGCGTTCGATGGACATGTTGAAACTCATTTGACTTTGAGATCAATACAATCATCAATATCACAATTAATTTGATTGTTACTTTTCCGTTTCATGTTTTAAGTAAGGGTAACTTTGGTAAACTGTTGGTTGTTGTGTGTTTGCTTGTTTGTTTCACTAGTTATCCCTCATTAGATAAGTGGTAATTGCTAAGAATATCCACCATCTTCTACAAAATGTCAGGAATACACCGTGTTCATTGCAAAACAATAGTTTGCAATACTAAAAATACTGCATCTTCACAAAAGAGCATTATTTGTTGATAACTTTCACATAGTGTGTCAGTTTTTATGTTGGCATTATGTATAGTGGAAGATCAGGAGACGTGGGCAGGAGTTGTGAGAGAAGGCAATGAACAGATGAAGGACATCATACCACAATAATGTGTGTGTGTATGTGTGTATAAACCTGATCAACAAATAAAAAGAGTCATGTTGTCATATTAGGTTTTTGTATGATGCAAATTAAACACCTGTAATCCAAATCTATCGTGTTTTCCAAACGTGCAGTGAAGAAGAGATATTACAAATCCTTCCTGCTGCTGTCAGACTTTATAATCAACACTGCTCCAAGTAGACCACACGCACCGTATGTGACAATTTACTCATGTGCATGAGTAAATATCTATCTACGCCTTATTATGCAATATCAATAACTCCTGCAATACTGTGAATACGGTGTTATTAAACGTTCTGTCTGTGTCCTTAACTGTTTTAACTGCTTTATTCTTGCATTTTTACTGATGCGTTTGTCATTGCACTTTCTCTTTGACGCAGTATCACTGAAAATGTCCCCAATGTGGGATTAATTAAGGATTTTATCTTATTTAAAATGTTTTATATATGTTATTATTTTTCAGATCTCTCAACTGCCATGATGACCAAGAGCACATGTGAGACATGCGGAAAGCTGCCATATTCTCAGTCATTACTTTGCCAAATCATCTGTGGTAAGTTTACAAAAATCTTAATTGAAAATGGAAGTAGGAAGTAAAGAGAGGGCAGCATAAAATGGAACCTTTGGTGTCGAATGTAAATACTTTTTAAATCATTGTGATTACCATGAAACCTTGATGTTAGCCCTTTTAGAGAGAGTGTTACGGCATATTTTATGGCACGATGTATAACAAATTTAAAGCTTATTTAAAGCTTTCATTTAGAAAGTGATCTAAATACATATTGTCAGAATGGCGCTTTAACAGTGGTTGTGGCTAGATGGGATACAGCTACGGTAACAAAACAACAGTTAAATTTAGGTAACAAAACGAGTAGTTCAGTTCAGGAAACAGATCGGGATTTGAATTAAAACTCTAGAAGAACGGAACGTGTTTTCCTGGGTGAAAGTATAACAAATATGTCATTATATTAGTCTAGATTTAGCAGAATTTTTGCGTAACTTTTGGCCGTAGTTGTATTCCTTCTCCCGTAAACAGCCCACCTGTTGTGTATCTTGAACTTCATCCAAAATGAAACTGCACAAACTGCAGCTCCCCCTACTGACCAAATGGTCTTACTGTTCAATTATATTAAAAGGCTGAATTGGAGCTTCTGAGGAAAAGTTTGCAGAGAATTTAACAATGTTAACAACATTTGGTTTGCCATATTTTACTGGAATAAATGGGTTAATGCACATCTTCCTGACATCTATTCTACGTATAACACATGTCAGGAAGATGTGCCTGAGATTGCATCTGTAAAATGTTTAGCGGATGTTGGAACGACGTATTATATACGTTAGAACAATGTATATGAGCCCGCATCTGTACGACGTATGGCATACGTTAAAACGATGTATATATATATGTACGTCGCGGAAAGAGCGGCTGCATGTCGCAGAAACGCGGGCAGCGACGTCTTAGGGACGTCGTGCCAGTGAGCAAACGACCAAACTACTACATATCCCCGCCGTATTTTGATTACATCGCCAATACGTCGTGGAGACGTATGTGTGCTTACTGGGAATATCAGATAATGTTGATGGATAGGTTTTATGTCGAAGTTTAGTCAGAATACTGTTTTAAAACTGAATTTGTAACAATTTTAAAATTGAATAAAACACCCAAAATTCAACCTGTGAAGAATGTTCCACACAACGTTCATGCACACGCACACACCACGTATGTTTGGTTGAAAGAAACCAATATTTCTGATATTAAAAAAAAAAACGGGTCAAATTTGAGCCGAGGACAAGAAAGGGGTTAAATTGACAAACATATGTGTAATTATTGGGAAAATTTAAGCGGGATTAAAGAGTTACAGCACATGTATAATGCTTTCAAAATAAGGTCCCGCCGTTAGCATGCTGACGTTAGCATTTAGCTCAGTACAACCTCACAGAGCTGTTAGCATGGTTAGAGACTCTCTGAAACTCTTCAGGCCTCAAAACCTGTTCAAATAAAAGACCATGTGTTCGTCAAACTGCACAGACACATGTCTCGGCTATAAAGGGTCACAAGCTTAACCATCGTGTTGTCTTCCCGTTATAATTGAAAATCAACGCTTTTATTGACGCTTTTTTGACGTTTTCAACACTACGTAACACTAACTTATTAACTTTAGTTTTACAGTTATTTTTGGAATTTATGGTCAATAAACCTCATTTATAGGAAATTATCCCTAATGTTTGAGTTAGAAAAGCAGAAATTAGGAATTATTGAGACTAAAATTAAAGGAATGGATGTTGATGATAATCACAGACTGGAATATGTCAACTTTTACTCAATACTATTTCAAAAACACTTCCATTTGTTTTACAATGCTATAAAATTGATTAAGACGCCCCAAAATTAATGAAAGTAGAGATTTGTACTTGGCAAAGAGCGTTGGGTGGAATCAATCATGTTATTTTGGGGAATTAAAAAGAACATTGATATAGGACAACATGAGGACAACATGAGGACAACATGAGGACAACATGGGGACAACATGAGGACAACATGAGGACAACATGAGGATAACATGGGGACAACATGAGGACAACATGAGGACAACATGGAGACAACATGGGGACAACATGAAGACAACATGAGGACAACATGAGGACAACATGAGGACAACATGAAGACAACATGGGGACAACATGAGGATAACATGGGGACAACATGGAGACAACATGGGGACAACATGAAGACAACATGAGGACAACATGAGGACAACATGGGGACAACATGTGGACAACATGGGGACAACATGAGGATAACATGGGGACAACATGAGGACAACATGAGGACAACATGGAGACAACATGGGGACAACATGAAGACAACATGAGGACAACATGAGGACAACATGAGGACAACATGAAGACAACATGAGGGCAACATGAAGACAACATGAAGACAACATGGGGACAACATGGGAACAACATGAGGACAACATGAGGACAACATGAGGACAACATGGGGACAACATGAAGACAACATGAGGGGCAACATGAAGACAACATGAAGACAACATGGGGACAACATGATGGCAACATGGGGACAACATGAGGACAACATGAGGACAACATGGGGACAACATGAGGACAACATGAGGGTTAAATTTCGCCCTGATCAGTTTGATCAAAGTTACACGGTGTTACGATACAAAATGAAAAGAAGAGGGAGACATTCATCTTCAGTAAATGATGTTTTTATTGGTCTTCACCACACTTTTTGCCTTTTTAACAATAAATCTGTTTTCTACTTGACCTTTTTTAAGCATTTCAAAGAGAGATAAAGAGAATATTGCACTTAAAACAAGAGATGAAAGTAGAACCATGAAGCAGAAAGGAGGGGGAAGAACCAATCACGAGGCTTTCTTGAGTTTACACGCCTCTGCCTCCTCAGGACCGCACAGCTGAGCTTCTTAAATATACATCTTTTAAAATAGCATTTCTATGTCAAGTCAGTTTTTTCTTCAGCTATTACAGGAGAACTCAAAAGGTACACATGCACGTACAAGCAGGGCTCACTGAAAACCAACCGTCTGCATGAAGATTGGAGTCTGAATGCAACAGATAATTTTTTTTGTTCTTTTTGTTGTTGTTGCACGATACGAAAATGAGTGAGTGTGTGTATTAAGCTTTGTCTGGAAAAGAGTGTGAATAATAGGAAATCCTCTATAAATACAAATGTATTGACATGAGTGTCTGGCAGTCTGGGTTTTGAGTGGTGTGCTCATATGAGTAGTGGTGATTTCTTTTCATTATTAGCCTTTCCACTGATGCAGTATTAAATGCAGATTACACAGAGTGGGTAGAAGCCGTTCTTTTGAAATCAGAAGGAAATAGGAACCTCAACTCAACGCCATTGTCTCCGCTTTGTATGTAACATGTTTACCATACTGACAACATTTGTAATCTGCAGACAGAAATCGTAATGTTTGTCAAACTGTCATCCAAAGAAAGAAAACTGCGGTGGCTTATTATCTGCACACAAAGTTTTCGTCCCTTGCACAGAGGCTAGATGCATCGCGAGGTTACAACAGCACGGTTGTTACCGCCGGTGTGACCAATGAGTCAGATGAACCATATGATGCACAGTAACCAAGGCAACCAGGAGATCAAAGTCCTCCGCGGAGAACGTAAAGGTAATCTGCATCTTCACATTCAAATCAACTGGAGCCGCTGAAGTTTGGGCTCCCTGCAGCCCTCTGCTGTTTTTTAATTTTAAAGAGATATCGCATTTTATGTACATGCATCTGTTGTACATGCATCACTTGACTAGAGTCGAGGGAATAAATAATCATACAGAAGAATAAAATAGCAACCCTTGTGAGGCGTGTTGGTCCTGTAATTTCTTATATATTAAATTTTGTTCCCAGTTAAATTTATTAAACTACTCAAAACTTATCAAAATATAAAATCATTAATAATCAATAAAGTGTTACTTAAAAACATCCACTGATTTACCACTGTAAGTTAAATTATTCAATCTAAAACCACGATGCATTAAGTTGAGGTGATTGTGGCTTTAAAATAAACAAAACAAGACAAACCATATTATCTGGAATATTTAAACCATAATACAACAGCACATGTTTTCAGTGCAAATGCTGTAATTGTCATTTTAAAGTGCCCATATTATGCTCATTTTCAGGTTCATATGTGTATATAGAGGTTGTACCAGAATAGGTTTCCTTGGTTTCATTTTCATTTTAAAAGCCAAAAAGCATAATATGAGCTCTAATGAAGATTTAAGAGATTTAAGTTTTGCACACTGGTTACTTTTTGTGCTTCTTCGAGTGGCAGCTCCAGGAAAATGAACAGCTGAAATACTGAGTTGGTGCTTTTTAAAAGTGCCATTTTTACGCTCAATACGTACAACTCTGACGTTCTCACTGACAAAACTCACAAAACAACAGAGGAACTCGCCGAAGCCTCCGCCACCGAGCCCGGGATGAACCGCACACTTGCATGATGCCACCTTGAATTTCTACGAGGAAAAACACATTTACTCCCCCTTTCCAGGACAGCAAGACAGAAAGGCACATGTGGGTGACAGTCTAACCTCTAACCATCAAACTGACCACCTCTGTTCACCAGGCAAACACAATCACTCCTCGCAAACCACATGCTCCTGTTGTCCTATCGGAATACATTCTTTGTTTTTTAACCCAGGTTTTGAATAAATAACTTTGAGACACAACAACTGCTATGAGGGTTGTCCCCTTCCCTCTTATGAGCTTCGAGTGCTGTTCTGTATGTAAAGATAGAAACGGGCAGAATCCAAAGATCAGGATGATGATTTTGTACTTGTATCACCGCTCTGCCTTCAGTTCCCCCTCATGATCCTCAGCAGCCATATATTAACTGGAAATACACTGAAAATATACATCAAAGACCACAGAAACAATTATAGAGAGAATCTTATTCGGCAAATTCCACCGTATGAAATAACAGCCACAGATTAATTCTTACTGTAACGATTGGTTTTCACTTTGAGATAACGGTAGTAATATCATAATTCACTACAATACAGATTCATGACTATGGTCTTTCCTATCCTACCGCAAATATACTCAAAAGACTGTTTTTTATCCCACTATGTCTGAAAGAGGCACAAAGTTCACCACTGGGACTGTTGTTGTTTTAAAAGAACGACAGAAAGGGACAACAGAGGAAAGTTAAGTGAAAGGGATCACGATTGGCCTCAAATAGCCTCTAATAAGATTTTCTATCAGCAAACGTATTAAATTGATCACCTTTATTGTGAAAGGTCTGATGTTTGGGTCTCAGTGGAAGAATATATTTTGCTGCTGGCTTTAAAGTGTGCAAACTTGTGCTTTGATTTATGCCAATTATTAGTCAAGCAACTAAACATCACTTTTGTATTATTTTCTATATGAACACAACGACAATTTTGTCTCTGTCAATGAACATAGACTCCATTGTCTCACAGCTTGTGGACAAACAAATAGTTAAGGAACAGAAAGAAAACTGCACTCCCTTTAAAAAAGACTAGAAATAATAATAATAATAGTAATAATGGAGGACATAGTTGTCAGAAAACTACCTTTGTAAAACAAATTGTGATAGCCACGACAAGCTTATGAATGAATAAAAATCTAGAAAAGAATAGACAGTTATCCAGGTCTGTTTCTGCTTGTCGCTAAGTAGCCCAAAGCAGAGGCAGATTTGCATATCAGGCTATAGAAGAGGGCAATTAAAACCAGATCTACACTGGGGAGGCCAAGAGGAGGGAGAGAGGAAACAAGGCTCTTAAAACTCAATCTTGCAAGCGGGGAAAGACTCGTCCTGCATGACAACGGTGCTGCTGGAGGCCAGGACCATGATGTTGAGCTCCTGCTGCCTCTCATGAGTCTGCTGGTACCAGTCACGGGTCACCTCCGTGTCGTGGGTGGGGATCAGCGTCACCTGAGCGGGAGACAGGAGATCAGGAAATGTCACAACTAGTCTATAGAAAACAACGTTTTCATTTCCGCGATTGACGCTTTCTTTTTGTTGGCATTTTAAACTCCGGTGTTTGCCGCCGTCATTATATTTATGTTGACATCAATTTGGATTATTTGTTTTGTGACTTCACATTCAGAGTTTTTCTAAAAGCTCTCATGTGTTTTTTTGTCCTTCTGTGATTTCAAATTCAGCTCAGATGTGTGTGAAAATTTGACACAAATGAAAAGTTTAGATTTATTTTCTGCAAGTTCTCACGTAGTTTTCTACAAGCATCCTGTGATAAGCTTAAACTTGATGAAAAGCTGTAGGAACAGTGGGTGATTGTGTGTTGTTTAACGTAAAGCGTGTGGGAGCAAAAGCAGCCAAAGCAGTGTTATCCTTACCTATGGTTACCTTGTATAAATGTGTTTATTTCAATATTATTTTGTCGTTGAATTTAGTTTAGTTCTTGCCTAGATTTCATGCCTCATAATTTCTCCGCTTTGACTTTAAAAGTCCCCTGTCTTGGTCTTTTATGAAAGGAAATGTCTTTTCTTTGATTTGTTACCTGCAGGTTTGATCCCCACTGAGCTTTCCCATCCAGAAGTGCATTGAGGACTCCTCGGCTGGGTTCACCGCTCGCTGTGTCGTTCCCGCTCACCACATAGTATGCAGAGCGAATGCGTTTGAAAAACTCTTGGTCCACATTTTTGGCACTGCAGTGGTTGGGAATGTAGGCCAAGTCCACATATATAGGAAGGCCAGGAGCCGCTGCAGAGCCAGACTTCTGAGAACCTGGATGGGAGAACGAAACCAAACTGTCACTATTGGTAAAATCATTTATCTTTCAAAAAAGCGTTGTAGTATTAACGATTATATCTGAAAAGCTTTCAAGTGTATCTTTAGACGTTTGCTCACCTGAACTACTCTTGACACCGTTAGTCAGCCCCTTGCCCGGGTTGTAGCTCGACCTGGAGAGGTCATCGTCTTTGGAGCCCTGTCCATCTGACAGACGAGACATCCGTGAGCTCTTGTCTGCCTCCTTCTTCTTCAGCGAGGCGCTGCGAGGAGACGGCATCTGTTTCACAGGCATGGGAGACCTCTTACGCCTAGCCGGTGATGCTGATTTGGTTTTTCCTGAAGTCTTCTTTAAACTCTTGCTTTTTGGTTCTTTCTTGACTACGCCATTATCCAAAGAGTCAGGATCCACCATGCAAACGTCTGGGCGTGGTGGGTGAGGGATAGGGTCCATGAGGGGAGCAGGAGGAGGGTCATTGCTCCTCCTAAAGGATTGATGGCTGCCTCCCCTGGTAGCAGATAATTTATCAACAGGCATGTAGTCTGCATCCTCATCTGAGTCCATGTTGCCTTCGCCAACGACCGAGGGGTATTCCTCAGTGCCTGGAGGCACATCAGAGTCTGACTGAGAGGCTAAAGATTCGCTGATGGAGGTGGGCGGTGTGTCCTCCGTGGCCAGAACCAGCCCTGCCGACATGCCGCCAGCTTGCTGCAGAGAGCTGCTCTGAAACTGGTGATGATGGGGCTGCTGGTTAGCCCTTCTCTTGGCAGACAGATCGTGCACATCAGCCTCCTGCGATTGGTCACTCCTTTGCCCGTGCTCCTCGTCATCCTCGTCACTGGATAGCTGCCGCATGCATGGGTTTATGAAGGAAGGCGAGAGGTCGTTTTTGGGCTGCCTGTACTCGGAGGAGGAATATCCAGGAGAGCTGCGGCTGGTGTAAGAGGAGGTGGCTCCCATGGGCACATCACCAGCAAGATCCTGATCGCTGTCATCGTCGTCATCCTGACCCCCTTGGCTGCACTCTTCAGCGTAGAACGGAGAGCAGAACGGCTGATCGGTTGAAGAGAGTGACAGCGGGCGGGCAGGGTGCTCCGGCTCCATCTCACACTCCTCTTCAAACTCGTCATCATGACGGTAATGAGGAGGGGAGTCTCCAGGCACCATCCCCATCTGGGGTTTTGACATCTCCCACTCAAAAGAGCTCCTGTAAGCTGCTCCCTCTCTGGGCTCCACCTTGGCTGGGCCTGAAGACGCACCACTGGCTGCTGCTCCAGCAGGGAGGGTGCTGCTTAAGCTGACATCCATGGGGCCATTGACCGGGTCTGGCTTGCTGGCCTGAAGAGGCGAGGGCATGTAGGAGCCAAGAACATCAGGGAGTGCACCAGCCGTATTTTCACTGGCAGCTGGAGCAACATGCTTGTCAGAAAATGAAAGGTTACCAGACTGGCCGCTGGAAAGTGTCCGGGTCATCTCACGCATGTAAGCCTCCTCATCCTCTTCCTCACTGCTGTCAGTCTCCTCAAAGTAATGCTTGCCTTCTGTGTCTGGGCGTGGGGAGGAAGTGACGCCAAATAAAGCAGCGCTGGCTGCCTCTTTGTCTTGGGATAACTCTGTAGGTTGAGCAAATGGTCCTGCAGAGGCCCCAAACCCAACAGCCGTGTCCAGCTTGGATCCTACCGACCATTCAGGCTTATAGAAGCAGTCCGATTGAGGGCCTTTGTCCATTACTTCACCTGCTGAAGTTGTATAGTCCTTTTTGTCCTCAGCAAAGGCAGCGGAGGAGAGCGAAGGGAAGGATTTGACCTCCTCAAATGGGTTGTGGGGTGAGAAGCGAGCTAAACTGGAAGTGGACTCAGCCATGGTTGTAGCTGTGATCTGTTTTTCAGACACTTCTAGGTAGTCGTCTTTTGTGCCAGCAGAGCCAGAGTAGGGTGGATCCATGACCAGTGAGTGTTCTTCTTTAAAGGAGGAGTACTCAAAGAGAGGCTCTGCAGGAGTCTCGAGTTCCTCTCCAAACTGACGGCTGGTGGAGAGGGAGCCCGAGGTGGAGGAGGAGTAGCTATAGGCCGAAGAGGAGGAGTACCCAGGGGCAGCGGTGGTTGTGTACTGAAAGCTTGTGTCCAGTGATCTCTTACTCAGGTCTGGTATCTTCTGTTTCTCAAAATCCAGATCATCCCTGTCATTCTGGTAATAACTGTCCTCTGTTGATTTCAAAGTGAAATCCTCTTTACCTTTGTCTGTGGTCTGACTTAAAAAAGAGTCTTTCTCACCAATTCCAAATGAGTAATCAAAGCCCGATGAGTAGGCAGAGAAACCTGTAGCTCCTAAATCCATTGGCTTTCCACTGAAGGATGAGGAGTCAATTTTGGCTTCGTGTTCAGCCTTTGTGAGTGAGCTGGAGCTATTTGGCTTCCCCTGGCTGTTATAGCCGTATCCAGCCATGGAAACCATAAATTCAGGCCTATTTGAGCCAAACATTTCACGGATTGGACTTTTGACTTCCTTCTCAGACTTCTCTTTGGCGCCTTTCTCCATATCAGAATCAACAGCGTCTTCGTCGTCATCCTCCTCCTCTTCGTCCTCCTCCTCATCTTCATCATCTTCTTCGACAACTTCATCATCATCATAGTCCTCCTCGTCCCTTGCTGTTAGTTTTCGCATATCAACCTCCAAACTAGCTCCTTTTCTGTCGTAGCCTGTGGTGGCAGGTTCGTCTGCATCATTCATTGAGGAGTACGTCTGGATCTTTGGGCCGCCGTCAATCTGGCTTTTAAAAGAGGCATCTTTTTCTGATGATAAAGAAGTAGACGAGGCCTCGGGTCTATCAGCCAATGAAGGGAATCGGCTACCTGTGCCTTGTTCAAATGTCTCCTTTCCTTTGACGTCTTTGAAAGGAGGTACAGCAGCAGTGCTCTTGGAGTCGAGCCACGATGAGGAGGAGGACTCTTTTCCATAAGAGACGGTAAATCCCTCCTTCTCTGACATCTTGTCTGTGGCTTTTACCGGGGATGGGGACTCAGGTTTCTGCGAATCCACATCAACCTTCGCGGTGTCTTCCGCTTTATCTAAGGACTCCTGACGATATGAATCAGAGTCCACTGAGCCATAAATGTCACTGTACGAGAATGTTTTGCCATGCACATAGGGTGTGTCCTGTCTTATATACATGGCCTTTTCTTTGGTCTCCTTCTCTGGAAAGTTATAGAGACTGAAATGAACATTTTTCTCTGTCTCTTTAATTGCAACATCTGTTTCCTCTGTGCTTTCATTTGTTAATTCTACTTTGCTTTGATTGGTTGAGGAGGGCTCATTAGACCCTACTCCACTTTGGTTATCATCATCTTCTTCATCTTCATCTGAGTACATCACCTGAGGAATTGGCTTTTTCTCTGTGTTGAAAGACAACGACGTCTTGTCCAAGCTCTTGACTTCTGTTTCTGTCTGTGCAGATGTAGCCTCAGAGGCGAAGTCGTCATCTAAGAAGCACCCCTCTTTTGCCTCCATAAGCTTGGCCTTAACAGCGGGCTGTAGATCCTTTTTGGCATAATAGTCATCTTCCTCTTCAATGGATTCATTGGATTCTTCTTGAGACTCTTCAGACATTGTGTTGTCACCTACCAGACCAATATAGGCAGTACTGTCTGAGATAATGACTGACTTCTGGGTGTCAGCTTTAACATTTAACCCTGCTTCATCTTTGTCTTCTGTCTTAAAGGGTTTCTCTTCTGTCGGAGAGTAGCCACTGCTTGTAGGCATAGACTGTGTGGGTGAGGCCAGTTTCATGGTGCTGTCATCTGGACTTAGACATCTTTCCTCACTATCCTGCCTGGAGTGGGACTCTAAATCTAATCCAGAGGAGAAAGATGGAGGGGGTGAAAAAGGCTTTGTATCTGCACCCATCTTAAATCCCTCTGTGCTAAAGAGAGATTGGTTTTCTTTGACAGCCTGCGTGGGAGAGGACTTCATGGTAGAGCAGAGAGGAGGAGGAGGAGAGAAAGTGTCAGAGGGAGATTTCTGCTTTTCCTGGAGCAACATGAAGGATGCCTGTTCGTAGCCCTCTTGGAGTTTACCCAGAGGGATGTCAACGTTCGGAGTCTGGTCCTCGTCCTCGTCTTCCTCGTCCTCTTCTTCTTCGTGGACTGATTTAATCTTTGCATCCCCAGATTCCATCTCGGGAATGTTGGGCTGGTACTCGTCAGAGGAAGGAGACTTGAAGCACTTGTCGTCCTCCAGAGAGGAGGTGGGTGAGATGGTTCCTGCCGAGTGAAGATAGTCCTTCCCATGGGCGGCCTCGGTGCGTAATGGGGTACTGTTGATTGTGTCAAGCAGGAGAGAGTTCCTCCCAGCCTCCTCGGTCTGTGGCGCTGTCACAGAGGCTATCGACTGGTCCTCGGCTACAGATGTGGCAAAGGATGACAGTTTGTCATATTCTGTTATGGATGTTGCAGAAGAGATGTGCTCCTCCTCTGCAAGAGGGGCAGCAATGATGGCAGGATAAGGTGCGAGCTCAGGCTCGTGCCCTCCCATGAAGGCTTTGGGTTTGATGTCAGACACACTGGAGCACTTCATCTCTTTTATACCTTGCATGGAGTCAAAGGTACCAGGGACATCAGGGACAGATATGTCATAGGAGCCCACATCATAGCGCAAATGTGGAATCCTATCTTCTGGTTCCTCGTGGATCTCCTCATCAGAGATGGTCTGTTCAGTCTCGGAGTAACCAGGGATGGTCTCGTCTTGGATGAAGGAGAATGGCTCCGAGGCGGAGGCTGCTACTTGCCCAGCCAGGGCTGTGGTTGGCAAAGGTTTTTTCTCAGTTGGCTTGGTGTCCCACTCCTTTCCAGTTTTTTCCTTTTTCGCCTCCTCTGCTCTATATTTCAGGACCTCGTCATCTTCCGTTCCTTCAAATTCGGCTTTTTCAATGACATCCCCCTCCTCCTCTGAGCTGTCACATTTCTTTGATCTGTCTTCTATGTGGTCCGTTACATGGTATTTGTCATATTTCTCCATTTGCTCCTCTTCATACTTCTTGTCAAAGGTGTTGCTTGCTTCCTTCTTTTCAGTGGCTGTAACCTGTACTGAAGCGCCCTTGTCTTTGTTGTATTCCTGTTTGACGGGGGATTTGGGTGAAGCAGATTGTATCTCAGTGGCTGGGGATGTGACCCTCTCATCGGGGACAACTAAGGAAGGAACTTTAGTATCTGTGTGCAGCAAATACCCAAACATCACATCATTCTGAATAGGCTCACTCTTCTTTGACAGCTCTTCTTGTTTCAGAGCCTCAAAGTCCTCAGTGAGGTCCTCTGGGGAGGACACAATGGACCTGTCAGCCAAAGCTGCCGCTGCAATCTCCTCAGGGATGTTCTTTGGGACTGGCTTTTTCTCATTTGCTTCCTCTTTCACTACTTTGTTTTTGTCTGTCTTGGGTTTAGCCTGACTCTTAGCTTTATGCAGAGTTTTTCTCACTTCAGGGGTGAGCGGCTTCAGGTCAGGTTTTGTGATTTTTCTCAGTTCCCGGTTTAGTTGGGTCCTTCTTTTTATCCTCCTTGGCTTTACTTTCCTTTTTCTCTTCTTTTCTTATATTTTCATCTCTCTTTGCTTCACGTTTTTCTTTCTTAATTTCTTTTTTCTCTTTGTCTTTTTTTTCATCCATCTTCGATGCTTTTTCATGCTTGGCAGTTTTTTCCTTGGATATTTTCTTTTTCTCTGTCTTGCCTACCACAGGGGCGACCTCACTGTTTTTCTGTTGTTTGGTGGCTTTTAGACTTTCACTTTTGAGCTTCTTCTCTTCTTTCTTTTCCACTTTGTTCTCTTTAGTGATATCACTCTTGGACTCTTCCTCCTGTCCACTGGCTTCTTTCTTTGTGGTTTTAGAGTGAGGTTTGGGTGAAGACTTGAGACTTTCTTTGCTGTCCGTTCTTGATCTTATTTTAGTCTGTTTGATGATGGGAGGAGGTGCACCAGATGATATGTCCTTTTGGGTCGCCACTGGGTATCGCAGAAGTCCAGGTGTTTCAGTTTCTCGAGGCCCTCCAAGATTTTATTCTGCGGTGCATTTCCAGGGAAGAGCACCCTAACTATCTTTTCTGTTGGACGGTGGGGAATCCAAACTATGAGAGCAGTAACTGATGTCAAATAGGGGACAGATATTTCTCCTTCTTTTCCATTGGCCATCGTAATCCCGGTTTTGGCTTTGCTGTTTCCAGCCCATTTTTGCATTAGAAACTGCATCTCTTTGCTCTCTTTTACAGGGTTTAAGACATACATGTCTAACTTCCCCACACCAAGTTTGTGAAACAGTGTGATGGGTTCGATGGTGTTGCTGACTACCCTGTGAAGAGGCTCTGGTGTGATACCAAGCTTGTTGAGGTACTGCAACGTAAGAGATGCTTCCTCAATGCTTCGTTTCACTTTCAGCGTCGACTCGGGCATCCGAAGCTTCTCCGGGACGTTGAAAAACACAATCCCAAGCTCAGGAGAGATCAGGTTCTTCATCCATTCACCATTGCTGCTGGAGCCAGATCCTTGGTTACGCTCCTCTTCTTGCTCTGCAATCTTCCTCTGGAACAACCCGTTGATGCCAGGGAGGTTGTCCGCACCAATATGGGTGAGCAGAACAGAGTCAATCCTGTCCAGGTGGCGAACCAGCTTCCAGAAGCAGGACTTTCGATCAGACCCTCCATCCACCAGGATGTTGAATCCGTTGACAGCGAACAGAGCAGAGTCTCCCCTGCCTCCAGGGAAGATGTAGCAGCAGGGTTTGGACAGCTTTAGAAAACCTCCAGAAGTTGGGGGCTCCAGGAGGTCAAAGGATGACGGCACATCCACTGTCTCGGAGACATACTCAGTGAACTCTTTGACTCCGTCCATGTTGGGGAGGTAAGGTTCTGGGTTCAGGCGGTATTCCAGAAGATTTTGGAGTGACTGCTGCTCCTGGCTTTGGCCCAGGGAGCTCCAGCCCCCGTCTCCCTGACAGGAAACAGTAAGCCTGGCCGGCTGCTCTGAAGAGGCCTTGGACAGGAGTTCAATCACCTGGAAACACAGTAACAATGAAAAACAAACTAAATAAAAGTTGATCCATACACTGAAAAGATTTATTTGGACAGAAAGTGTACCCGTCTCACTTGAGGGTTGGAGATGATGTTGGAGAAGTGTTGCCAGGTGAATGCTCCACCTTGCAGTAGGATGTCACCTCCCTGCTCAGAGCTCTGGCCGCTCAGGATCAGCAACTTGTTCCCAGCAAAGTCAGTGATCAGAGAGTGAATCTGGGTAGAGGACAGGATAACCCATAACATTATTGTTTTGTAAAAATAAATCTTCCATAAGTCATCAACATCAAAACACAAAAGTCAAATGTACTGTACTGGAAAGATGAAGAATCTTTGGTCGTGACAAAGCAAGCAATTTAGTTTCCAGCAAAAAAAGCTCAAATCATCTCACATGTATAATGAATTCAGAGTTACAATATCTTATTTGATTTGAGTGCTATTGAGTTTGAGAGCAATCTGTCCTCGAAGTTGATGTCATCCAGGCCCACTCAATGAATGAAAACCTAAAGAAGACGCTTCAAAAACATTCAAATCAAAGTATATATTGCAACAGAATGAAAATGAGATGAAAGGTCAAACTTTTATTTTGAAGAACTGTTCAAACACCAAATATAAATTTAAGAGTCTAAAATTACTCCTAAGAGTTAAGACTTCATGCCCAAAATAGATTGTTTGGAAAAGGAAATGTTTCTTCTAATTCTATCCAGCAAAAAGGGACAACAAATAGAGTAGCCATTTATTTAAGACAGGTTATTTTTTGATAAATCAGATCTAAAATATAAATCAAATCTGACAAAGTTGCTGCAGCATCAAGAATAAATGTTAAGTTCATAACTACAGTACAGTGTCTTTCTGGTCAGATTCAAGGATCAGGTCATAATACTATACAAAATAATAATAAAAAACTAGGTTACGTTAAGGCAATCCAAAGCTTAGCTGACAACTGACAGTCAAATCTGAGACATCTGAGTGGATTTATTCATAACCCAAAGAAGTGTCTCTCCCACTGAGTGTTTTCCTGTCAACTGAGTGATGATTACTAGCAGAAGAGACATGGACCTCCCATTGGGGCTGAGTGGTGAACAATAGGTGTTGCTGTGTTCCAGACTGAACACACTCCTCAGTGTGAATTAAATAAAGGATCCTGCAGGACTCAGAGCACTGGGTCATCATCAACCTGCTGTGTTTTGTCTGTGTTGTCCAGGTGTGACTTACCTCTGAGGCAGCGGTCTCCTCTGATGGGTTCACCAACACCGTTGTCTCGAGTACATCACTCTTATACTGAAGAATCCGTTGGCCTGCAGGAGACAGAGATATAAAAAAATAAACCTCATGACTACACCCAGATCAAATAATGACAAAGTACCAAAGGCCTTCTTCTGATGGGGAGAATAGCTTTTAGTTGCTCATATTACAGGATCAATCTACAACACTTAAACAGAGATGCAATCACACAACGCATATAAGCAGAAAAACAAACACATCTTGATAGGAAATATTCTTAATTTTTGATTTGTGGAAGTTAGGGACCATTCGGTATTCATGGAATGGACCACCTGAGGAAAATAGGGGAGGGTCATGTCTTTTTATTCGTTGTTGAGGGAGGGTCACCCATGAAAACTGCCTGCTGGCTTTAGCTTCGTATTTAGAGGGCAGATATGAGATATTTTCATCTCACTTTTGGCAAGAAAACAAAGCTAAACTTGAATAAACATGTGTCCTAAAATCTCAAACCGTTGCTATAAACACTTCAAAAAGCTACTGTTTAGGTGTAATGATCTGGGCATTTTGGCATCACATCTCCCTTCTAACAACCATCTGAAGAGCGTGACGTCACATCCTGACCTCTCTAGCAGTCATGACAAAGTAAAAGATTTGAAAAACATCACCATACATAGAGATTGGCATGGTTTTATTTCAGATAGTTTTATTTGCATTGAGAGATGATCTTATGGAAAGTTCCCCATGCTGATCTCTAGGTATGTTGAAGGTTGTGTGATGATGGGGGGCTATTTTAATTCCAAAGGCCAAGGGAACTTTATCAGGATGCATAGTATCCTGATCCATGTAATAACTGGTCTTTAATAATAAAACATCTGCCTGCCTCTATGGGAATTTAACATAGGGGTGTATCCTTATGCCCCCTGTATTTTAAGGAAGAACATTTATTTAATTATGATACATTATTCCTTCACAAAGAAAATTGGTGTCCTTAAATGTTGGATTTTTCAATTTCTTTTAATTAAGGCATTAAGATCAATTTCCAAAAGATGTTTTTTATTCCTCTTTTTAGTCAACTTTAGCATGGGTTCATTAACTTGTTAAGTAACCTCCCAGTGGGTCAGTCATTACAAACTAATGCTTTACAAACCCACATAACTTTATTTTTTATTTCTAGTGGGGATTTAAAAGTTTCTAAAGACACCAAATATGTCAGGCAGAGACTTGTGTCTGAATATTTAACTCTGTTAAACCATCGTTTAGCTTCAATTACCTGCCTGCTTTCATACTGCTGGTTAGGATGTAACAGAATAATAAAAACGATATAGGATGTCTGAAAAAACTCTAAAGGAGAATTGCTGGTACACTGTGTGTAAAATGTCTTCCAGCATCTGTCAACACAATACATCTGCACATCCAGCCGTGCACACCCATCCCCAACCCTGCCCTGTCTCCTCTTTTGCTCACTTGCCATCTTATTCATCCACTGGCTCTAACTAAAGCCCCCCTGACAACTTTAATCCTGGAAATACACTCTTTTCATATACAATCACAACAGAAACACACAAAAAATAATCCCTCAGCCATAAGCCTCATTGGCTGTTGCTATGGGGATGCTTCTCCGGCCGTTGCTGCTAGCCAAGTTACACTGACCCAGTCTTGGCTGAGGGAGACGCATTGCAGCATTTCTGCAAGAGGGAGGGGAGGCTCGTACTGCATGACAGTATGCACGCAGCATCACATAGTACAGGAGGTGAAGGCGAGTGCCAAAGCAGCAGCAGTATTAGCATGCAGGCGCTTCGTCAGGGGATCTATATTTAGCATGGAAGATGTCGCTGGTCTCTTCCTCGGCCTGTCGCTGAGTGTTTATGTCTCCTTCCCCAGCTGGAAGAGAAGGCAAGATACTTGGAGAGTAAACCATTTAAATTCAGAGGTTATCTTACATCCACAAACAAGTCACAGTTACTGTACATGAGTCACTTTGTACTGTAACCAGCGTCTGGGGGAACGAATCCGCCGTCGGAAACACCTCAGCCGTCAGAATCATGGGCTAACAACGAATGTGAGATCAGCAGCGTGTTTATGAGTAAAGTCGCTGTGGCCCATATTAATCACGCTGTCACACCCTTCTCTCAAATAGGTTCCCAATCTGAATTGGTCCAGCTGCTGGTCAAACAAGTTGAGTGGAACTGATGGTGGCCGGGAGAAAATAAACAACACCAATACTGACATCCAGGTTTTTTACATTAATGAAGGACATTTTGCTTTATTGATATGAAGTGACCACCGGATTAATTAATTAATTATAAATTATCTTTGCAGATTATAGCTGCAAAATTAAGGAACTGTGAAGTTTTTCTGTGTTTCCATTTTAATTTCCACTAATGAATTGTCCTGTTCTTGTTTTGTTTTTGTTTGTTTTTTTCTGTTGTTGTTTCTTCTTGTTTTTATATACTAAATGCTACTATCCTATATCTTTTTTACTGTAACTCCAACCTGTCTATTGGACTGCAGATGGAAATTAGCCCTCACATTTACGTGTACTGTTGTGCATGCTCATTAATGTGAATTGTCCTGAATTAATAAAATAAATAAATTGATTGAGCGATTCGTTAATTAATCGTCAACTAGTTTGATAATCAATTAATCGGTTTAAGTCATTCTTCATAAAAAAAAAAAAAGGTCATCCGGGGCTTTGGGAAACACTACCCAGGTCAAGATGATATAAATGTGTCATCAGACCAAAAACGAATGGCCGGTGCTTCTTGATAGGCTGATTTGATAGGCTGATTTGATGGGCTGATTTGATAGGCTGATTTGATAGGCTGATTTGATGGGCTGATTTGATAGGCTGATTTGATGGGCTGATTTGATAGGCTGATTTGATGGGCTGATTTGATAGGCTAATTTGATGGGCTGATTTGATAGGCTGATTTGATAGGCTGATTTGATGGGCTGATTTGATAGGCTGATTTGATGGGCTGATTTGATAGGCTGATTTGATGGGCTGATTTGATGGGCTGATTTGATATGCTGATTTGATGGGCTGATTTGATGGGCTGATTTGATAGGCTGATTTGATGGGCTGATTTGATAGGCTGATTTGATAGGCTGATCTGATGGGCTGATTTGATAGGCTGATCTGATGGGCTGATTTGATGGGCTGACTGACATCACAGACAGGCCTTTAAATGAACTGCGTTCATCACGATCTTATCTCTTTCATGTTTATGACATCACTTTAATCTGAAAGCTGAGAAGATCTTCAAATTGTACGTGGCCCATGATTCCCTGCTGCTCCTGCCACTCCAATATACAACAATATAAATGCCCCCTCCTTCTCTTTCCTATTTCAAGCTGTCCAAGGACAATCTCCTGTTGAGCTGCTTGTGTGCCCACACATCATTCAGACTGTTATCTTGGAATAAATGTGGTCTGGGCCTCTGTGGCTCGCGTCTCTCATCAGGCTGAATACAACGGACTAATAATTGAAGATTAACCGAGGGAGGACGGATGGTCGTAAAGTTGTGACCCTGTATCAGCCTTTTTGGCTCTGAGATTTTGATTGGTGCATTAGAGCGGTGCTGTTCCCTTGACGACGACTGGATAATAACTGGTCAGTGTTGCCTGAGGGTGATATGATGGAGGGGAAGAAATGATTTTATACTCAACAGCTTCAGGCTTACGGCTGTGAAGATGCAATCTAATGTACTGTACAGTACTACAGCCCTGTAGAGTTGACCAAACAATACCGACTCAAGAGCCACTTCCTATCTTTCTCCAATGCTTTCATCGCATGCTTGGTTTTTACGGAGATGGATCTGACCTGCAAGCTCAGGAGCTGTTATGATTTTATGAGATTAATCTCCATCACAATGAAGACCTTCAAAAGCTTTTGAAGCCAATTCTGAGAACACAGCATCTGTATATCTTTATTTCTCTCTATATACAGTATGATTGGTTCATTTGCAAAATGATATTTTTGTATTAGTTTTTTTTCCCTAAATTATGTATTCTTTGGTGTTTGAAACTAAAGACTGTCTGTCTATCTATCTGCCTATCTGCAAACTGGTTGCATTCTCCAAAGTAAGAAAAGTAGACTTTATAGGACTATGACTTGCATATATCATAATTATGATTTACTATCTCATGCATATGAGAAAATAATCAATTGTGTGATTTCCATCATATCACTTGATTTCAGCAGATGGAGTTTGCCCATTTTAAAAGAACGTGTAGATGTTCAAATTTCCATTTTTCCTCATGAGTGTGTGATTTGACAGAAAGAATGGACCTTCAGTCTCAATTAATTATGCTGACATACCGAACAAGAAGTCCTGAAAAAAAATTGAAATTTAAACATCTACAAATTCATTACTCCGTCCTACAACTAGCCTAACTCCATCTGCAGGAAATGTGTATAATTATATAAACAAAAGCTTCAAACAAAAACTAAATGGGCCTTTTTTTTGTTGTGTAAGCGGTTGCCAAGATCAAGAATAAACTTTCAGTATCTTATTAGTATATGCACACACACACACACACACACATATCCTCTGGTAAATGTGTTTTATCTTGTTTCACCAAGCTTTACAAAGTTTGATGGGTCAAAAGAAAAGCTTTCCTCACTAGGAAATCTAAGTGAGATGTCTAAAAGAGAGTGGGTGTTTCATATGAAAAGCAAAGCCCACACTCTGGTGCATGATGGGAAGCGGTTTGCATCGCAGCCGCTCCAGTCCGAACCTGCAGCGACACGTTTTCTGCCCACTCATTGCCACAGCTCCACATGCGGTCCTGCCACCTGAGGCAGAGAGAGATCTCAGCTGTGTGTTTGTGTTTATTTGTGTGGTAATAGTAGACCATGTCCCATATATGTCACTCGGTGTGACTCCACGGTGTATGGGGTAAATGGGGATTTGGAAGATTTTGTAACTGGTTTTTGGTGTTTCATGCATGTCGGTTGTATGGACTACAATATGAGGGGTGTATGCATGTCTGATGACCTGTCAGAGCTCCTCCTTCAGGCACATTGCCATCAGCCCTGGCTGATGAGGACAGAAAAAACAAATCTCAAATCAGTTAAAATGCTGGTTTCAGCATTCTGCAAACATTATACTGGTTTGGTTTAAGTTGTGGTTTGTTGTGGATGCATAGAAGCTGAGAATAAGTCATGAGATGTACGAAAGACGATATGTAGTGGAGTTTGTGCTCTCGCATGGGTTGTAAGCTGCAAAAAAGTACAGCACTGGGTTTTGTATTTTTAACTTTTACTTAAAAATGCACCTTTTAGTTATCTCTGATATGCAAAAGATCCATTGACTAAAAATAAATATCTTCTATCTTATTGCTCACTCACATACAACCTGTAGAAACATCAAGAAAGAAGAAGACTCTAGAAACAAGCAGTCATGTTCTTCAATGAGAAGAGAGTTCAGACAGGGGATTATGTTTTCATTTAAACTCTATCTAATAGATTCAGTTTATACGAAAAAGAGAAGCGCTCGAGAACAAACTAATTAGTGGCTGCTTATGTTGTCTGGCAGGTCGCACTTGTTTGGTTTCCAGCTGGCTGCAGCTTGAGTTTATAACCTATAAACTAGTTCATGTTGAGTGGCAGCGTGATAAATGGTACCTTTCCTCTAGAACAAAAGCAGTGTGTTACCCTCTTAATAACTGGTCAGAGTCATCAGGAGGGTTATTAGTCACAGCAGGGAAAGCTACATGTGAGTAGGAGTGGGGTTATTGGCACTATTTGGCTGTAATTATTACTGGTAATTACTATTTGTCATAATAAATGATCCATTTCGGATGCTTTCTTTATGAGAGCTACTTTGTCTTTATGCTTTAATTTACTTTTTAGCAGTGCTACCGATGATTGTCAGATTGTTGGTCTGCCAAACCATCACCTCCAGAGTGTTGTATTTCAACAACTAGTGGATGGATTGGAATGAACTTTGGTTTGTAAGCTGTGATAATAACACATTATACACAATAAGCATACTACACTTACTTACTTAGAATGCAAATTGTACACATGCTAATAGCCAATCTTGGACATTGATTTTTTTAATGTGTTAAACGATATAAAAGCTCACTCTTTAGCCATGCTAGCAGCTCTGTGAATGCTAAGCATGCTCACTATGGCGACGCTAACATGCCGAGCCGATATAAGGTTTACCATCTGGCTTAAGTGTGTTTGCATGGTAACATTTGCTATTCAGCATGAAGCACAATGAATGAGAATGCAAGTAAGAAAAGTATTAGACAAATTTAAAAATGGTTGCATATAATGTCTGCACCAAATTCAATGGCAATCTATCTAATAAATATAAGGGCATCTCACTCAAAATAATAAATGTGAACCTCATGTTGGCACTTTAGAAAATGTGAGAGGGATTACCAAAGTCAGTGAGATTTATTTTCTGGAAAACATGAACATTTGTATCAAAGTTAATTGCAATGCATCCAATAGTTGTTAATCCAATAATTTCAGTATGGTTAGTCGGGGGTGATACAGGGAGTTTAGTGTTTCAGTTTAGTAATGTGACTCTATAGTTGTTGGTAGTGATGGCCAAATGAAGCTTGGTGAACCAGTGTCTGTATCTTCTGAGCCACTAGATGGCGCTCTGGGTTTTAAGAGAAAGGCCTAAGGCGTTGCAGTTCAGTGTATTCTCAACACTGTGTTGAACAGAGAGCGCCACCTAGTGGGCTCAGAAGATAAAGACCCTGGTTCACCAAGCTTCATTTGGCATCACTAGTTGTTGGTTTAACCCTCATCTTCGGGTCAAATTGACCCATTTTCCTATATCAATGTTCTTTTTAACTACCCAATTATAATTCCCCAAAATAACATGATTGATTCCACCCAACGCTCTTTGGCAAGTACAAATCTCTATTTTCATTAATTTTGGGGTGACTTATTCAGTTTTATAGCATTTGAAAAAATAATTGAAGTGTTTTTGAAATAGTATTGAGTAAAAGTTGACATATTCCAGTCTTTGATTATCCATTAACATCCATTCCTTTAATTTTAGTCTCAATAATTCCTAATTTCTGCTTTTCTAACTCAAACATTAGGTATAATTTCCTATAAATGAGCTTTATTGACCATAAATTCCAAAAATAATTGTAAAACTAAAGTTAATAAGTTAGAGTTACATAGTGTTGAAAACGTCAATAAAAGTGAAAACATTGAAAAAAAAAGCATCAAAAGTGTTGAAAAATGGGACAAAAATGTAAAAAAAAATTAAAAACATTGATAAAAATCATCAACAAAAGTGTTGATTTTCAGGACTTTCTCCAGCAATGCTAGCAACGCAGACACACCAACTATGAGTAACTGAAGCATAGTTAATAGGCTCCTTCGACTTGAACCTGAATGCATCATACATCATACATGCATACGGCAGAGCAACAACTCAACATGATGACGTTTATATAAACTTTTTATTGATTTTGAATTGGAGGGATTTTAACTGCCATTTCTCTGATTAAAAGGCTTATTCTGCACAAATCACATGTGTGGCTGATAGTTACGTTTAGAAGTCAGAAAGACTAAATCTGTTCAGATTATGGATCATCTAGTGTTACATAAATCAGCAACATATTGCATGTAGAGCATTTTAAAAGCTATTGTGTCATAATAACAACAACTGGAGCTGGAACCTGCTCAAAGGAGCCTAGTCAATGTTTCTACTTTATTGATGGGTACACTTGTAAATAATTAGTTTTTCCTGTCCTGATTCATCCATTAACTCCTCGTCAAAAGTCACTGGACACATAAACTTAACCGAACACGTGAAATACCTCGGTGCACTGAATCACTCCTGTAACTGCAGGAAATTAGACGTTAAAGTGAATCATGACTCCAAGCAACAGGGTCAGACTTGTTATGGAAAAAAGTATTTCAGTGTACATTTCCTGAGAGAGACATAACTGACATACAAGTGATTTGTACCCTCACCGTCTGAAGACACTGCTGCAGCCTTCAGGGAAATAATCAAAGGGCGGCATTAGAGCCTGTGGTGCAGCAGTAGCACTTCATGATATTAAAAGCTACATAACCATGTGGCTGCTGCAACCAACTGACTTACATACAACTAAGCTCCATTAATATAGCACTTTAATTTAGAGAGCTACATCCACTATATTTAATGAAGACGATACATTTCAGGAAAGGTGTCATGGCTGGACTTTAGACAATTTAGGCAACTTTGTGTAGCATTTTAACTGGAACTAACGGTTACTCTGTTGATTATATTCTCCATTTAATTTATTAGTTGTTTGGTCTTTAAAATGTCAAAAAAAATTGCAAAAAATGCTGATCAGTGTTTCCCAAAGCTCAAGATAACGTTGTCAAATGTGTTTTGTGTTTTTGTCTACAACAAAGAAGTCCACCTAGTCAACCTCCTATTAAAGACATAGTGACGGAAATAACTCACAGCGCTTTGTGCACTTCCTGCCCAATAAAAGCACAGCGTGCATATCCTCACATGTTCTGGGAGTGCTCTCTTGTTGGTCAGTTCTGGAACAACATTGCATCCAAAATGTCCGCCTTGTTTAATGTAACTGTGCCTGTTACTGTCGATGTTGATTGTGAATGAGCTGTCAGCCTTCCAGCTCTCTGGGACTCAGAAACGTGCTGTTTGCTGGATTTACAGCTGCAAAGAGAATGATAGCAACCCGCTGGAAACTACCTCACAACCTGTGTACGCGCCATGGGATCCTTTCCTGTTTGGATGTAGCATACATGGAATATTACATTATATTGGTTTAAAGAAATGCCAATAAACCAGAGCATCCCAGAAGGGATGCATGCAGCAAAGGCCACAGCTCGGAGTTGAATCCGCGGCCGCTACGTCGAGGAGTATACCTTTAAATATTGGCGCCCGCTCTACCAACGGAGCTAACCAGGCGCCCAAACTGTATGTCTTTCTAACGTATTTCATAGCCCTCCTTCCCTTTCCCTAAGTGGCTTTGTAAATAAGAAGGTAGTCTCGCATTGCCAGACCCTCCTCCGCAGCGCTGTGGAGGAAGGTCTGGCAATGCGAGACTAATGTTGCTGTAATTTCTGTGCTATTAGTCGATCCAATCTGAAACTTAGTGATTTCATTTAATTCATTTAAGAATCTTATTTATTCTGAAACAACATTTGAACATCAAGATACGTTACCCTTTTTCACCTGACCTTGTCTCTTGATTTGGAGTACTGGTTTCACTCCCTGGGAACCAAACCTTCAACCTTTCCTTTCAGAGCTCCTTTCTTATCTATTTACTCTGACGTCATCAAAATAACTGCTGGTGCATTGTAATACTGACACGTATACAGTGTTAATTAAACTTTAGAACAGATGGGATGAACCCTGCAAATGTCTCTCTTTTCTCCGAGCTCTCCAATAGGCTCCAATAGTGGACGAGAGCAGGCGGCAGCACCGGGGGTGGGGGGGGGGGGGGGGGGGGTGTACCAGTCAGGACCCTGTTGGGACTGACTGGCTTTGTGCCACCTTGGTGGCCACTTTCTATAGTGTTGTTTTTTATGCTTGTTGCTGTTTCCCCATGTTCTCTGTGGTTACCTGCCGCTTGGGGCGGCTGTGGCTCAGTGGTAGAGCGGTTGCCTGCCAATTGGAAGGTTGGTGGTTCAATCCCTGGCCCTGCAGTCCCATGTCGAAGTGTCCTTGGGCAAGACACTGAACCCCGATGCTGCTCATCGGAGTGAGAATGTGTGTGAGTGTGTATCTGATGAGCAGGTGTGTAGATGTGTGTGAGTGTGTATCTGATGAGCAGGTGTGTAGATGTGTGTGAGTGTGTATCTGATGAGCAGGTGTGTAGATGTGTGTGAGTGTGTATCTGATGAGCAGGTGTGTAGATGTGTGTGAGTGTGTATCTGATGAGCAGGTGTGTAGATGTGTGTGAGTGTGTATCTGATGAGCAGGTGGCACCTTGTACCTTGTACAGCAGCCTCGGCCACAGTGTATGAATGGTGAATGTATCCTGTATGATGTAAAAGCGCTTTGAGTAGTCGTTAAGACTAGAAAACCCTTATATGGTCTACACTTCCTGTCTTGTTAGTTTCCCTCCGTTTCTGCTCTCACCTGTTCCCAATTATTGTCTGGTTAGTTTCGTCCAGTCCTCTGTCTTCCTGTTAATTGGTCTCTGAGTCCTGTTCATTTGTAAGTTTCGAGATTTGCATGTTTGCAAGTTTTAGAGTCAGAATAAAGCGTGTTTGTCTGACTTTCTGCCTGGAAGAGTCTGGCATGCGGGTCCTCCTGCTGAACCGGGACAACCTGCAGTAAACTGTGACAGTTTCCAGACATGTCCAGCAGCCTTCAGGCTGAACAGGAAGTCACAGAAACGCTTACATCCTGTTAGGGCCGATTCCAATTTAATAAAATATAATATCAGACCCATATATCAGAAATGCTCTACATGCTGATGTTAATAAACAGACTGTAGATGATCCGTAATCTGAATGGATTTAGTCTCTGATTTCTAAACTTAACTATTAACCACACATGTTCAGTACAGGAAACCTTTAAATCAGAGAAATAGCAATTAAAATTCATAAAGTTCATATAAAACGTCACGGTGAGTCGATTCTGAACCAATCAGCTGTTAGATTAGTTAAGGCATGTCCCCGGCTCCCGGACGTTCTTCTCCCACCTACTGTGCAATACTGATATATAATACCTATATTATAATATATATTATATAATACCTATATTATAATATTTCATATTTAACCATTTCATTTCATTACTGTGCAATATTTATTTATTAGTTATTAATACTTACCTACTTTTAGCATAATGTGTATACAAAGCTATTTTATATATGTATATAGTTGCTTTCAGGACTGTGCACCAGGTCCCCCACCCTCTCCTTTTTTCTGCACTACCTATACTTTATATTTTATATTTTGTGTCGACACTGTAAAGGTGTTGCTTCAATCTCGTTGCACAGGTACTGCACTTGTGTATAATGACAATAAAGGCATTATATTCTATTCTACTCCCAGCATGCTCTGGGTCCGCCTAGGTCCGCCGGGGTCTTGCAGTCATTGTAGAGCAACTGCGCTGCCTGCGTCTCAAACCTGCGGCCTCCTTGGTCTCGTGAGGTTATCGTTGCCCACGTGTGCATGACGTTGAGTAAGTCGGACACAAACCCCACCGGCATGCATTGGGCTGCAATTACAGGTGATCGATTCTGCGCAGGCCTGGATCATCTCGAACAGACCTAATGCTTTCAGAAGCAAATCCCAGGGGTCCAGCCAGTAGAATACGAACCCCTGCTGCTCTCATGGACACACAATACTGTGGGACCTTTAGCGCTAATTGAACACAAACACACGATTAAATGAGTATTTATGCTGAGGGTGCACTCAGGACGATTTGAAGGGGATCCATCAAACGATGGTCTGTGTGTGTGATGGTAACATGGCAAGCTCCAGTGTGAATAGATACAGATCCGACTGTAGAATTATCAAGCACAAACCGAGCTCTGTGAAAGCTACTTTCACTCCCAACTATGGTGTTTTTCAACAGAAAACATAAGGTGAGTATTTTTCATTTCTTCCGCCATCACCTGGTGCAAAAATAAACCTTGCTTCAGGTAACCAACAAACGGATCTTGTTAGCAGAAGCCAATTAGCACTCCAACACTGAATATTCAGTTTCACATGTTTACTGTTACTTATCGAGCAATGGAGCACCTCAAAGGAAAGAATGATGTTCTATCGTTTTATTATAGTTTCTGTTCTTAAGTCCCATAAAGAGCAAATCAAATCAACAATTAGGAGGCCTGTGCTGATTTTCAGCATCACACAGGTGGAGTGAATGTATCACCTCAACCGAACCTGCACAGCGACTATCTCATATAATAAATAAAATATAATAAGCTTGTTGCTGGGCATCCAGTCTCTCCTCCCTGCCTGATCCTGCTGAGCTCAGCACTCGGCCTCACCCACCCCCCCCAGAGGCATTATGAGAGTTCACAGAGCACACTACAGGGTGGTGGGTGTGTGTGTGTGTGTGTGTGTGGGCAGGGGGGTGGGGGAGCAGTTTTTATGGATGCATATGTGTGTTTGTCTAAAGGAAGAGCTAATAATCCAGAGAATACAGTCTGATCTAATTCAGTCGGCTTTCGACATGAACCGAGGTCCTTCAAAGAAACCTCATCCCAGATGACCTGAGCAGCGCGGGCGGCTCCGTCCCTCTGCTCCGCCTGCATGCTGAAATGCTTCAGCCTGTGAAAGATGAGGCCGGCTCAAGGACATTTCAAAGATGGCTTCCAGTAGTAATGCTTAACAACAACCGGTATGGTTTACCAAGCAATATGGTTAGAACGGACATAGGGCTGCAACTATCGATTAGTTACGCTGTCTTCACTGGGGAATGAATTGATGAAATGTCAGATTGTCAAATTGTGAGAAATGTGCAGCACAAATGCTCGTTTTGCTCAAACAACTCGAGGTAAGAAGATGATCAGCCAATTATTATCAACAGGTAACTTATTCTGATGACATCAGTCTGTTACTGCATTCATTACGTAACAGTAAACTAAATATCTTGGACAGTTGACTGAATCAATCAAGAAAACATGGTCAGTCGCAGCCCTTCAGCCAACAATCCAAAGGTATTGAATAGAAATGACACAAAACAGATAGATTTGAGACTCATATTTGAATAAATGAAAGCACTCTTGCTTAGTAAATGACTTAAAAAAATCATCATCCACCTAGTCGCTGAATATTCAACTCGATCGACTAAATGATGAATCGCTAATGACATAGGTGGTAATCTTTACCAGCGACCTCGGACACATTACATTTCCATCAAAAAACAACATAAGAGAATACAAGCACTCCATTTTGTGTGCTTCTGGATTAAAGCCGCTTACCGTCTGTGTGTGCTTTTCTATTTTTGAACATTTTGTCAGGTCTGTTGCATAAGTTTGGGGTTATTCAGAGAGGAAAGACTAATCCACATCCATGCGAAGGCTTCACATGAACCAATGAGCTGCTGCGGCCTGACCAGACAGAGACTCACAATCACAGAGTCTTAACTGTTGCCTTCAGGTCTAAAGAAACCACTTTAAAAATCAGGTCACTCAAATTTACTCAACTGAACTGAGAGCAGTTAGTGCACTGATAGTCTACTTCCCAAAATGTCGCCATACGTCCTTCTTTTCAGACAGATGTCCGTCACCTTCCACTTTCTCTGTGTTGTAATTTCTTAACCTCCGTGGATGCGACTAAAACTACTTTCTGAATGTGTACGTGCACACAGTTCCTTCCCGGTGTTGTTTTGCAGAGGCAGCACCGCTCATGACGATTGTGATCAGTTTAAAGACGTTGCCAAGCCCGTTGGTCTCCCGTCCCAGAATGCAGTGTGGACTAGGCAGACCCTCCTCTGCAGCGCTGCGGAGGAGGGTCTGGACCTGTGAGACTAGTGCGCTGACCCACGTACATAAACTGTGGGTTAAAGATGAGCCAGAGAGGCTGAAAGCTACACCACTAACTCTAACCTACTTCATCATCCTATATGATAATAAGTGAATCAAGCAATGTTTTGGTTTTAAATCTTAGGAAGAGTTTACATTCTACTAATTTTACAATAGGTGACTTTCTGCCATAAGAGCTCTCTCAATCCAAACTATAACAAAAGACGGAGCATTGCCAACGTTGCGATCCGCTTCTTTGGATAGGATTCCTTCAGAGGATAATGTACAAATATACAATACAACTTAATGTATAACATATTTATTTATGCATATATTACCTCATAGATGGTTGGCACTTGCCAAGGACTGCACTTAATTTTGTTGTATCTGTTACAATGACAAATAAAGATACTCTACATAGGTCTAGTCCTTTATAGACACTTTTCACTTTAAAAAAAGTTATATAGTATATCTTCACGGCTGATTATAAAAGAGTGAATATTCTACTTTGTCTTTCAGGCCAAACTAAAAGGTTATAGCATCAAAATGAATGGATTCTATATAATTATATCCTCGGCATTGTGAAAAAAAGACTTTAAACCATTAATTATCATCGTGTAGGAAGACCAAATTTACAGAAAATATATTAATAAAAACATTTAAATGAAACAAAACCTAAAATTGTCTCATGCTGGCTTTAGCCACCTGAGAGGGTGCTGGGAGGAATGACCTCCTAAATCCTGGCTACTGCCCTACAGAAGGCCTAATACCGCCACTGGGACTTTAATGCACCATATGCATCAGTAAAAGGAAATTAGATCAAATGAGCTCTTCATCGATTATAGGTCTACCTGTATGTAAACAACTAAAGGCAGTGGCATTGATAAGCACGAGCCCTAATGTTACTCACATCATATGCAGTCTGTCCACGGCCTCTGCAGACACCGATTATAGGCCATTTAACACGGATCCTCACATGTAGTTCTAGGTTAAATAGAAATGGCTGTTGTTTCCTGCAGTCAGATTCCTCCAGTGACTCCGACCGGTCTGTATGCAGGGTGGCGATGCGGTGTTAGAAAATCAGACCACCAGTCCGGTCTATCTCCGCCGACTTTTAATGTCCTTATCCTACGGCCGAGAGGAAACAGGCACACATCTCCCACCGTGTCTGCGGGGTGTGAGGGTGTTTAAAGCGGGAATAAACGGGGAAGTCTTACCGTCCTTCAGTGGTGTGGATGGAGCGGAGGGAGGGAGGGAGGGAGGGGCGGAGATGCTGCTGCCGCTGCTGCTGCTGGGCTGCGGATGAGGGCGAAGGCAGGATCGGCCTGGTACAGCTCAACACCTACACTGTGCTATCTGGCGGCGCGTGCTGCATTCAGGGACCCCTCGTACATTTCCGTTCCGGAGGTTGCATTCACGTGAATCCGAAAAGGGGGATATTTAATTTAACAGTCATAGTCAACTTCTCTTGAGGATAATATGAGGCGTTGACATCTGAGTGATAATTCAGTGTTGATATTGAATCTGTTATTAGAAATAGACCCCTTCAGCACCCCCCCCCCACATTAATTGTCCCTGAGGTAACCAGAGGGAGGTATCTCTGTTAAATCTGATACTAATGCATTAAAAACAGTTGTGTTGCTAATCAACATAATTGCCATATTCCAGACTGTGAAAAATAACCCCTAAGCATTTAACAGACAGAAAGTAATTCAATTTTGATTTTATTTCCATAAAAATCAGTGGCATTATGTAAACAAATTGGCATTTAATGGGTTAAAATTCAGAAAATGAATGAACATTTAGTCAGGACTGAAGTTGGTAAAACATTTACTCAGTGGACTTGAAAAATAATATAATATTTTGTTTTATATGTTTTTTTTAAAATCTGACCCTACACAAAAACTAAAAACGCATCAAAACCAATGTTGCTAATAATTGACATGTTGATTCAGACTTTGAAAACATTTCCCCCCTTACTCAAGTACACTCATTTAGTAAACAGAAAAGGTTTTTTTCCATACATTTTTTAAATAAATTAACATTTGGGAGTAGTGATTCCAACTAATCTTGCCTATAAGATTTAAGTCAGTGGAATATTTGTTTTATTGCAGTATTTTGACAAACATTTTGTCCTCTAAGTCCTTAGAGCAACTTTTTCAAAGGGATGCACAAGGGTTAAATTTTAATAAATGTAAACATGATAATGTGTGCCCTTGAATTGGAAAAACCAGAGGCAGATAATTAATGTGCCCTAAACATGTAGATTTTCAGACAAATAGTGTAAATGATCACCCATTAAATGAATTCTTGGTCTCTGAAAGCTCTAATGGAGGGGCTGGACTAAATACAGGATTGGTTTTGATTTGTCTGTAAAACTGTATTAATCCGTTGCCTTTGGACCATCTGGGGCAGAATAAGGAGGAGGTACAAATTTAGCTTCACCAGACAAAGTCTGATGTTATTATTCCATGGATTATCTGTTCTGGGAACGGGACTTTTCAAACAGCTGTGACTCAAACAACAGCTGCTGGCTGGGACAGAGAGTCAAACTGAAATAGACCCCACCATAAATATAAACTATAAACCATGAATCATAACTAACAGAGAAAGACTGATAAGGTGCATGTCAGTGTTTCAATTACCTTCTCTGTCAGAAGTAGTCAGACATTTATCACTTTGTCCCTAAAATAACTTTTTTTTTGGATGATGCGGACAATAAATCCCTTTGATACAGCAATAGCTCACAAATGGAGCAGAAAAACATATTCACACTTAACTATAATGAGACTGACAACAGGAAAAATAAGTTTTTTATTTTAAAAGAGCAGTGCCAACGGTTGCTATGCACTTAACTGCCCCTTTTGAAAAGCCTGTCTGTAAAACTCAAATGCATCATATTCACTCTGTTGAAGCATCATCTCGGATGAGCAGCAGTCTCCTCTAAATGTCACACAGCTGATAGCCATACAGCTCGGATGCCCGGCCTGCCGCGCCCTTCTCTACCTCTGAATGTCTCGGATATGCCAGCCCTTCTCTCCTCCCTCTTCCAATCCTTACATCACACCCAGTTCTTTCACACTCACATGCACACAGGTCAAGATCACATTGTAGATATACTGTATGTGTTTTTTCACCAGGATTGGATGCTTTCAATCAGAGCGAGTGTATTCTCTGTGACCTGTGTGTAGCAGTTCATAGAAAAGACAGCAGCAGTATTCTTACTAAGTCTGAGAAAAAAATACAATAATGAGCCGGTGTGGCAGGGCAGGAATTTCATGAGGGCAATAATAAGTGCCCCCTCAGCTTGGTCTTATGGACCTTATAATGGTCTGCCCTATGGCCATGGTGGCCTTGATGCCCCGACTGCACCGCCCCAGATATTCTCACCTTTTCCTCGTCTCTGTCTCTTTCCTGTTGATGTGGTTTAGACACAGATGTCTTTGTTTGAGACACATGTTTTGTTAATTCTGAAATCTTTTTGGGCAACATCAAGTGAAATCCACACATAACTAATAACTTCGATAACGAGCCTGGTACAGCTGGAAAAGCTATTTAACACCAACGGTTTGACTCAAATCACCGGCAACCAGGAGAACTTATCTGAACTCATCCTGATGAGCCAATGCTGCAAAGCTGTGACCGAGTGAACGTGTTTTTGTCCAGGGAAGCAAGCTCTGCTCCCCGGTTTGAAAGCTCCATATTTTATGACCTACCCATCCACCCTGGTCTCCTCCCTACGCCGTCCAGAGCGCTATGGGGGACATACTGCAAGAAATACTTTGACGACGTACAAATTATACTGCATTACTTTTTGGAGCAACATGCACAAATAGTTCAACCCATTCTCATGAATGGGTCCGTATGATATTGGACAAAAATGTATGCACACGTATGATATCCTTCAAAATTAGGAGACCGCCGGCTAGTCACGTGACGCTGGGTGGTCAGGTGACGCCGCTACAGAGCTCCGTTGTATCAGCGGTTCAGTTACCTGAAAATAGGTAATTGTGAGCCGGGTACAAAGCACAGCGAGCTGCCGGTTGTTTCTGTGGACATTATTGTTACGTTTAGTCCACAAAATATGAGCGTTTTGATGCGAAAAAAGTTACGATTAGGCACCAAAATGACCAGTTAAGACAAGGAAAAAGGTCGTAGTTTGGATTAGAAAACTACAAAGGAACACGGTGAAAGGTTTTAGTTTTCTTCGGGAAGTGAACTCCACACTTACAACCACCCACCCCCCCGACCCGACCTCCTACCTTTGCGTTCATACAGCAGGTGTCAACAGCAAAACAATTACAGTGCTTAAATTTTGTACTTTGAACAAATTGTTCATGAGAAGAGCCCGAGTGTATAAATGAACTGGTAACTCAGTGTCTGTCCTCCACTACAAGGACATTACAAACATCCATACACATCTCTCTTCTTTCGCAATGCAGCTCACATTACAGTCAATTCACATCTTTTAGTGCACACATGTGTGTCCTACTGTAAGTGGGTGTGTACTGTTAGGTCCAGATGAAAGGCTCTGGAGCAGTGGACCCTCCTTCTTGATGTACAGCCCTGACTGCAGAGCAGCGGAGGCACCGATCAATAACAGCTGGTGAATTATTAATCCACACACGGTCTCCTGAACCACACCCAGAATAACTGCTGGAAAGGACACAGATTGCATGTCGTTGTCCCTGCAGAGCAATCCGTTTCCTGTTCGTCGGTGTGGTCTGCACATGTTCTTTTTAAAACACGTCTCTGTGATGTGGAGAATGTCTGAGCCCTTTTCAGCCACAAATGGACGAACTAGGCTGAGCATGTATGTGTGGGATAGGAACTCATAATAAGCCCTTACTGTTGGTTCAGCATTGATACTGAAATCCCCAACAGGGAAAAACCTTTGAAGAGTAGTAGATTAGTAGAGGGAACACAAAAAGGACATTACATGAGTTGTAAGTGTTGTTAAAAATGTAGTAATGTAATGTGATGTTAAGAAACAGGGACTATTGCTGACACTGCAACATATACTGCTGCACACTCGTGATGCATCAACCTCCACTACTCTGTAAATATGGTTTGCTCTGCCCTTTTCTGCTCTGTGTTTTAATATTCCCTGATAGCCTCTTCTCCATGTTTGTCTCTGCCTGTCAGCCTGATGTTAAGTCCATTACACTCTGAGAACACCCAGTCAGCTTTTATGCGTTTGTGGGAAAATTAAGCAGTATGTCATATGCGATGTGAACCCTGAATCCCTATATTCATAAATAAATACATTTTCTACATTATTCAGCGACACAGCGTGGCTCTATGGAGCTGTCGGTCTGTCCACCACATTAGTCCAGACTGACTCAACATCCACGGGATGGATTGGCATTACGATGTGGTGCAGATATTCAGGGTTCCCAGAGGATGAACGTTAATGGCTTTGGTAGTCTGGATCAACAGAAGTACACTGCCAGGATAACCCGGACCAGAACAACAATTACCTTTAAGCTAGCAAGCTAACATTACACCGCAAATCTGAATCGTGTAGCAAAGCAGACCTGCTTGGTTTTTGGGGGAATTTCCCAATATCATTATGTATCATGAAATGAATTACATAACATACAGCTGTTCAAGACAATTGACAGTGTTTGACTGTATCCGTCTCATTATAGTATTCCAGTGAATAAACAGTAGTATTGAGTTATTGCCACTGAGCTTTACTGCCCACTACATCTCCGCTGAGGGCGTTCTGATGCCAGCAGGGTTTGTTCATCAGCCATCAGTCTGCAGTGTCGGTCCACTGAGTCTTTGTTAATTGCACTGTGTGAGCAACAGCTGCATTTGTGGAGACCATTACTGCCACCCTCCTCCTCCTCTCCTGGGATGAAACGTGATCTTTCACGTTGCCAGACTGTCCCAGAGCCTCATCAGTCACTCAGGAACCGGTCTGCTGTGTGCAGGGTAGATACTGAGGATTGAGACACTAATGGACGTACAGTGATGGATGCACTGTGTCATGCTGGATCCATTTCATTACAACGCAACAGACTGAGCAGTACGGCCATACTCAGGGAATCTGTGAGCGGCTTCAGGGAGCTAATAAATTGTTGGGGAGGGTTTTTTATTTGACAGGAAAAAAGGATTTTAATTGTCACTCCGAGGAAGAAAGAGACTGTCCTCTATGTCACATTCTGCGAACCAAGTGAAGTAACGTCTATTTTAACCCAAACCACTGTCTTTTCTAAGTTTAACCGAGGCGTTTTTGTGCCTAAACCTAAAACTTTCACAACGGGAAAGTTCCCAGTTTGGATAAAATCATCTGCTACGTCCTGTGTTTGTTTGACCCGTCCCCTACCCAAACCTGCCTCCTTACGCAAAACTGTTGCTCTTATATTTCACCCTATTTCTTACTTTGCTCTCAGAATAATTATTCTAAACATTAATGAGTTTTAATTGCTGCATTAACACACAACTTAGGGGAGCGTTTTTCAGGGGATGACAGTCTCTGTGTTTCTCTGTTCTCTATTTCTATTTCAAGATCTATGTACAAATTTAGATTGGCAACACATTGAAATTTTCAGTCTGAGAAAATTCCCAAACTAGCCTGGATGCCAGCCGAACTTAACCCCGCCCATTTCATCTCAGGTCGGGAAGTTCAGTCTGGATGGACCAATCAAATTGCCAGGTCGGGCTTTATGCAATGATGGACAGATGATCAACAGTGTGGTAATCACCATGTCACCAAAGAGCGCTTGAATTCGGCTGCCGGCTGCCGCTGGAGAATTCAGATGAGTAGATTCCACCATCGCATCTGTTATAGAAGATATCGACAGCACATTCATTTTAAAATATGAACAGAGAACAACATCAAGGTATTTGTTGATCAGAAAGGTGTTTTTGCCGTCCTTCCTACAGGGTTCCGGCAAAAGTTCAACATACGTGACGTCACGTACTCCGTTGATATGATTCCCAAAGCATTCCATGAAACGTTTTTCCTAATCTTACATGTCTTCTAATTTCCATCTCTTTTTTTATCACAAACTGTCTTCATGTCCATGTAGTCTTTACTCTGTGTTCTCTGAGCCAGTCAGCCATTAGGCTGTGCATTCCTCCACCAGTGGCACATTAGTAATCAAGGCACAGACAAGTGGGAGTCATATTGCTACAGACAGCAGGCAAGCCAATCCTGCCAACACCTTGTGGGTGCGGTGACAGGTTTTCCTGAACCCTAAATCAGGAGTTAATCTCTAAACCCCGCTGAGCATCAGTAGTCCATAAGCAGCCCCTGGAGCACGGTTGAACTGACCTTCAATTGGAGGGTGCAACCTCTTCTGAATAGAGGTTTTTACTGCCTGGATCTGATCAATTTTCCAATCTGAGTCTCGTCCCACTTCATCCTCCACCAGCTGAACTGAACTTCCCGGTGGGCTTTACGAGATCCACTCAGGCGTAAAAACCAGTGTAGCATCAGAACATATTTCTTGAAAGTGCAGTTTGAAAAATCTCTTCACTGGCCACTCTCACCACACAGTGGCTCTTACAGCTTCTCTTTGTGCTGTAATGTCCAGAGTCCCCATGTCACCTTCTCCCCCCCTCTTGCTGCAAAACATTGATCACTGTCTCGGTTTATTCATTTTCACTCAAACCACTGATGTCAATAAGAGCTTCCTCAATGTAATCTGGATCACAGCCTGACACATGCAGCACCACAAATCTTAAAATCGCATATGTGAGCAACTGATTTCCTACAAAATAACAATGTACTTAGCATGGAGAGGCACAAAACCCACTGGGCTTATTTAAAGCTTCCACCTTAAAGGATAAGACTGGAGATGATAGGTGTGTTCTGTGCTGGTGTTATTAATTTGTCAAGAAATCCATCCCAAAAAGAAATACTAAAACCACAGTGAATGTGTCTACCAACAAGTATTGTGTGTGTGTGTGTGTGTGTGTGTGTGTGTGTGTGTGTGAGAGAGAGAAAAGCCTGATATGATTTCTTCCTCCGTGACATAGAGCTCCATTGTTTTTAAAACAGACTGTCCTCACCCAGAAAACAGCCGTATAGGTTGATTGTCCAAGCAGCTTATAACAACCCAGAGGTTTCTTGTTTGGTGCGACCTTTTACAGCTGTGGTAATTATCACACATGGCAACATTATAAACGCCATTTGCTCTTACCAGTGTATCGCCGCGTGTACTTCGTTAACAGTAATCCCAACAATCGGTACCAAAACGTCCCAGTTAGAGAGGAAATGCCATAAAAAATATTTTTTGCAAATCTTAATTTGCAAATGTTAGCATGTTAACATGCTTAACTAAGATGGTGAACATGGTAAACATAACCTGCTAAACATCAGAATAACACCATTGTCATTGTGAGCATGTTAGCATGCTGTTAGCATTTAGCTCAAGGCACCGCCGTGCCAATGCACATCTAAACAGATCTGCTAGCATAGCTGTAAGCATTTCTTGTATCCACAGAGATATTAAACTGCACTAATACCTTAATCATACAGTATATCAGTGCATAAAATATAAAGGCCATGCACTTAAAATAGGTTCAAATGTTCTGTGTAATTTCCCCAGCGCTGGTAAGAAAACACCACGTAGGCAGGAATTAGTTAAGAAGAACTGATTGAAGGAACGATAACCAGTGCAGCGTGTGCAGTAATGCAACTTTCCTGGAACACTGCAATGCATGGATAATCTCTTATGTAATATTAAATTACTTAAATGGGAAAATGCGGACGGTTGATACTCTTGTCTGTCTCTGTTTGTCTGCAGCGTCCACATACTGTCTAGACAAATCCTGCAAATTACTGAAATATAATCCTATAGCGCTGTGTGTTTGAGTGTGTGTGTGTGTGTGTGTGTGTGTGTGTATGTATGTGTGTGCACGCACGTGAGCGTGTGCATACGTGTGTGTGTGTGTGTGTGTGTGTGTGTGTGCGTGTGTGCACGCACGTGTGTGTGTGTGTGTGTGTGTGTGTGTGCACGCACGTGTGTGTGTGTCTGTGTGTGTCTGTGTGTGTGTGTGTGTGTGTGTGTGTGTGCGTGTGTGCACGCACGTGTGTGTGTGTGTGTGTGTGTGTGTGTGTGTGCCTGTGCACGACTGCAGCAGTATGTGTGTAATCCTTAGGGACATACTGTGTTTGCAGTATTCTTCTACACACATCTCAGTACATTCATGCGATGCCTCCTTTTCGGTGTTTTCCCGCGTAGTTTACGGCTGTTCCTTTCAACTACTGTAGCTGGATAAGATTTCCGTCTTTGTGAGCAGTGAGGAAGAGCAAACAGCAGTCAAAGACAAGAGTAATCAGTAGTATCCAATAGCATCTGTGTGGTGCTGTGTGATAGAATTTGTGCCGTTTATTTCCACCATAATAAGCTGAAAAACTTTCAGGTAGGTAAGTAATTAGATTTAACGCCTAACTCTGTCTTTTTTAATACAAATGTGTATTTCTGACAAAGCTGCCTGAAGCATCTTAGAGTTTTTAGGTTTTGTATTCGGCTCTGTAATGAGAGACCACATATTGTAGTTTTCAAGCTAAACTGGCCGAGATAAATGCCGTTTTAACCCATCGGTGAGGATTCCTGTGGAGGTGCGGTCTCTCGCCAGTAGCCTATGTAAATTACCCATAAACCACGTCCCTCCCCTCAGGCCCCTCCTCCCTACGCCAAAACAGTGACAGAAAGTTGAAACTGAAAACCAGTAACATTGTAAAAATCTTGACAGCGTAAAAAAAACTGAAAAGACACAGACATTGAAAATTATTAAATTAAATTAAAAGATGTTTTTTTGTCTGCATCAGTTGCATCACACATTGCCACCAGTACAATTTTTAGAAATTTGTAACAGACAAAACAATATTGATAATATTGCCTCTGCATCTCTAGAGAATATTACACAAGGTACACACAGGTATAAATACATTACGGAACAGACAGAAATAGCATTGGTCCTGGCAGGGGCGGGGTTAACTCCACCAAGAGGAAAACATGGAGCCCCGATGACGCTCTCTGCCAGCCATCACTGCAGCACTAAGCCTCTTTCTGTGCTCCAGTAAAATCAACACATCAGGAGGGAGAAAATACAGCAGGACAAAGAGAGGGATGAAGAAAATAAGAGTGCGCTGACTGAGAAGGAGGGGAGGAGGTTTAGGCAGCAGAGAGACAGGATGAATCTGTGACAGGTGAGACAGAAGAAATGAATAGAAATGCTGGCAATAATTTTCATAAGGGATAATTTATGGAGAAATATTCATGCATTTGCTGCCAAGACAGCCAAAATGCAAAATGCTTTATTGGCTGCTAAATTTGACAGATGGAAGGTGAAAAGCACAGATTCACAGGGAAAAGATGTTGCTGTGGTGTCACAGAAATGTGGAGGAGGCCGTGCATCCCAAGTGGATCATGATAGTGAGACAATGACGTAATGTAAAGAATCTCACAGAGATATATAGATCTAAGAAGCATCAAATAACCTTGTTGCTCTTTATACTGCATTGCCTGACTTCCTCGGTAGCGTCAGCCCTGCACATCCTGGCTCACAATTACGTGGGTTATGTAAAAAATAAACAGCGCATTACTTTTTGTTGATATAAGTATGATCTGTGAATGAGAACAGCCTGGGCAAGGGGGGAGAAACAAATTCATGCTATCTGTTTATTATGTGAAATGTAGGATCCAGTGTATATGGAGTTTAACCCATGTGGATTGTAAATTAAGATATCTTATCTTCAATTTTAAACATCTTTTCTTTTCTTCACATCTGTCTCTCATAAGGGTCTGTAAACGTGATCGAAGTGCAATACTAAATCGCTGGACTATACCTTAGATTAGAAAGATTTCTATCTACAATTGATTGATTATAAAACGGTTTGATGCCGTTTGTTATTTGTGATACCTGTATATTACAAACACAGCATTGATGTCAACAAAGAACTTGTTTCTACTCTTTATGTAACACTTCCAGCCAAAGAACTGAGTGGGAGGATGGACGTGCACCAAGATCTAAAAACCTTTCCTCAGTGAACACTCAGTTCCAGTTCTTCAGCCAATGCATCTTCTCTCCTGCGCTGTCTGTTTGACCCCACTAAGTTTCAGAAAATGCTGAATAGTTATTATAAATGCGGGTAACAAAAGCCTTTTATTCCTTGTGAATACTATAGAAAGCAGCGACCCAGAGGGCAGTCACAGTCACCAAGTAACAACCCAGCCAGATTCACATTAACACTGGCTCCATTCACTGCCACGCGGGGCTTGGCTGTATTCCCCCTGCAGATAATGTTCACATTCATCTCTTATTGATTCCCACTCTGACACGCAGTCTGCATGAGAGAGCCTGATCAATGCAGGCTGATCAATGCAGGCAATGCATGTGTGAAGGAAGAAGACAAAGAAGATGCAGAGAACAAAGGACGTGTTGTTGTAGAACTTAGGCTGAATGTAATCAGGTCCACTGTGTGTCAGAGTGTCTGCCGTAGAGCTGCAAAGATTAATCCACTAGTTATCAGCTATTAACTTAATCGCCAACTATTTTGTAAACCGGTTAATCGGTTTGTAGTCTCACATTGCCAGACCTTCCTCCACAGCGCTGCGGAGGAGGGTCTGACGAGTCCACACAGCATTCTGGGATGGGAGGAAAACATGCTCTGGTTTATTGGCATTTCTTTAAACCAATCACAATCGTCTTGGAGGGCGCTAGGCAACAGACGGAGCAACGGCGCCGCTGCAAAATAGCCTCGGGATGGAACTTGTTTTGGTGGAACGTGTACGTTTAAAAGTTTTAGTCGTGCAACAGAAAACTCAAAATAGTCTAGCTAGCTGTCTGGATTTACCCTGCAGAGATCTGAGGACCAGGTAACCATAGTCCTCAGATTGGACAGATAGTCTAGCTAGCTGTCTGGATTTACCCTGCAGAGATCTGAGGACCAGGTAACCATAGTCCTCAGATTGGACAGATAGTCTAGCTAGCTGTCTGGATTTACCCTGCAGAGACCTGAGGACCAGGTAACCATAGTCCTCAGATTGGACAGATAGTCTAGCTAGCTGTCTGGATTTACCCTGCAGAGATCTGAGGACCAGGTAACCATAGTCCTCAGATTGGACAGATAGTCTAGCTAGCTGTCTGGATTTACCCTGCAGAGACCTGAGGACCAGGTAACCATAGTCCTCAGATTGGACAGATAGTCTAGCTAGCTGTCTGGATTTACCCTGCAGAGACCTGAGGACCAGGTAACCATAGTCCTCAGATTGGACAGATAGTCTAGCTAGCTGTCTGGATTTACCCTGCAGAGACCTGAGGACCAGGTAACCATAGTCCTCAGAAATCCACCACAGTTTAGAACGCCAACAGAAAGAAAGAGGAAGAATTTCCGGCGGCACCTGAACAATACCGGAAATGAAACATTGACGATATAACTAATCGATTTCAGTCGATTTTATGAAAAATTAAACATTATTTGATAGCTGCTTGTTAATTGTGAATATTTTCTAGTTTTTTCTCTCCTCTGTGACAGTAAACTGAGGATCTTTGAGTTGTGGACAAACTGAGACATTTGAGGACGTCATCTTGGGCTTTTGGGAAACACTAAACCACATTCTTCCCCATTTTCAGACATTTTATAGACTAAACTAATCGATTCAACTAATCCATTTCTCGAAATCAATCAACCAATCGATCAATCAACCAATCGATTAATCAAGAAACATAAGCGGCTGATTAAACCACAATGAAAATGATCATTAGTTGTGGCCCTACAGCAAACAAGACTTTTTCTCACACGTTCTACCTTTCAAAGCAATGTTCGGTTGCAAACAACAAAGGCAAACCACTAAAAAAAACAGAAGTTGTGTATTCATCCATATTTTGGTTAGAAAAAGAAGAAGTTTGGAACATACAGGGGATTACACAGCAGATTGAGATTAAGATGTTTCTAGAGACACTGATACGCACTTTTCAAGCCTCTATGTGATATATTCGTATATATGTATACTCGAAAAAACATAAGATTATTCCTTTAAATTGAAAAAAGATGACAGCAACACTAACGACCCCAGCTAGACTCTGATACCATCGCCACTCAGAGCTGGCAGTAATTGTCACCAAGCAACAACTTGTACATGCTGCAAAATACAGTTAATGCTGCAGACAAGACATGTTTTTGTACAGTAATGAACTCTGACCTTTGACCTGTGACGAGAACTGAGCGGTGTGTCTGGTCTCAAACAGCTGCAGCTCCTTGTTCAGATCACAGACAGTCAGATCCACGTTCCAGGAACGCAAGCCTGTTTCAGAAACAGAGCAGCATGAATTATGTTCATCAATAGAGGAAGATGCTGTACATTACACACTACATTTTAACTCAGGTGTCTTCGACAGCACCTTTGTCTTCAAAGCCTTTCTTATTCTAAATGTGCATAGTTTGTTTGTTCTTGCCTTGATGAAAATTCAGCTTTAATACTAGATTATATGTATAAAATAAGGGCATTAATAAAGACACTGCAGTCTAATGTCCAAACATACCAGCTGCACCAGCACACTCGTACATTTCCATTCAACAATAGCTTTTGGTTTTAAAAGAATCAGTCACAGCCTTACCTTAAGGAAAGGATGAGAATACTTCAACTATACAGTTAATGATAAATCCTTTGTGGATGTAATTTACTGAATGGTTGCTGGTTTGTTTGCACCAAAATGTACAGATATCTACAGTGTATTCATTCTCCAAAGCCAGTCGTCCTCAAAAAAATCCAAATACACTTTTTGACAATTGCTTTCATTCCGATAGTTAGAGCAAGTAGCATTTGTCATCTTTTGGTAGAAATCATGATTTCACCCTTCATGGAGTTTTTTTTAGTGTCTGGTATATTTGTACTTTTACTGAAGTAAAGGATAAGAATACCTCAACTTCTGGACAGCTAATAAGAAACTGCAGACAGTTACACACACACACACACACACACACAATTATTTTGTCTTTTTTGTTTATTTATGTAGCATAGACCTAAATGCCATGCACACCACAGTTTCTGTAATTAGCAATGCACGTCCCTAGATGGACCCTTTTTAAACACTTACACAAAAGACATTAGAGAACAAAACCTCAGTTACCATGACGTATGTTTGGGATTGGATAACACTTGAATTTAAGAACAGGTTTAACAGAACACCAGGAGGTTTCCAGTGCCCCGGCTCACGTCACTTCTGCGCCTTTACCCCTGCAGCACCATGCAGCCTGCTGACCACTCCTCTGTTCTGCTGGCTCACCTTGTCTGATCTGCTCCCTGGCGGCGTCGAGGTGATGGCTGGAGGAAATCTCTCCAATTACAATCAGCATGCGATAGTTTCTGTGGAGGAATGCAGCTCCGGCACGGCGTCCATGATGCTGAAAACCCTCCTCGGATTCTGCTCGCTCCACTGAGGCAGCTGCTGCGAAGGGGATTTCCATGGTAACAGTGCCACTAGTGGACGCTAAGCCCTTTTCCATCTCCATGACAACTGCATCCAGAGCAAGCACCATGACAGTGCAGTATGAGCTGGGAGTGGGTGTGGCTCTTTGGACGGTGAACATGTGATTGGATGGCAAGTTATGTGGCTATTTGACGTCACAGCATATCATTGGACAAAAGGAGGAAAAGAGAGATGTGAGAATTCATGTTGATCATATTTTTTATATGACACTGTTGAAGACCGAGAAGACAGTGAAGATGACCTTATCATCTAGATTGAAAACCTACCTCTACTCTAAAGCCAACCATGGCACACCATCCTTGCTGCATCTTTCACAATCAAAATGGTTTTATGTTGCTGGTTTTACATTATAAATCTTAGGTGCAGCACCCGAGCCGTTTTTGGCAGCACCTAAGCTGAATGAATGTCAAATGTGGCAAAACCTAAACCAGCAAAAAAATCTCACAAAAAACTGCAAAAAATAGACTTTTATCTCAGATCTAATGATTGTGGTTGGACTTCTTGAGCAAGTTTTGTCTTTAAGTTTTTTGAGTGTTATTTAGCTATTATCTGCTCTAGTTTCCCAATCTTTTAGACACAGATATGGAAACAATGGTCCAAAATGATGTGAAATTGCATATTGTTTTATTGAAAAACATCACATTTTTTGAGGAAAGACCCCTAAACCCCTAAAATATGCGGACCTACGTCTTCTACAAACATAGGAAAAGCACTGACATTGTTTCATTATAACTGTTTTAATATTGTGTTATTTGTGTCATCTTTATTTAAAGTGTAAAATCCTTTAAACATGGTCTTAAAGCTTGAGTGTGTTGTTTTTGTCGCCCCCATGAGGAATTCTAAGTAATGACAACAAAATGTCGGCACGTCCACATGATACAAGCCTTCCGTGACGGTGCACCACCCCCACGTCCCCTTCACACAGTTGCTAGTAGCCAAGGAGGACACGGAGGTGTGAAAAACATGATGCACTCTTCAGAAAAGGTGATTATCTTCACTCGGGTTTCTGAGCGTGGAAGTACCAATCAATCGCCACAATCTTCTGAACATCGTCACACTGAGAGATCCAGAGAGTGGTGCGGAGCTGATGGTCTTCATTAGCTTTGTGTATTTGGTAACGGCTTGAATGTAACGGACGTTAATTAATGTCAAAAAGTTACTCACTAAAGCGTCAAATGTGTGAAAACATTCATAAAACTACAGCGAGCGCTAACAGCAAATAAAGTCCTTAAAACATAATCATCTGGGGTTATTGAGTGTAATCAATGCCATCTACAGCATCCCTTCTCTGTTGTGGCATACAAGAGATTCTATTTATATCGATGCCACCAGTACCAGGCAGTGTGCTTTGTGCTTTGACGAAACTGACACCTCTTTGTTCCCATCGTGAGCAAAACAAGCTTCAGCTGTGCAGAGAGCGACACTGACAGCAAAGGCTAAAAAAATCATTTTAGTCTTCATAAGACATTTCTGAAATGAGCTCCTTTTGCAACACAAAGGTTTAAAAACAAACTTCACAGCATTATAAGCATTATACATATAATTTAGGGGCATATGTTTTGTTTGAACATGATGGGGGGGCAACACATTATAATTTTTTTAACAACGTTTCATTTCCAGGTTTCCTTCTGGTGAATTTATATATGCAACGATGTGTGACTCTCCTGCATCAATTTATGTTGCACATGACTTTATGGTATTCCATAATAATCCAAAATGAGAACCATGGAACCAGCAGTGGCAGACTAATCCTACAGACAACGTGTATTGTATTCAGATGTACGAGTTATTTTAAATGAAAAACATGTGAAATGAATGATGAATGTGATGTTTGATTTAGCAGAATTGCATTATGTTGTTATTTCCTATATTTCTGAGCAGATTTTCTATACTGGCCCACCCCGCCAGGAGATATTATTATTATTATTGTTATTATTATATTAGGCTATCTCTTCTCTGTATCTTCCAGCATGCTGCTGAATCAGGTGCCTCTCACCTCGAGGACCGCAAACTCCCAAAAGAAAACCAGGGACCGGAGCAAACTGGATCAGAATACAGCGAAGGATTTAATGCCAAGTGAGTAACACTTAAACGCATTAAACACTAATATGAAATTAACAATAAATACAGAAACAAACATTTACAATAGATACATATATATATATTAATTGATCCCAAAAAGAATGACAAACTATGGTGTTACACAGCACAGAATATAAATATAAATGAAATACTGGATACAATATACTGTACATACATACAATATACATGAAATAATAGGAATAAAATATAAGAAAAATATTTGAATATATACAAGATGGGAATACAAAAATATGCAACTGCTTAAATTGTATGATAAAATGTAAATAAATCAACTGTGCAGGTTTGTGGTGTCTCCGAGTCTCGATATCACTGTTTAACATAAAGAAGAGGCTGCATGGTTTAGTGCAGGATGTGCAAAAATGTCACGGGATGTGCAAAAGTTCAGGCCCATGTGCAGAGGAAACTTTAACCAGACTAACGCATCAACGCGTCTTCATCGGAGTCAAGGTGGACGAAGACAGAAGGCCAACACAACGATCAGGTGTACAAGTCTCATCGGGTAATTGGTTGAGCAGGACTTTAGCTAACAACTATTCAGAGTGTGTTTCCTCCGATTTATTACGTTTAATGGATGCAGTACTTAGATTGTTGGAATGTTTCTGTGTTCTCTTGCTCAGAGAGCGCCATCTAGTGGCTCAGAAGATAAAGACACTGGTTCACATTAGAGTGCGGATCGGGCCGGATTTTTCTGTCCGAGCCCGGCCCGCGTCCGACAGAGCAGTAACCGAACCCGACCCGAGCCCGACAGGCATTAAGATATTTCTGTCCGAGCCCGACCCGAGCCCGACACAGTTAAAGCGCATCAATGCACAGCTGACTTTCCTTTGTTTTCAATAGTTTTAAAATCTCCTGCGGCCAACTTCTTTTTAACATCTTCCATCGTTGCGCTGCCACATGGAGCTTAATACGCACGTCTCTCGTTGTCACAGCACACAGGAAGACGGATGTTAGGGTAATATTTGACATTTATTTTAAGCTGTTTTAAATTCTAAATGTTCAATGCCTTATCGCGCTGATGTGACCGAGCCCGACCCGAACCCGAGCATCCTTTCTAAAAATCTGTCAGAACCCGGCCCGACCCGTCGGGTCCGTCCGGGTCCCGTCGGGCTCGGGTCGGGTATCCATCCTCTAGTTCACATCACTACCACATACCTTAGAGAATATAACAGGGACACCCTCATGTGTCCCTCGGGATAATTTCACATATTACTTTAGTCTTAGTTATGTTATGTGAAGGAACAACACAGGAAATGTAATAGAAAGATATTTGACATGTACACTTATGATTAGAAAGTAGTCTAAAAGTAGAAAAGATTATTCCTTGAACTACAGCGATAACTTAAATGAATGAATATAAAAACTGAAGGAAGTGAACATTATAACAAGTATTTATTTAGTTTTTTTATTCTACTTAGTTATGCATCTGTATGTTATATGTTGTTTCTAACAATCTACAGGTCATACCTATTAGCCACTGTTTAGAACTTGAATTTATTTGATGTGTTTATTTATAGATTTAAGTATCTTTTGGTTTGAAGTGTCTTGCCTCAGCTCAGTTACTGTTTTTAATGAAATCATTTTTGTCGATTTAGGGCTGGTGGTAGGTGGGTAAATGGGGCTGGGGGAGGGAGGGAGCGTGTGTGTGTGTGTGTGTGTGTGTGATATTGTATGAAAAGCGCTATGTAAATAAGGTCTGATTGATTGATTAATGTAGGAGGATTTGTTGTTTAAAGACTTCATTAGTTTTTTAGCTTGGTGAACCTAATAAACTGGCTGGATGCTGCTGGTGTGTGTGACACCTCCTGCAGTGGAGACTGATCATCAATGGGGGCTTCATTTGGACTTGTGTGTGTGTGTGTGTGTGTGTGTGTGTGTGTGTGTGTGTGTGTGTGTGTGTGTGTGTGTGTGTGTGTGTGTGTGTGTGTGTGTGTGTGTGTGTGTGTGTGTGTGTGTGTGTGTGTGTAAATCTCCTCTCAGGAAGGGGTGTTGTTACCAGGAGTGAGTCAGCACTCCGGTCCCAGACACCCAGAGTGTCTACCGGCCTCTGCTGGGAACAAAGGAAGCTACAAGAGCCGAGTTCTTTATTCCTAATAAATGCAAGTGGAGAACCCAATTACACATACATAACTCCAAACAAAGAAATCAGCTGTCTTTAGAAATATTGTTGTGGATTAAAGATAATAGAATTGTCTTATATAAATGTAGTTAGCCAAAAGTATATGAACTATAAAGAAATTTATAGTAAAAAGTGAAACTAGGCTAATTTATTGTACAGCTCTGTCTGTCTGGTTTAACCTCTTTGTCTCCTGAAGTTGCATCTGTGCATTATTATGAATATTGCATCTGCAATCTTCACATTACATTCAATTATAGATTGAATTTCACATTAGAAATAATATACTGTCATCTGAAAAAAAAGATCCACACAAATGTAACAAATGTATATAGTACATGTCTTCGCATTTTAACATTAAAAGCTCATTAAATTCGCTTGTGTTGGCTTTATTTGAAAAAGTTAGATTTTGTAGAGAATATGATATCCAAAATAAAAAAATAAAAACATTTAAATGAGCTCATTCTGTAACACAAAGGCTGTGAGCTGGCATTATATTGACAACACATGGAGCAGTGCATGGAAACTTCATAGCATTATAGGCATATAACCGAATTTAAAAGATACTTTTGGTGATATTCTTTATCTTGTAGTTCAGTATTTTCAAACCAGAAGTACTTCAAAACAAACCAGGGGTAGGCTACTTTATAAAACTACATTTCTGCGTTTCTAAATCATTTTAATAGATCATCATCCATGTGAAGCAGCTGAGTGTGACTCCAGAGGAAATGAGCATGGCATCTACATTAAAAATGCCTTAGCATCTTTACGTGCCATGCGTGTGTACTCCACACCCTGACTCCCAGCTACACAGAGGCGCGGACGGACGGAGCGATGTTGGACGCCTTGTTATTGCAACCGACGGGGCAGTGAAAGAAATAGGAAGAACCCAAGAGCGGACATATTGATTCCTAAGGTAAAGCTTTTGGTTCTCTTTTGTCTTGCACTGCGGGGCAGGGGTGGACATCCCAGTAGTACATGGGGGATGGTGATGATGCTTCCACTGTGTGTCTGTCAGCGGTGAGGTGGCTGAGATTAGACATTTTGGGTAGTGGCTGCGCATTTCTTAATGTGGGTGGCAGCCCGAGCTGCAGAGATGACGACGTTACGCTGAACTGTGCGGGGCCAGTCGGTAAGGTCGGCTGCAGGAGGCTGATGCCCACCAGCATCCAACCGGGCTGGAAGTTAGATTCCCTGACCTTTTGTTTGTGCCATGGATAGATAGATATCTTGATGGATAGCTAGATGAACAGATAGATAGATAGATAGATAGATAGATAGATAGATAGATAGATAGATAGATAGATAGATAGATAGATAGATAGATATGAGCTCATCTAGAGGTATATTCATGATTGCATTGTTGCAGCCTGGATGTCTCTGCCTCATGCTGGTCACTGATCTTCCTGCTGATGCTTTCCAGTAAAGCAGAGCTGTGGTCAGGCCCAGCTGCTTCTGTCTGCTTCTGGCATGTTACACCTTCACATGACTTGTATCAGAGCAGAAAGATTAGCCTTTGAATAGCTGAAATCATTCCAATTTGGAGAAATGCTTTGCAGAAAATTGCAAATGTATTCCTGTGAAGAATCCCTGTAACGCTTCTTTAGGACGTTATAGTCTGTCTGTAGTGGATTGTACTTCCCTTATCCTTATTTGTGGTGTTTAATATCATTTCTGTGGCTGTGATATTTCTCACAGGATTTCATGTGATACATAAAGTGCCCGTCTAAATCTATTTATATAGTTTTAGGTCTATCAGTAAAAAGCATTTGTAGGCCTACTTGTGATGACTATATTCGGGGTCTCGACTCCTGAAGAAGATGGTTCTGAGGTGTGAGGTCAGTGTGACTTTAACCAGGTTTCATTCATTTTGGCATAATATTGAGACTAGAGAATGTAATCTCTCTCCCTGTGAAGAATAATGTTTCTTAAGGAAGTTATGGTCTGTCTGCAGCGATTTCTAATGACCTTATCCTTCTTTATGGGGTTTAATGTCATTTCTGTGGCTCTGATAGTTCTCATAGGATATCATGTGATACTTAAAGTGCCCTTCTAAATGTATTCATAGCTAGTTGTAGGTCTTTAAGGTAAAAGCATTTGTGGTTGTGATTACTCTAATCAGGGTCTTGACTCTTGAAGAAGATGGTTCTGAGGTGAGGAGACCATCCAGGGGTCAGTGGGACTCTTTCCAACATAGTTTCATTCATTTTAAGACTTGCTGTGTTGCGACTCACTTTCCCAGCAGCCCCAATACTCACTGCTTTATTCTTCCTCTGCCAATACCTCTGTGATCTGCATTTGCAAATGCATGTGGTGTCTCCATGGAAACTGAGGCTGTCAAAGGATGATGACAAAGTGATGTTAATATTTGAAAGGCCTCCTGTTAATCTCCCAAACTGTGAGCGTCAAACCCGTGAAAGCTCTTTATGAAATGCAATCTTACCTAACCTGTGCTTGTTTGCCATTTCTAATCACTTAAAATCCACCATCACACTCACAGGTACACTGATATACATTAATATCTGTTACGACGTCCAAAACAGATATCTCACTTTCTTTTTTAAGACTATTTTTTGGGCTTTTCCCTTTATTCAGAGTGACAGTGGATAGACAGGAAAGGTGGGAGAGATATGGGGGATGACACGCAGAAAAGGGCCTCAGGTCAGACTCGAACCCGGGCCGCTGCAAAGGCCTCGGTCTTCAGGGGGTGCACGCTCTTACTCGGTGAGCTAGAGGCCTCCGCAGATATCTCACTTTCTAGAAAAGAAGAAGAGAATATTGCATAGTTATCCTAAACTGAGAAGTAGAGATAAACCTGCTCTAAAAGGAGTCAGTGTTTGCCTTCAAGAAGCCTATTTAAGAATGCCATTACACCTCAAACTCACATCCAGTCAGGCTGTACCAGATTCCCTTATGCAAAGATTCTTCTGTCAAATGTGCCTTATAATGATTAAAATATGAAATCAGATAGCTGGGGATGTGCAGGAGGAGAAAGAAATCTGTGGGAAAAACTCATCAAACTCAGTGAGTCTTAGGTGAGGAAATGATGGTGAAAGTTAACCTACATCTTATTTTGCTGGAGTCCCTGAAAGCCCCCTCAAGGACCCCTGAAGGTCTCTGAGATCCCACTATGGGAGGCAATGTCCTAGATTTCTCTTTTGCATACGATTTATCATTACATATTGTGAAAGTACATGGTAATACATCATGTAAAACTATTAAGGAACATTATAATAAAAAGAAAGGAAAATACCAATAGTGCAGAGGGTGCTAATATGGTACATGCAAGGACAAAACACAATGTTAAACAATGACTACACACTGCATGACATATTGATGGAAATAAATGAAAATTCAGTTAGCAGTTTGTTTCATTTATTTCATATTACAGTGTTATTGGTGGAGGTGTCTGGATGCATTAATGAAATGACAAAATACTGATATTTAATGAATTTAAAAAGCAAAAATATAAAGTACAAGAAATAGTTTGTGTCAATAAACATAAAGCAGCTAGATAGAAGGAGCATTTACATTCCAAATAAAATAAAATATACGAATGACGAGTACTAAATAAAGAATTAATATTTAGCAATACTTGTAAAGAAAACATGCACCAAATAAAACATAGATTAAATATTTATTTTTAAATTCTGATACCATTTTTTCTATTTTATTTTAATGTTGAATATTATTAAAGTTATTTTTAAAAATGTATTTATTGGAATTTAAAATGTTCTTTTAATATAAAATCTCTTTAATATAAAATCTCTTTAATTTCTTAATATAAAATCTCTTTAATTTCTTAATATAAAATCTCTTTAACTTCTTAATATAAAATCTCTTTAATTTCTTAATATAAAATCTCTTTAATTTCTTAATATAAAATCTCTTTAATTTCTTAATATAAAATCTCTTTAACTTCTTAATATAAAATCTCTTTAATTTCTTAATATAAAATCTCTTTAATTTCTTAATATAAAATCTCTTTAACTTCTTAATATAAAATCTCTTTAATTTCTTAATATAAAGTCTCTTTAATTTAATTTCTTAATATAAAATCTCTTTAATTTCTTAATATAAAATCTCTTTAATTTAATTTCTTAATATAAAATCTCTTTAATTTATTAATATAAAATCTCTTTAACTTCTTAATATAAAATCTCTTTAACTAATGAGCGTTTCGATGTGACGTCACCGTTCCAAGCGGACCAATGAAATCGCTCCTAGCAGGTTTTGCCGCGAGGAGGAGCCGAGCTGCAGTGGGTGTGTGTGTGTTTTCTGGAGAAAATAACTGTTAGCAGGGTAAATAAAGGTATGAATGAATACTTTGCAACAACGACAACTTACTGACGTATTAATTAAACAACCCTCGCGGCTCCAGGCGCGTGTCGACGTTTTTTCTGCGGAGCACATGGACTCTGTAGCGGGCAGCACGCGCTTTGTTGTTGCCGGAGCATTAGCGTTAGCTGCTAGCGTTAGCTGCTAGCTTTAGCTAGCTACAGCCGGGTAGTAGACTCACATGCATGCATGTCTTCGTTGTGTCCCCGCTGCTAGCCTAGCTAACAGCAGCCCGTCTCCGGTCCACGACCTCATGGATCCCGGTGGAAGTGAACTGGACTCCAGCCTGCCTCAGCCCGAGAACCCGTGCCTGATCGTGGAGGACTCCCAGCCGGACAGCGTCGCTCTGGAGGACGACCCCGAAAGCAGCTACCGAGCTCTGCTGGCCCGGCGCCTGTCCAGCCTGCAGCCCAGCTCCCGCAGTCCGGTTCTGGTGAGCTGGTCTTACATCCAGGGCTGGCTTAGAGCTCCCGAGCCTGATGTTTGTAGAGCGCATGGCAGTCCAACATCTGTAAGGTTACTGGGCATCAGGGGTGGCAGAATAGTCCCTCTTTCAGTTTTAATACAAATATCGATGCCACAGTGTTAGAAACAACAATACAAGTACACATCCGGCTGCTACATGGGACTTAGTGGAACTAGAGGAAGTAAACAGTCCCTGTTTGTGTTGTTTTATCATGTTATTTATATTTATCCGTGTGGATTTTTGTATGAGCAGCATTTTAAGATGGAAGTAATTATAAATACATTTTTATTTACGTACCGTTAGGTAGATTCAACAAAAACAATTCAGTATATTTGATCACATAAACCACTTGTTATAAACTAAATAATAAATATAAATAATAAGTAACTACAGCGGTCACATAAATGTAGTACTATAATAATGTACCTCTGAATTGTACTTGAGTAAAAGTACTTTGTTGCTTTCCACCACTGCTGGTCAGCCAGCTTGTTGACACTTTCCCATAAATATATTTGGGTTTTCTAACGCCATACTGCACAAGCTGTCCCCAGATCGAGACATCCATCCGTCCATCCATCCGTCCATCTATCTATCCATCCATCCAGCCACTATTCAGGGTCACTTGGTGAGGTTGGCCGAGAGGCGTTCAGGGTCACTTGGTGAGATTGGACAAGAGGCCGAGAGGCATTCAGGGTCACTTGGTGAGGTTGGACAAGAGGCCGAGAGGCATTCAGGGTCACTTGGTGAGATTGGACAAGAGGCCGAGGACAAGAGGCCGAGAGGTTCAGGGTCACTTGGTGAGATTGGACAAGAGGCCGAGAGGCATTCAGGGTCACTTGGTGAGGTTGGACAAGAGGCCGAGAGGCATTCAGGGTCACTTGGTGAGATTGGACAAGAGGCCGAGAGGCGTTCAGGGTCAAGAGGTCGAGAGGCATTCAGGGTCACTTGGTGAGAGTGGACAAGAGGCCGAGAAGCATTCAGGGTCACTTGGTGAGGTTGGACAAGAGGCCGAGAGGCATTCAGGGTCACTTGGTGAGATTGGACAATAGGCCGAGAGGCATTCAGGGTCACTTGGTGAGATTGGACAAGAGGCCGAGAGGCGTTCAGGGTCACTTGGTGAGAGTGGACAAGAGGTCGAGAGGCATTCAGGGTCACTTGGTGAGGTTGGACAAGAGGCCGAGAGGCAGGGTGCACTCTGGACGAGCTGCCAGACATGTTCATGATATTTTCCTGGGATTGACAGTATGGGTGTTGGTTTTAATAATTCCATCGATGCGTCACTTTTGGACTGAATCGATTGTTGCTTACTGATTTTCCGGTTGCTGTTTTTCTTGTTTTTGCCGTTGTCTGTTGTCTGCTGCGTTTAGACTCCGCTACATTCAGGATGTATTTTTTAAGAGCAGATACATTAAAATAGGGAGTTCATATATATATATGACCGCTTGAATTTGTTGATGAAAACCATGTGTAGCAATAAATAATATCGATGAGGTGGCGCATCGGGATATTGGATTTGATTGAATCGTTGACAGGATAATCGAATCGTGAGACCGGGGAAGATTCACACCCCTCGTTGAGCGGTTGCGAGTCTATCACAAAGCTGACACATATAGAAAAACATCTATTCACAGCTACAACACGCCTAAGGGCAATTTAGAGATCCCAATTCACATAACCTACATGTCTTTGGACAGAGGGGAAACCGGAGCTCAGATAGCACTTTAGAGTCAGGCGATCTAAAGTGGTACATGGCCCAGATCCTGCAGCCATATCTGAATCTCTTGAGTTCACTGGACTGTAGACCACTTCCCCCTGCTAGTGAGGTAGCACAGAGGTTAAATATATATCTATATATCAGATTTTCTGCCAGCATGACAACATCTTTATAGTGTTTTGGTTGACAACTGGAGCAAATTAGACTGGAGTATAGTGACTAAGGTAAAGCACCCAGGCACCTCTCATCACACCTGTGTCACCCACTGCCATGTATTATAAGCTGTATGGCTTTAAAACGTTGGTTTAGTAGACAGATAGGCATACCTTCTGCTCACCACTGCCTCTAAATCTGAACTTTTCTCTCTTTTGGCTCATCCAATACATTGAAGGGAACCTGACTCATGACAGCAGATTTGCTATTCCCCCTTATATTCTGAATTAGTTTCCTATATTTTACAGTGTGTTGCTTTGTGCAACTAGTGACGATTTTTTTCTCGTCCAGGAACTGATATCTTCCCCGTTAGGAAGCAGATTATCTCAGACCGATAGCCAATCCGAGAGCTCCCAGAGTAACACCCAAGCTGAACCAGGTCAGTGCTTTTTGAACAACATGGATATGGCATGCATATGTATGTTACTAATCCTGTATAAAACAAAAACAACACTGTTTTCTTAATGTAGGCATCCTCATGGCGGACAACTCCAGTTCTGCATTCCAGGAGGAAAGTCAAGTTCTAAACATTTGCCCTCCAGCCAACAAGAAACAGTATGTGGGGAACAGACACATTTACTGATTGATGATTCTCCGATAAGACATGAAATAGTGTTTTCACTCTGGTTGTAATTGTTGCAGGTGTGCAGCAGAGGACACTAATATGGATTCTGGAGCTGATTCTACCACACACTGCATTCAGTCTGAGGGTAGGAGCTCTTCTCACATGTTAAGGAAGAATAACATCCATATCCAGAGTAGAATTTAATATTACATGACATCTGTGTTTCAGAGGGAACCTCTCAGTTTGGTTTTCTCGAGCTTTCTCAGAGTCAGGATCTGCGAGGTGAAGTGATCAACAGTCAGCAGGAAGAAGAAAACGACATCGGACCACAGCCAGACAGTGAAACGCGCACCAAATTAGGTATCAACACGATTTTTTGATGTTTCATTGTTATGTAGTCTCAAAATCTCCTTTGAATTGAGCCAGAGGATATTAACCTAGCACGTCTTGAATGATTTACATATTCAAAAGGCTGCAGTCAGATTCAGTTTCAATCTACTGATGGGTGTCATATTAAAGGAAAATCCTGAATAAATGAGTGGAGTGACATAACGACTGCAGATGCTTCCATACAATACTGTACAGAATTTCTGGCCAAAATCGTATAAAAACTACTTTAACGTAAAGTTACTTCCAGACAGCAAGGACACAGTAAAAAAACTAATGGAGTGAAGGAGTTATGTTGATTTTGTTTTCCAGGGTCAGTATGGTAGATAATGAAAAAAGATGGGTGCAAACAGCTCAAACAGAGTTATCTTTCGACCTTCACCCCAATTTAAGCCCAAATATAAAGTTAATCCTCATCCCTAAACTATCTTGTTTTAAAGAAAAACAAAAGTGATGCCCATCCATCTCCCACAGGTCACTAAAGGGTTCGATTAGTATTCTAATGATCCCTTCAATGTGACCAGATGTCAACCGTACTGAACACTTATGAGACTTTGGAGTGACGTGTAAGACAATGTCCCCCCCCCCCATCATCAAAACACCGAATCAGAGAGTACGTCCTAGTAGAATGGGATTCATTCCTCGAGTAGCGTTCAGAGACTTGGAGAAAGGAGCACTGAGGATGTTCTCGAGGGCTCATGGTGTAGAAACACTTCACCACGACACTTTATGTTGATATTCTCGGTCATTTGTCACTCATCCATAGCTCCGGTGCATCTTGGTTCCATATAAAGAGAGTTGAAATGTTCATTATGGAGGCAATATATTTATACTTGCTCCAGGGAAACCACTCATGGGTTACTTTTTACTGTGAGACTGCTGGTGAAATAATCAAATGCACGCGGTGTGTGTCGGTTAGAGCAGAAATAAATGCCCAATCCCACTGGACGAATGCTGGGTGTAACAGTTCATTATTTAGTACCTGACATCATACTGACATCAAATAGTTTAAAGAGTCTAACTTACACCTTCTTTTCATCACAAGCAGAGCAGAACATCAGCTGCAGGACTTCAGAGAGTCAGGACAACAAAGCAGTGAGGTACAGCTCCATATGGTGTTTAAATCCTACATTCAGTAACGGTGCACATACTGCTTTGGGATGAGCAGCGTTCTTTTTCTTTTTTCTTCCCTTCCTTTCAGATCTGAGGTGAGCTCCAGCAGCTCATTGGAGCCTCCGTGTCCGTCGGGGAGGCAGCTGAGCGTCCAGGCTCTGCTGCACTCACAGGCCCCTGGTGAGCAGGACTGTGAGATCCTGTCCTCGCAGGAAGGACATGTTCGATGCTGACAAGACAGGTACATTTATGCATATGCAAACGGTCTTTTCAAGGTTGCAGGTCATAGGAGAGTGTTGCTGACAATTCTTCTATTTCATAGCCAGGTAAGTCGTGTCAGTCAAACAGAAAGTGGTTTATATAAGTTGAAAGTTTCTCTCTTTCTTTCACTTTCACTTTCTCTCTGTCCCACATGTTCTATATATATATATATATATACACACACACACACACACTTTGTGCTACTCTCAGGTGCTGCGGTGGACAGCACAGTGTCCGAGCCCGAGCAGCAGGCTCGCCCCACTTCGACACCGGGCCCACACCCTGCGACTGCTGCATCTGTCTGGACAGGGAACACTGGTGCAGGAAAGTCTGTCCCAGTAAGTCCCAGCGTGCTCTCATATTGAGTTATCCTGTCCGCTAACCATCCTGTTGAACCCTGCTAACCGATCATGTTAATATCATGTTGATGTAGCAGCACCGTCCTGCAGAGAGCCACAAACTCGGCAATCAAAAGAAGCTTCGAACACAGCTTGTTACGCATTTTTCTGTAACTTTTTCATTTTTAAAATTTTTGTTTTAATTACAATTTTAAATAGTTCAAAACTCTTATTGTAACGGTTAATCATGAACATCCTTACTGTCCTCACACACGTGAAACCTAGATAATGACCTGCTATTCTGTTCTCTATGCACCCTTTTCCAGGAGCTCTGTTGACTACGTCGCCCCCACCCCAGACGACTTCACCCACACCCCTTTAATTGTTCCCAGCTCTCCAACTGGACCAGAGAATGAACACGGTGAATGATTTAACTGACTTTGAATTGAAAGAGCAAGTCAGCTGGTAAGTGGAGCTAAAATGAGTTTGCTTTGTCAGGTGCTGATGAAGCGATGGATACTTCGCTGCCCCCCGAAGACCGAGCCGGAGAAAAGGAAGAGCCAATGGAAACGGAGGCAGACTCCAAGCCACACCCATCCTCCTCTACTCCGTTATCCCAGAATTCCCCTGGATTTGTGTTGGAGCGAACTCTCTCTATACCCTCCCAGCCAGAGTTCTCTCACGTGTGTACATTTTTTATTTGAATCAATTAGCTTATTCATTTCATTTGTTTTAGGGCTGCAGCGCATGGCACCTCACTACATTTTAAATATAAAAGTATGAATTAGTTAGTCGTTGAGTAAAATAAAGAATATTGACCCTCACAATTTCCCAGAAAATGCCCTTATTTTACATGGCAATATGTTTTTTTGTGCCTATATTCCACCCTTTGCAATGTGCCCTACACATTATGAAATAAGCTCAGCGTTTGGCAGTTTTGCTTGAAAAATGATTTTTTTCTAAATTTGAGTTGTTTTTGATTTACTGTCAATTGACTAATTGCTTAAACGACTAATTGTTTCCACACTGATTTTATTTTTGGTTTTAGGATGCAGCGATTTGTTTACTAATCGATCAACAGAAAATTGTCAACGATTTTGCATATTGATGAATATTTTAGAGTGCTTAGCTTTCTCTTAAAATATGGGGTTTTAGTTTTAAGTTGCAATATCTTTGGATTTTACCTTTTTTAACAATTTTCAAAAATGTTTAGTAAATTGCAAACAAATATCAAAAATCAGCAGTTAAGTCAATAATGAAAATAATTTGTCTTTTCGGCCCTAGTTCATGATGTTGCTTGTGTGTGTGTGTTTCTGTTTTCTCAGGATGTGTTCGTCCCAACGCAGAGCCAAGAGGCACCGCAACAGTCAGATAAGAAGATGACATCATTGCCTCGCGAGACGCCGTCTCAACACCTGGAGCCAGCTGCTTTCACTTTGCCTTTGCAGCTCTCTATGAACACACAGAGCAGTGGCCCAGCCCAGAAGACCTCGGGACATCTTGAGGAGGACAGCCAGGCCACTCAGATCGAGGAACTGGAGGAGCCGCCCGGCGTCGACATCACCGACTCCGTGGTTTCACACCAGAGGAGCGAGAGCAACGGCGTCTCTTCAGAGTCACAAACTGCCACCAGTTCTGCTAAATCACCAAAGCATCGCAGCGAATGTGCCACGAAGGAGCCGTCCAATCTGTCGCAGCAGTCTGACGTGCACAAAAAGACCGCTTGGAATGTGCAAGATGTGAATGTAAAAGACGGGAAGAGTGACAGCAAAGAGGCGTGCTCTGCTGACACAGTGTCCTGCTCTCAACCAAAGTTTGATCCCTCCGATCTGACTGGTAACAGCTGTGTGCAGGAGACTCCCTCAGACACCACAGCATGCAGCTTGTCCTCGCAGTCTATGATCTCCAACACATCTGTTGTGGATGTGCTGAAGGGTTCTGCAGACTTGAGGAAGGAAGGAGGAACTGCAAAGAGTCCTTCCATAAAATCATTTTCACATAAGTGTGGAACGGGTGGCAACAGTCAAACTGTCAAAGACGTGGTGGATGAGCCTGTGCATGGTGAGGTCGAAGAGGAGGTGGTGATGGAGGAGGGGGAGAGCTCATTTGGAGGCGGGGCCTCAGGAATGGCTCTGGCCCTCTCCCAGAGCCAGCTGTTGTCTCCTGAGCCCGTGGAGGGGGAGAGCGGTGACAGAGGAGAGGACAGTGTCATCGTCGTTACAGACAGCGAGAGAGACTCCCAGGTTCTCCAGAAAGACGCGCTATCACAATCAAAGACCATCAGTTCCCAGCCAATCGGAAGCAACATGTCCATCTCCACTAATGGCCACGAGTCCCAGGCGCAGGCAAAAAAGGTGCACCCGGCTCCTGATAGGCTCTCCCAGACTGAGAGGGCGGGGCCTGACCCAGAGGGGCTCAAAGACAAGAGCCTGAGTGATAGCTCGGGAGGTAAGATGGCCACAGATATACTGGATGTCACAGTAGTTTAGTTAAAAGCAGCGTTTTTGAACCTGGATGTGGTTGATCAAAGAGGTTGAGAATAAACAACTGTAATAATTGTAGCAGATTACCCCAAACATTTACCTTTTATTTGGAGGTCAAACATAAAGTCTTGGGCTGCAACTAAAAATTATTTTCATTGTTGATTAATCGGGTGATTATTTTCTTGATTCAGTAATATTATATTTTCATTCAGTTGTAGCTTATGGTATAGAAAATGCGTTGGCAATACACTCCCTCAGATCCTACTTATTACATTAAGTGGATTTTTAGTCTGCATTGATACATTAGAGGTAAGAGTTGATGGCTGTGTTAGAGTCACATCATCTCTCTTGCTTTCACTGTAGCCATGCGGTGAAATAGATCTAATGTGAATCCAATGTTGCTTTTCTATTACAGAAATTTCCTTCCACTTCACGCTTCCTAAAGAAGGGGAGCTGATTGGTCCTGCTGTCGGTGCCACGCCCCCTCTAATCAGCCAGCTGAAGCAGACGCTGAGACACAGCACTCCCATTGGTGGGTTCTTGTGCCGGACAAACTGGACAACTTGTCTACTGAATGTCAAGTAGCATAACATTTCTTTAATGGTTTTCTTTTTCTCCAGAGATCAGTTCCTTTTCTGAAAAGTCAGGCGTGGTGGGGGATGTCTCTGCAGACGGGGCGATGGCAGCCAGTGACATTGTGTCAGGGGAAAGCGGGGATGACACGACGGAAAAGGGAGACGGGAAGCTGAGTTTGAGGATGAAGCTGGTGACCCCCGTCGAAGAGGGCAGCTCAGAGCGCTTCAGCCTGCAGAGTAAGAGCTGTTTGCTGCGTGCTGTTCCTACCTCACACTTTCATGCTCAGCCCTGGGCGTTGGCATTTTCTGGGAGTGACACTGGGTTAGAGAAGTCAAAATTAGCCTAGAAATGGCTTTTGGGTATAAAAAAACAGTTTTAATCTATACAAATATCTTTTTTGCGCATTATGTCCATAAGAGGGCAAACCAATACAACAGGAGACATAACTACTTGTATAGGTATGTTTATTTATTAAACATCTACATACCGACACCTGTCATATTAAAGTAATAAAACAATGTTCCATATAACTTAGTTTAAACACTGAAGACCTTTCTACCTCTGTCTCTGGAGCGTGCAGGAAGCAGTGTGGATTACACCAGGTCACAGAGCCAGTTTTAATGTGGTCATAACAGCGGAGTCTCTTGTCTGATGATTTCGGCGGCAGCCCTACCCAACAGAATCGAATTGTCTGTCCAGTTAAGCTGCTTTTAGACACAGGTTCTTGGATCTTTCAGACATTTTTGTTTACCTTCGGCCGCAGTAGACCATCTTTCCATCAGCGTTCTGTAGAGTCCTCCATTCTTCACCCATCTGGGCTCCATCAGTTTGTTTAGACAACCATCTGGGCTCCATCAGGTTCTGTAGACCGCGCCCATCTGCCCATCAGCGTTCTGTAGACCGCAGTAGAAACTTCATCTGGGCTCCATCAGCACCGCCAACCATCTGGGCTCCATCAGCGTTCTGTGCCGCAGTATCTGGGCTCCATCTCTCTGCAGTAGACAACCATCTGGGCTCCATCAGCGTTCTGTAGACCGCAGTAGACAACCATCTGGGCTCCATCAGCGTTCTGTAGACCGGAGTAGACAACCATCTGGGCTCCATCAGCGTTCTGTAGACCGCAGTAGACAACCATCTGGGCTCCATCAGCGTTCTGTAGACCGCAGTAGACAACCATCTGGGCTCCATCAGCGTTCTGTAGACCGCAGTAGACAACCATCTGGGCTCCATCAGCGTTCTGTAGACCGCAGTAGACAACCATCTGGGCTCCATCAGTAGACAAGACCATCTGGGCTCCATCAGCTCCATCAGTTCTGTAGACCGCAGTAGACAACCATCTGGGCTCCATCAGCGTTCTGTAGACCAGCAGTAGACAACCATCTGGGCTCCATCAGCGTTCTGGGCTAGACCATCCATCAGGGCTCCATCAGACGTTCTGTAGACTGCAGTAGACAACCATCTGGGCTCCATCAGCGTTCTGTAGACCGCAGTAGACAACCATCTGGGCTCCATCAGCGTTCTGTAGTAGACAACCATCTGGGCTAGACAAACCATCTGGGCTCCATCAGCCATCTGGGCTTCTGTAGACCGCCAACCATCTGGGCTCCATCAGTAGACAACCATCTGGGCTCCATCAGCGTTCTGTAGACCGCAGTAGACAACCATCTGGGCTCCATCAGTCTGTAGACCACAGTAGACAACCATCTGGGCTCCATCAGCGGGCTCCATCTCAGGTAGACAACCATCTGTGGCCTGTAGACCGCAGTAGACAACCATCTGGGCTCCATCAGCGTTCTGTAGACCGCATGACAACCATCTGGGCTGCATCAGATAGGAGCAGTGGCCCAGGCCCTGGCAGTGCTGTGTTTTGTTTTTTATACAATATTCAAATGTAATTTTCATATACAAATGTCTGTTTTTTTATATTTATCTATACGTTTGTATTTAGGATATTCATTGCCAGCTGTATGTTGCATGCACTCATCGCCCCCTCATTTATAAATGTCTAATTTCTATCCCCCAGAGCCAGCACTATCAGAAGAGGATGAATCTGTTGTCAAGGTTACCACCGTTGCCAAGGCTGTTACCAGGTAACCTGGCACTCTCTCCTCATGCACATTAACTGAATTCTTTCATACGTGTGTTACTGCCTTCCTCTCCCGTGGGAATGAAAAGCAGCTGAAGGACGTTCTTCAGCCTCTAGTGTTGTACTGAGTTATTTATAAATGTCTCTTGTACGCTGTTTGAGCAGTCAGACTTACGGCTAGTTTAAGGTCCAACTGATGAAAAGTGTTGATGTTGTGTTAATGTTTTTCATTCATACATCCGTTTGAGCCCAAGTGATGTATCAGCATGGCTGGTGTTACCACATAACTCCGATTCTTTATTCTCTTCATTGGCTCCCGGTACACTGTAGAATTGAGTATAAAATGTTATTATTTGTTTTTAAAGCTCTTAATGGCCTTGCCCCATCTTACATTTCAGACATGCTGACTATTCGTAGTTATGGTAGGACGTTGAGGTCATCTAATCAACTTATGTTGGAAGTGCCCAGGTCCAGACTGAAACACTGGGGGGACCTAAGGTCTGGAATAAGCTACCCAGTGAGATGCGTGTCGTTACTGACCTGGGCCTTTTCAAATCTAGACTTAAGACGCATCTCTTTAAAGTGGCGTTCGGTACCTAGTAATGTGATGGCACATTTATATTTATATTGATTTTATTGATTTTACTTTTCTCATTCATTATTGTATCTTTGTTAGTGGTGTGTTGTTTTTAAATCTGTGGTTTTTATCTGTTGTGAAGCACTTTGGTTCACCTATCGGTTGATGTAAGGTGCTATATAAATAAAATACATTTACCGGCCATCTTTAGCTTATCGGTTAGTTAGTATGTTGGCTGAGGAGTTTCAGCTCAGAGGTACAGTATGTTTGAGTACAGTATGTCCTGAGCCGGACATCTCTAGAAGAAAATAGTTTGAACCGGCATATTTTAATGAATCTATATGAGCTTAAAACCATCCTTACTTTACTGAACTCTGCTGTGTTTTGTCCTCTCAGCCTCCTCCAGTGCAGTTACAGTCAGAGAGTGGGAATGGGAAACATTATTGAGTTTAGACAGAGTTTAGACGGAGGCTGTCAAAATACACAGATCTTCAAAAACCTCCAACCAAAATCAAAGAGCAGTGTAGAAATCTTTCAGGTTAGCAGCTTCTCAGCCAGCGCTGTTGGTCAGCGTCACCGGGGGTGGGAAATTCATTTTTAATACATTTTGTGAGTAACTTGATGACAGGCCAAACTTAAAGGTCTGTTTTATGATGACAAGGACTTGGGTTTGTCCACTAGAGGGCACTGACAAGTTTATTACTTTATACTATAATATCTCTCACACACACACAAACACACAAACACACACACACACACACATATATATATATATATATATATATATATATATATATATATATATATATGAGACTTCAGATACAGTATTAGGGACCACTAAGGTCTATATAAAAGAGACTTCAGATACAGTATTAGGGACCACTAAGGTCTATATAAAGAGACTTCAGATACAGTATTAAGGGGCCACTAAGGTCTATATAAAGAGAGGGACCACTAAGGTCCATATAAAGAGACTTCAGATACTTCAGATACAGTATTAGGGACCACTAAGGTCTATATAAAGAGACTTCAGATACAGTATTAGGGACCACTAAGGTCTATATAAAGAGACTTCAGATACAGTATTAGGGGACCACTAAGGTCTATATAAAGAGACTTCAGATACAGTATTAGGGGACCACTAAGGTCTATATTAAACAGACTTTAGAGAATTTACCCTGCAGAGATCTGAGGACCAGGTAACCAAAGTCTCTAATGAAACCACTAAGGTCTATAAAAAGAGACTTCAGAGGGACATCCGGCGTAATTTCCTGCGGCAACGGACCAATCCCAGGAGTGGGACATAGTGGATAGACTAGTGGCGGTTTAATCCATTTCAGGGTTTATTTACCCCCAGCAGCGCAGTTTACATGTTATTCAACTGCTTTGCAAGACAATTTTGTGCTGGTTGTAAAAAAATAAATAAATAAAATAGGAGTGTAACCCTGATGTTTCATGTCCCAGCAGCCCGTCAGTGTTCAGTCGTGTCAGACAGGTGCACAGACAGCAGGAGCCGAGGGAGGACAGCCAGGCTGGAGGCAACAGCACACCACTCAGGTAAGCACTGTTACAGTCCAGGAGTGCATCTTGCAGTGTAATGTATTAGTTGTAATTAGTAATGTGATCTCATGGATCTCAAACAATAACATGTAGAAAACTTGGTGAAAATGTAGCTGTGAATGGCCAAAATGTCAGTGGCTTTCATTCCAGCTCCTTTCCTCCTCATTTGAATCCTGCAAGTAATTTTAAACACTACTGTAATGGAGCAGAAATGTCAGACTCTGTCAGACGGTTTCCACACTCATTTAAGCCAAATGTTGTACCAAGGTGTGTGTGTGTGTGTGTGTGTGTGTGTGTGTGTGTGTGTGTGTGTGTGTGTGTGTGTGTGTGTGTGTGTGTGTGTGTGTACACCTGGTCCTATGAGACTGAGTGCAATATATAGGACACCAGGGGAAAAGCCTGCCATATGCTCACAACAGTGTTGACCCATTTGTATTAGGTTTGTGCTCTACATTTTTTTTTTAAAGATTATTTTATGGGCATTTTAGGCCTTTATTTTGACAGGACATCTGAAGACATGAAAAGGAAGAGAGATGGGGAATGACATGCATTACATGTCATTTAGCTGACGCTTTTTATCCAAAGCGACAATTGCTATATATGTGAGAGGTCGCACTCCTATGTGTCTTGCTCAGGGACACACACGGTGATATTATTATTGTGCTTTTTTACAAAAGTCATCACCTTATCATCTCACCATCACATAATCTAAAAGATGCTCTAAGGAAGGTTAATTTCCTGTGTGTGTATGTGTGTTGAGTTGCACGTGTGTGTGCGACCTACTTTCTGGAGGTGGTTATTTTTTGCATGTTCTCTTGGGAAACGGGAGTGCTAAAGTTTAGTTAGTACTCCTGCTTTGATAAAGTGTGATTGTTTACTACATGTCTTCTGCAGTAAACAGTTGAGAGAACTGTGCTGTTTGCATGCCAATATAAATAAGAGACTTAGCAACACAATTTATTTAGGTTTTTGTTATATATTTTACCATTAAGTGAGGAAAAAAAATGAATGTTGATGACGACGACACCAGAGAAGAAGTCCTAATGAAAAGGTTTTGATTTCTGACACATAGGGTTGGGTATAGTTGTTTTTTATACCAGTGCTAAAGCGATACTTTAAAGACGATGGCGTTGCCTGGACACATTTAAGATCTGATTGTTGGGTTTCTGTAAATAACATCCCAGAGTACGGTCTGGACCTGCTCTGATGGTGAGGATAATGAGGCTGTGATTTGGCGCTGTGTAAATGAAACTGAATCGAATTGTTCCTTCAGCCATGTTGTCCCAGTGTTGGAATCCTCCACAGTGTAATACAGTCACATTTTAACCATGTTTAATCCAGTTACTAGCTAACGTTAGCTGCTGTCAGGTGTGGTGATAATGAGCGCCACATGCAGCAATGCTTCTGTTGTCTCTAACGTCCGTTTTAGAGAACCAGAGAGAAGCGCAGAAGGCATTTAAGTGGCACCGAAATGAGGCACCAAAATCCGCGTTGTTATTCGGCCCGTTTAGGCACCGGCGGCGTATTTGCTCGGGGTTTCGATACCCGACCCTACCGACTCATGGCTCCTAGTGCCAGATAGTAATATTGACACTATTTTGTTGACTCTACCAGATGTCCCACAGCGTCACATTTGTACCTGTTTAACGTCTTTGCAGAGAGGAGCTGTTTGCGTCCCCACAGAGGAGCTCCCAGGCGTCCTCGCTGGGATGCAACAGCCTCCCGAACAGCCAATCGGAGCCTTCACAACAGGAAGTGTTGGCAGCACCGCAGGAGAGCCGTAAAGATCCTCCCGGCCCTACCGAGCAGTCTGGGGATAAGCAAGGACCCCCTCAAGCTCCAGAGCCGCCCACCCCGAACAGGATGGATGGCAGTCAGAGGGCTCCTCAGCAGACCTTCGCCTCCAGCCCGTCCAACAAGGTTACTGTACGTTCACACCGCCAGCGACTTGAGCGTCTAAAGATACCGGAAGTCATTCATTTTCAATGGAAGCTGGCTTCTCTCAGCTGCAAGGAGCGGCAAATCTGTCGGCGTCGCGTTTTGGGCGTTTTGAGCGTCAATCTGAAAGTTTAAATTTCAATCAACTTTATGGTAATGAGCTATGACGCGGTTCAGCGGCAAGCAGCGGCTAACGCCCGCCGCCAATCGGAATATAGAAGTCCTTCACGCTGACTGATCCCGACGATGTAATCTTTTCGTTCCTACCAAAACATTTGTTCCGAGGAAAAATGGAGGAGAAGTTCATCATCGCCGTTGCTGGGTTTCCTATCATTTATGATATGTCGTTGTTTGCGTATCGGGACCAGTTAAAAAAAAACGAGGCGTGGGATAAAGTAGATGTAGATGATCCATCATCACATAAAAGACAAGCGCGAAATATTTACGAAAGCGGGAAGGCAATTCAGTTGCTCACAACACCGATTTGACCAATTGTGTTATACGAACGCCGCCACGTCAGAGCGGCCAAAGCGTCCGAAAGCGTCCCCCGTACTTTTTGACAAGCGTCCTTGGCGGGGCGGCCAGAGCTTTTTGCAGCTCAAGTCGCTGGGCGGTGTGAACGTACGGTTAGTCAGTTACTGCGCACATCTGGAGCTCGCCACAGCACAAAGGATTAGCAATGCTAATGTAAAGCATGTATTTGAATATTAATGGTTATTATGGTATGTTTCTGTATTATGTGACATGGCTATTGTGGTGTTGATCACTCTGCCCTGTGTGTCTCCGTCAGCGGACCGTCTCCCAGCAGACCAGCTTCGATACCCCGGGGCTGCGCTCCCCAGCTGGCAGGGTGGGCGCATTCAGCTGTTTAGCTGTTTTTAATTCTGCTTACGTCTGTAAATATTGTCCCGTTGACACTCTTGCATTTTTGTCTTAAAGGGTGAACCAGAGTCTCCGTCCTTGAGAAGAACCGCAGCCCCCGCCCACCGCAGACACGTGCGCACCATCCAGGAAGTACGAACCACCGTCACACGGGTCATCACAGACGTGTATTATGAGGACGGCAAAGAGGTGGAACGCAAAGTCACCGAGGTAGCCGACAGATTTCCATTTCTTTGTCTTTGACAGGAAGAGTTATCAAATGTCTTTAGCTATAAGGTGAACTTTAGGTCCACCTGGATGAAACTAACTCTTAAAACTTCTCGGTATAACGCAAAGCAATTCAACAGCACCACAAACTACATCCTCCTCAATCACCATATGTACACGTATACATAGTATGGCATTTTTTGTTAAATGGATGGATGATATACGGTAATATGCAACTTCAGTAGCAAGTTGGAAATCTACATATTTCATATCTTTTTGAATTGAAAATGTGTGACTTTATATTAAAGAGCGCATATTATATTTCTTCGACAATTCTAAGATTATATATACTGTTTTATAATTTTATTTATTTTATTTAACCAGGAAGTCCCTTGAGATTGAAATCTCTTTTTCGAGGGAGACCTGGCCGAGACGGCACACCAGTTTACAATAAAAACAGAAATACAGCATAAATAAAATCACACATAGAGGAGAGGAACAGGTCACATGTGCACTGGCATTTTTTAATTACATGACATTTTAACATGGCCTTAAATTCATTTAATGGAACTAGATCATTTAGATGGAACAAGTTATTCCAAGACCATGGAGCAAAGTAAGAGAAGGTTTTCCCCCATCTCAGTAAAGAAGAGGTAAGAGCGCCACCTGGTGGAACGCAGATGAAAACAGCATAAATATGCTGGCAGTTTATGTTAAACAATACCAAAGTGTCAACTAATGAGGTTTAGACGTGAGCCCTGCAGACAGCTTGGGTTAGCTGTGCCCAGCTGTGAATGCTCAGATCTCATTGGCTCTCAGTTTCCTGTATTGTTCTACCTCAATGAAACGGACTTCACTACATGGTCATGCTGCTCCATGCTCTGAGCCATCCCTTTCTGAGGTCTTCCGGATGATGACCAATCACAACCGGTTGGGCTTGGCTGGGGGGGGAAGATGCAGAAAATGCACAGATGACGGGAAGAGTTTCCCGCCGATCTACCTACTTTATATCTGTAGGAGTCCCAAATAAAAAAACTAAGACCAGAAAAGAAGTATAATAGCTGCTCTTTAATATAAAAGCTGCTGTTTAAATGTTTCCAGGAGACGGAGGAGCCAGTGGTGGACTGCCAGGTGTTGGACGGCGACATGTCCCCGTGCCGCACAGGCAGCAGCTCTTTGACCTCTGGTGACCTGGCTGACATCAGCTCTCTGTCGTCCAAGGCCTCCAGCCTGCAGCACAGCTCCGGAGGAACCAGCAGCAGTGGCTTCACCAGGCCGGATTTCATCATGCCGCCCAGTCGAGGGGCCGTATCCTTCAGGTAACCGCCTCCCCCTCCACACTGCCAATCAAAAGGCTCACAATGTCTCTTCAGTCTCTCTGCTTTGTCTGTCTTTACTAGTTGCATGCTGATCCTTGTGCCACTCCTTCACCTTCTTTGGCTTTCAAATGGGGCTGCACCATATGAGGAAAATATGCAATAACATTGCTGAATATCGCTATAACAGATATTAAATAAACAGATGTCAAAGTGTACTCAGTTCTGCATTTCTGCTGCTTTCAGTTTTCTACTAAACTACACAACAAATGCTTGTTGAATTTAAAGCAAACAGCATTCTGTTGAATTTAATATAATAGGCAGCACTAATAAACAGTTTTCTACTGAAAGTGTCTTTTGTGATATGGAAAAAAATGATCTATTGTGCAGCCCTACTTTCTAACACCCTAACTTCTCAGTGATTTACTGATCCCTGCCTGCTTCAGGTACAAGTTGCTCGCAGACATGAATCTGGGGGACACTGAACACCCCTTGTTCAATGGGGTGCTTTGGATTTTGAAAGTAGCCCCAGATCGATGCCTGTGCAACTTGACCGGATCCATTGGTCTCCTCTGTGTGTCTGCAGTCCCAGGAGGGGAGGCGGGCAGCAACAGAGGGGTCACAGGGGTCAAAGGGCAGGGTCAGTGGTCACAATGCACAGAGGTGGCAGCACCCTGGGGTCCCGGGCCTTCGCCCCGCTGACCCCCAGAGGAAGGGCTAGAAGGGGCCGGCCCCCATCCCGGGCCTCCATGTCCAGGTGAGTCCTCGCTGAGGCTCGGCCTGCACTCAGAGAAACCACGGGCGAGGCAGCGATACCAGGCTAACTGCTGGAAGCTTACACTATCTACAATAACACTTTACTTTTCATCTTTTCACTAATCTGCTAATACTTCTCACTCAGCGCTTCAATCAATGATTCATTTCAGTAGTGGTTCAATTAATTAATAAATCATGTTCATTGTTCAATGCTTTGTTGTCAGCAAATCAGAAAGGAACATCATAAAATACTAGTACTTTAAAATGGTAGAAAAAGAAGGAAACTTGTTATTTAGTTGCACATTGTTTAGTTAAATAATGTTTGTTGTGTAATAATGAAGTGACTAGTAATTCTAATGAGGTAAACCTGCTGAGTGGAGATGCTAGAGGTTGGAGGAAAGTGAATTATTCCAACAGGAAGTCTGCCGTTGCCTGCTGTCTGAACACACCTGGCTTCTCTCTCTAAGGGGAGGTGGTGTTGGCTCACTGCAGAGGCTCGGTGCTCACGGCCAGCCACAGTCCTCCTCAGAGGATGAGCTGTACACCCGCATGCTCCCCCCGCGCCTCCCCGTAAGCCCCACAGACGCCGAGCTGCCCAGCCACTCGGACTCCCTCAGGTCATCGCCGGAGGAGGCCAGCTCGGCCAGAAGCAGCTTCGTCGGCCTGCGGGTGGTAGCCAAGTGGTCGTCCAACGGCTGCTTCTACTCCGGCCGCATCATGAAGGACATCGGGGAGGGGAGATTCCGCCTGCGCTTTGATGACGGCTACGAGTGCGAGGTGGCGGGGAAGGATATCCTGCTATGTGATCCCATCCCCCTGGAGACGGAGGTCACCGCTCTGCTGGAGGACGAGTACTTCAGCATAGGTGAGGGAGCAATTTAGTAATGAAATGAACTTCCGCCTTTTTTTCAGGGATTTTAAATCATTGGATGAGCCAAAAACAGACTTTCCCATCAAGTTATTCCATGTATTAATGGGTTCTTAATGGGACATCCAGGAAATGTACTATATCAAGATGTGTACCATCGACTGGATCTCTGTATGGATTTTAGGGTTAGCACTAATCAATGGTAGGGGGCATCAAGTGGACGCATTGACAGTTTTGTTGTCATTACTTAGAATTCCTCATGGGGGAGGAATAAACTACGGACTATAGCTTTAAAGGGATAGTTTGGAGCTTTTGAAGTGGGCTTGTATGAGGTACAAGTGGTCAAGTCAAGTGTACCTCTCAAACCACACTGTTCATTCATCTGCTCAGTAAGTTCCTAACACATATCATTCTTGAGTGACAGATACCAACAAATCCACAAAAACCTCCATCCCCACAGGGCAGGCCCAGACACCGGCGCTCTGCACGCTTCTCTGAGTCACATTGTCAACATGCTACATGGATACATGCAGCAGAACATAGTGGCTCATATGTCTAATGCTTTTTGAAAACTTTCTTCTTCATAAAACATGGAGGACATCATCCCAAAAAAAATGCGTACCCAGCACTTGTGAAAATGCACTTCCAAATGCGTCTCAGTCCTCAGTGCACTTCAAACCAAAGTGCCGCCATGCAGGTTCCATACAGTCATTTTAATGAAGACGCTAATATAAAAAGAAGAGTCTCTGATAATACTCTGTCTCTCGTGTGTGTGTTTAGGTGTTGTTAGGGGCCATAAAACCGAGGGGCAGGATCTGTTCTACAGTGTGGAGAAGGACGGACAGACGCAGTGGTACAACAGGACCGCCATCATCCTGTCCCTGGAGCAGGGAAACAAGCTGAGGGAGCAGCACAGCCTCGGGCCCTACGAGCCCTCCACGACCCTGAGCAAAGCCTCCGACATCAGCCTCGGTAAGACCACAGCAGCTGGACACACGCAGATGCCTGTTTTCAGCATCATCGTGTTTTTATACATCACATACTCAGAAACCCATCGTTTCCAAAGGCTCTCTTTATTACCTTCACTTAGATAACCTGGTGGAGGGGAAGAGGAGGCGCAGAGGAGGCCCCGAGGGCCAGAGCACTCCCAACCGCTCCTCCAGCAGCCCCCGAACCCCCGGCCCCTCTGGCAAGAGGAAGCTGATGGCCTCCGAGGACAACAGGACGCCGGCCAAGAGAGGCCGCAGGGGCTCGGGGGTCAAAGCCGGTATGGAGACCCACTAACCAAAACCATGACGCCAACAGCGGGAGAGGACGGGGGTTGGATTTCATAGTTAGCAGTTTTTTTAACAAAGTTTTTTTTCAGTTTTTTCTTATCTTTATTTATCTTTAGAGTTTTTAACCTGACTACATACTTCAAAGTTAAGCTTTTACATAATTAGATCGATCAACAAAGCCATAAGACAGTTTTAGATTTTAAACATATTGTATTGTTTACGTTAATGGTCTTAATGAGTCTGCAGTGGCTGAACCACTTTATTAAGTGTTAATAGCACTTTTTAAATCTTATTTAGCCATTAGATGAAATGATCACTGTCAAATCTCAGCTGTTGTTCTTGTGTGATATGAAGCCAGTAATGTGTGATTTGTGTACTGAGCATAGCTAAGACATTTAGGACAGTCCTTGTCCATGCTCCGCTGCTGGGTGCTGGCTGCTGCTGAGGCTGACTGGTAACTAATAACACACACCAGTATTACCATGGTGTTGGTCCACGGGTGGAGGGAACATCACACCAGTATTACCATGGTGTTGGTCCACGGGTGGAGGGAACATGACACCAGTATTACCATGGTGTTGGTCCACGGGTGGAGGGAACATCACACCAGTATTACCATGGTGTTGGTCCACGGGTGGAGGGAACATGACACCAGTATTACCATGGTGTTGGTCCACCATGACACCAGTGGTGTTGGTCCACGGGTGGAGGGAACATCACACCAGTATTACCATGGTGTTGGTCCACGGGTGGAGGGAACATGACACCAGTATTACCATGGTGTTGGTCCACGGGTGGAGGGAACATCAGATGTGTGTTTCTGTAAAGTCACGGATTTAGAGAATCACTTTAGTACAGACAGTGAACACATCCGATGCTCCAGAGGTCGGTTTAGCTAAATCACAGAAACCAAATCTTCTCTCTTACCCCTAGCTCAGTGCAGATAGTGTTTGTAGTATTTATGGATCATCCAAAGAACGGAGTCAGCAGCTTTAATAGGAACTATTTCAGAATTGACAGATCTCAAATCAAACTGCAAGATATCACTATCACTGCAGATATCACTAGTGGTAAGAGGGAAAATATGGTTTTGTAATTCTGGTTTTTATAGTTCCAACTTTCAATGATCTGAATCCGTCGCTTGCTGTTTTCTACTTTAACGTGTGTGTGTGTGTGTTTCTGCCTCCAGCTCAGCGGGTCGGGCTGTGTAACACCTCTGGCAGCGGCACAGATGTCCCCGGTCAGTCCTGTGACGTGGGGGATACTCACGGCCCGCTGCCCCAGAACACCACTCTCTTCATGGGCTTCGCCTTCATGCTGACGACCTCGTCTGAGATCGACCGGCTGACCAACAAGCACAGCAGCGACGACGAGGAAGGTGAGGAAGACCGTGCATAGGCCTGTAACAATTATTAAATAATTGTCTAATTGTCAATTATTGAAGGTAATGGCGGTTTCGTTGTTTAACAGCAATTAACTGCTTATATGATAAGGTCCTAAGTGGTATTACTATTGATGGTAATTGCTTATTTTGTTTAGATATGCCACATTGTAATTATAAAAGTGATTATTGGTCAGACTATTGAGCTTAAAATATGCTAGCGGTTGCCATAGCTACTCCAAACATCCTGGGCTTCAGAGAAATTGAACTTGTTTGTGTTTCTGATTAAATAACCATCACCCTTCACTTTAAAAAGAAAAGATAATAAAGAGGTGGTGTTTACTTCATAGGCTGTGTATTTAAAACATTATCTGGGTCTCATGACAGTGATACAATCAAAATATGTATTTGTGATTCATTCAAAACTTTGTTTGAAGAAGTAATTTGACTGAGACAATATTTTCTGAGAATAATTACAGATTTAATCCTTTCCACCAACAGCAGCATGTTGAATCAGCTGAAACTTCTCTTCCGGTTATAATTAAAGCAACGATAACTTTTGTGCCCCCCCCACAGATTATGTGCAGACAGGTCCATATAACAAAGCATACACAGAGTCCCAGCTGCAGGCAGGTGGAGGCTTTGTCCTGCCAGACTTCAATGAAGAACAAGTAAGTGTTCTGAAACCACTATAAAACTGCTGAATGCATTAATTATGGCCTCAGACATTTTCAAATTAAAGTCTGCATTTAACAGCTATGATGCAAGTATGGGACACAATGTGATACATCTGTCATTGTCTGCTGATGTTTTTGGACTTTATATTTTTTATTTTGGTCATTTCTCCAGTTATATCATTCCAATTTAGATTTTCACTTTGGAGAAGCAGGCAGGAGTCCCGTCACGTTAGCTAAGCTGTGTCCTGCTGTGGACGGGGGCATCTGCTAAACTGATTTTAGACAGACATTACTTTGTGTATGCTATATTTAGAGTATTTCCCCCCTTTAGCTTGCTGTCAGACGACGGGGAACTGAAGCCGTTATCTTGCTCTCTTCAAAGCCACCAGACTCCTTTTCACAAACACCAGCGATAGAACGGCTTCAGTTCCCCGTCGTAAAGGGCTGTCCGACAGTAAGGTGAAGTGGTGAAAATACGGATGAGTACCTCATCAAACTATCCTTTTAATGTCACACTGCTCTCCACGTATCTCTCTTCAGTGTAAGGCAGCTTACCAGAGCCTGCTCATTGCAGACCAGCACTGCCGTACCAGGAAGTACTTGCTGTGTTTGGCCAGCGGTGTGCCGTGTGTGTCACACATCTGGGTGCGAGACTGCTGCAAAGAGAACAAGCTGCTCAACTACAGGAACTACTTGTTGCCTGCCGGTGTAGGGCCAGACGAGACCATAGTAGAATGGTAAGATAATCTTTATTATTTAGCTTTTTATTCTCGGGGTTTAGTAGAGAGTCTCAGTTTGTGTTAGCATTCAAGTCCCAGAACTAAGCAATTGTTTCCTGAAATAGGTGCTCCGTTAAAGCCACCTAGACTTTGTTTTAATATATATATACATTTTCACCTCAATCAGGCATCCACGCTGCAGCCCGTTCAAAGCTCTGCGGGTCCTTCTGGTGTTTGAGAAGCCAGTGGAGCTTTGGGCACAGCTGATAACTTTGGGTGGAGGTTCTTCTATTCGACAGTTCCAGGCAGACAGAGATGGCTTAGGTACAGACTCACAGCATGGCGTCCAAATTAGAATAAATATTATACTGGAACTTTGTTATTGACAGTTTTTTTCTCCCCTCCATCTGCAGACATTCCAGCGGGCAAGTATGATGTAGTGGTGACAGACCGTGCCTGTCCGCCATTGGTAGAGAAGAACGTGACAGCGCAGAAAGTCCCCCTGGTGTCTCCTGAGTGGCTCATCCAGAGCGTCATCCGCGGGGAGCGCCTGGGTTTCCATAGCAAGCCTCAGTATCGCCACGACTACTCCTCCTCCACCGCCTCCTCGTAACCTGACTCCACACGTGCAAAAGGCCTTCGACCATGTTAAATGTTCAGCATTAGTTCTGTTGCATGCATTTTCTGTATATAATCTTATCCTGTCTGTTTTTATGAGATAATAAATTGTGACCCTGGTTTCATTTTAAAGGGTTTAAGTTCATTTTCTCTACAGGAACATGGTACAAGTAACAAAGTCTTCAATATTTACAGTAAGGACAATTAGAAGGGTTAGATCACCCAAAACAGGAACTACATTTCCCACCTAACATTTCCTCCTGCTTCCAGCCCTGTACTGTAGAAATGAATGTAACTTTAAGCCTTGAAAAATGACATTTAAGCAGCTCGTCTTTGCAGAAACAATGTCCTGAGGAATGTTTAAAGACTGAACTAAAATAAATCTATTGTGGGGAACTACTTCAGTACTTTAAAGGAATAGTTCAACATTTTGAGAAATCCGCTTATTCACTTTCTTGCCGAGAGTTAGATTAAATAAAAATCTAAAGCACTTAGGTTTGATGCTAAAAATAAACTGGAAACCAGTAGCCTGGCAGGCTATTTCTAAAAGTGTTAACGCTACGCTCAGCCAACAGTCTCCAGGAGGGACGTGTCAGGGAAGTGGTCCTGCATACTCCAGGTGTTGCTGGAGCTTTGACTTCTTTAGCTTCTTATTTTAACAGATGAGAGGTATAATGCTACATCTGTAAGCAGATTTCCTAAAATGTTTAACTATTGCTTAAAAAGGAACTTATCTGAAAATCTCTGGCTGTAAATCAAAAACAGTCTGCATGGCTACACCCCTCTACAGATGAGTGGGGGAAACAGGAGCGTATACCTTGGGTGAGCTAACCCTTTAAAGATCATTTTAACAGGAATGCCATGCTAACAGTATTTTTGTTCAGAGCAAAGGACCCGACTGATCGGAGTTTCTTCTTGGCTTAGATGGAAGAGTCTCCATATCTGAATCCTTTGCGCTCTTCTTAAATACTGAAAAGAGAAATTTTAAATATTTGGATTAATTTTGAGAATCGTCAGGTATGTTGGATGATGGACATTTTCTGCTCTGAGACGACAATCATAGAAGCCACCTAAATACATTTTTAAGCTTTAAGGATAATAGTGCATGGTGGTATTGTGGGTCCTACCTGCCCAGAGTGCCTCCAGCCTGGGTGTAGTATTTGTTGTAGTCCAGTCGCAGTAACAGCTGAGCCAGATCAGAGTTTATCTGATGGTTCCTCACACTGGAAAGGATTTTAAACAGCAAAGAGGACTGCCGTCTAAAGCCCTGAAGTTAGAATGTGTGTTTACAACACGTACCTTCAGATGTTCCAACATTAGATGAATAAGGAGATCCATGAGACTCTACCTTGACCAGGATATCCAGCTGAGCAGTTCCCCTCTCGTCCAGTGACATCACACTCTGACTGACCAGTGAGCAGAAGGTTTGACACAGCTCCAGGATCTCATTCAGACAGTGGAATACCTAAGGAAAGAAGCATTTATTAGGACTTCATTAAGACTGAAAAGTGGATGAGGTTCCAACATAATTTGGCTCAGTGATTGATACCGGCTTCAGGAGGATGAAGGACTGGGCGAGCAGGTTGCTGAGGAAGTGGTCGTGGGCCAGTCTGATGCTCTCAAAGTCTCTGGTGGAGTTGATCTGCTGAAGCAGCTGAGAGAACTGAGACTCCAGCACGTCCACCTGGTGACAACCAACAAGAGAACAGCTAACGCAATGCTCCAATCATTCAGGTTCACATGCTAGGATTTGCGTGTGAATTAATGGAGTTGGTCTACACCAGTCCACTATAAAGAGATACTCGAACAAACATGGTCTTCATGGAAGAGTCATCAGAAGAAAACCTCTTCTACGTCCTCACCACAAAAATCATGAACATACAGACAAGCCTGATGCATTGTGGGAACAAGTTCTGTGGACCAATGAGGTTAAAAAAGGGCCCAGAATTTAATGAAAAGAACCTCTGTCCTACTGTTAAGCATCTGGGGGATCAATCATGCTTAGGGGTTGTACTGCAGCCAGGCCATTTGGCCTTCACAATCTCCTGACCTCAACATAATGTAAATCTATGATAGACCTTAAAGGAGCAGAAACCTCAAAGAACTGGAAGACTTCTGGAAGAAGAATGGGCGAAGATACCTCCAACAAGGATTAAAGACTCTTGGCTGGCTGCAAGAAGGGGGGTGGGTGGGGGGTACAAGGTATTAACTCTGCAGGAGGGGGGGGTAACAAGGTATTAACTCTGCAGGAGGGGGGTAACAAGGGGGAGGGGGGGGTAACAAGGTATTAACTCTGCAGGGAGCCCAAACTTTTGCAGACGCCATTTTTAGTTTTCTGTTATTTTGAAAGTGTAGGATGAAAAAGGATGAAATAAAATCTAACTTTTTGTGACATATTATGATGTCTAATGTGTCATTTGATGCCTTTTGGAGATTTCATCTTTTCTTTCTTCTTTATGCACATTTTTACCTGGGGGGCCCAAACTTTCAAACGCCACTGTATAAAGATATGTATCGCTTTGGGTTATAAATCTCAAAAATGTTGATACTTAAAGCCAGTATTAGTTGTAAAATCTGGACCTTAAGTCAATAAAAAAAAACACACGAGCACAAATGACATGATGACTGATCGTGTTTATAGCATCACACGTACCTATGACTCATCAAACTTAAAGAAAAAGTCATCAATGAGTGTACAATTACTTGTATCGAAATACAATTTACAAAGTACTTCAAACAATCCTATGAGAAGAAACCCTATAAGAAAATTTAACTAATAAATGCATCTTTGATAAGCATATTACGGTAGATAAATGTTTTAAACTAGTGACCAACCAAAACAGTGTTTCACTTTCATTATTTGATTATGTCTCATTTAATATTCCCAAACTATCACACCATGATTGCTTAATTTGTAGAAAACAAACCAAAAGTTAAAAGTTTTATTATACGTTATCTTTATTGCTATTATTTTGTAGTATTTTTACATAACAGGCACATTTTTTTAAACAACATAAGTACGCAGATGTCTCTTGCACCTATTTTTTTTTTTTTTTTTTTTTTTTACAGCTATAGTGCGTAGTTTCTGTTTCCATGAGGAATTCTAAGTAATGACAACAAAACTGTCGGCGCAACTACGTGATACAAGCCTTCCGTGATCACGCACAGCACCCCCCTCCTCCACGCAGTTTCTAGTAGCTTTTAAAAAATAAAACATGGACTCCTCGGACGAGGTCATTATCTTCACTTTCTGCACGATAAAGTCACCGGACGCCACAATCTCAATTTAATAACAACTTATACTGTTTATTACTTCTGAATATAGTCCAGAGAGAGTTGTGTGTGATGATAGTCTTAAAAAGCTTTGTAGCAACACATCTGGCAACGGCTTGTATGTAACAGACTTCCAATAATATCAAAAAGTTACGCACTAAAGCTTTAACAGTTACACTTGCACGCATTAATTCATTTGCTCATGTATTGTCCAGGTCTTGTTTGCACCGTCCATATTTGTCTAGCCCAGCTGATGTCTTGTATAAATGTCTTTGTCCTTATGTAGCTGTATTATTGTATTAGTTGTCTAAATTTATCTTTCCATATCGATGTCTTGTATTAATGTCTGTCCTGTTTATGTTTCTGCAGAACAGGAACCAGCTGAGCCGTTTTTACATTGTAATGTAATGTTACTTTTTCTAACTTTCCTGTATAATAAATATGAATGAATGAATGAATGAATGAATGAATGAATTAGACAGTATATTATAACAATCTTGATGATCTTGTAGCAGATCATCCACATGAATAGGAGTTTTTGAAGAGTCTGGGAATATACATTCAAACTGTGGTAAAGTTTAGTTAAACAGACTTGTTTTAATTAAGTAATTTATCTTAAAATTCGGTCGAGGATTTCTTGTGACAACCATGGTTTATAGCACATGTGTCAAACTCAAGGCCCGCGGGCCAGATGTGGCCCGCCATGTCATTTTATGTGGCCCGCGAGAGCTTAAAAGTTTTGAGTGTCTAAAAATAAATACCAAAAAATAAATTAAGAGCGTGCGTTGACCAAAAACTACATTTCCCACAATGCCTTTCGACTACGCTAGCCGCGGCAGTGTCCATGACAACGAGTGGAATTGAGATATAAATAATGATCCCAAAATGTTGAGAAAGAGAAAAGTTGATGCAGACGGAAGACTGTTTCAAGAAAGACGGGAAGGCGAATACTTGTTTGTGCTTCAAGGAGAAAGACCGGTATGTCTTTGTGTTACGAGGCGGTGTCGGTTGGCAAAGAGTACAATCTGCGTCGACATTTTGACACCAAACACGGAGCTAAGTACGCTAAAGCTAGCCTTCAAGAAAAGCAACAAATTGCCCAAGAATTAAAAGGCAAAATGCGGTCGCAGCAGAGTTTGTTCATGAAATCCACAGCAAGGCCGCGGTGAAAGCTAGCTTCATTGTGGCTGAAGAAATCGGCCGCGCTTCCAAGTCTTTTTCAGAGGGAGCGTTTTTGAAGCAGTGCATGCTGAAGGTCTGTGAGCAGGTGTGTCCCGACCAGTTACGGACTTTTAAAAATGTCAGTTTATCAAGAAACACCATCGCCGACCGAGTGAAGGAACTAGATCTTCCAACACAGCTGGCCGAGGAGACACGCAGCTACACAGCTTTTTCATCAGCTGTAGATGAAAGCAGATAACACGGACACAGCGCAGTTATCAAGTTTTATTAGAGGCGTAAAGTCGGACCTCTCTATCACTGAGGAGCTGTTGGATGCAATGCATGGGACCACGACGGGACAGGACGTTTTGATGCGGTGGAGAAGTCCGTAAGTTAAAATGCATTGCAGTGGGAAAACTTGGTAGGATTAACTACAGACGGTGCACCGGCAATGTGTGGAGGAAAAGTGGGCTTGGTTGGACTAATGAAGGGAAAATGCTAAAATGAACTGTCCACGCCTCTGATAACGTATCATTGCATTATCCATCAAGAAGCTGTGTGTGGGAAGGTGCTGGGGATGGAGGACGTTGTGACCACAGTCATGAAAACAGTGAACTTCATTCGGGCGCGTGGCCTGAATCACCGTCAGTTCCAGCAGTTTTTGCTGGAGATGGGCTCGGAACCCGGGGATGTGCTGCACCATGCTGAAGTACGGTGGCTGAGTAGGAGCAAAGTCCTCAAGCGATTTTTTTGAGCTCAGGGAAGACATTGCTCTTTTGCATTGCACTTGGTGTGTTCAAGGACAGGCAGCATCTCCTCATCAAAGACTAACCAAAAAACATGACCAATATAGTTGTGAACTGAGTCAACCTTTATTGTGGTATTTTTAGTTGATTACATATTATTTATGTGTAGCTGCTGTTGTAATTATTTCATGTTTGCAGGTCTTATATGTGTATGCAGACAAATTGTTGTCATCATACCATCAGTTGGATGCCAGGCTGTGTGCAGCCTTTTTTTGTAAAATGCTACATGTGTCATACATGTTCTTTGCAGCTCAGTTTTATGTTATTTTTCTTTATTCACTTGGACAGTTTGATCCTTCATTAATGGAGTTATGTGGGTTTTCATAAGCTGACAAAATTTAAAAGGATTTATGTTAGAGCAACAAGCAAACATATGTTTTCTATGCAACTGTAATTGTCACTTGAATAAGTTCTAATAAATAATGAGTTATTTAACATTAAGGAGTAGTTACATTTATTTTACATTCCATTTGATTACATTTAGTTACATTTATAAGTTACATCTGGCCCTTTGAGGACAGCCATTATGCTGATGTGGCCCTCGGTGAAAATGAGTTTGACACCCCTGGTTTTGTATGTGCAGGATATCTTATCGCGCAATCGGTTTTGATAAAGACTGGTTTGGATATGGTAAAGGTGCATGAATACATATTGTTTACACATCGGACTCATTGTGCCTCTTTCATTGAATTCTTACCTGCAAGTAGTACTGCAGGTTGTCGATCAGGAACGCCATGTGGTTGCGTAGTCGCCACTTAACAGCGTCTGTCTGGCTGGACTTGAGGTGCTTCCTCTGCATCTGTAGAGCCCAGCAGTGCTGCAGCTGCGACTGCACCCTCCGCACACTCAGCAGGTACCTGAACACAACGTTGTACCTGACCACAGAGAGGAAAGGAAGCTCACCAGCTGTACTCCATGTAAACAGCTAGTTCAACTAGAACATTTCCTGCATGAAACGCTTGTGGAAGCTGAAAAGCTAAACTGGATTGCTGGCATAACGGCGTAAAAGGGGAAGTACAGAGAATAGCTGGAAAAGTGGGAATGGTTTTAATTAGTATAAATTTCATTGAAATGTTGCATTATTCAAATAATGTAAAAGTGGAAAAAAAAAAGTTTTTAAAAAGTGAGAAGTCATAGTATAGCCATGTCAAAAAGTCATTTAAAAGTTATAGTATATTAAAAAGTGATTAAAGGAGTCATAAAATGGAGAAAAAAAAATCGTAGTATGTCAAAAACGAGTCATAATATAGTATGTTTTAAAAAAAAAAGATCTACTATAATATGTTGAATAAAGTGATGAAAAATGTCACGGTATAGTATGTCAAAACAAGTCATGAAAAGTTTAGTATAGTATGTCAAAAAAAGTCATAGTATAGTATGTGAAAAAAATTAAAAAATGTCATAAAAAGTCATAGTATGTGAAAAAAATGTCCGATTATAGAATGTCAAAAAATGTCATAAAAAGTCATAGTATAAAATGTTGAATAAAGTGATGACAGTGACAGTAGTGTGTTGAAAAAAGTGATAGCATGTCAAAGAAAGTCTGGAAGAACATGCAAACTCCCCAAAAAAGGGATTAGCATTCACACAATAATACGGAGCCAGATGAGTACGCACTTCTCCAAGATGGCGGGGGTGAAGAGGATGTGCAGCGGCCACTGAACCTTGTAGGTGAGGCCGAGAGCCGCCCAGCCTGTGGGCGGGGCCTCCCGAGGGGAGGTGTCCTGTGGAGGAGTGGCTCCGTCTCTGGCGCCTGGCGCGTCTAAACAGAAAAACAGAACCAGCCACGCTCAATGACCATTAAAGACAGGGATGATTATATTTAAAAGTAGCATCTCCTCTGTGCTCGTCTAGCCCCGCCCCCTGCTTCAGAGCAGGGCGAAGAATGGGCCGCAATTTTAATTTATGTCTTATTCAACGCTGAATATTATCAGACCAAATGCTTAAAACAAACACGACTAGTGTTAGCAAAGCTCCGACAACGCGCATTGAGCTAAGGCTCGCACACAGAAGGGGTAAAGTACGCGCAGCGGGGCAAGCAGGCATTTCATTGGTTCTTTCCAAGCGGACCGCGAGGCAGTGATTGGTTGGCGTTTTTACACGATATAGATGAGATATTTTTCGCTGCTTTTTTAGAACCCATAAATGTTTTGTGGCTGTCGGGGTGTAAAGACCATTTCAAACAATATATAAAAAGAGTATATTGGACATAGTTACCAACCCTGCCTTTAACTGCATTAAATAAAGAGATAAAGAGAATGAGCCATCTGAATCACTGTGTCCACAGTGTGTGTGTGTGTGTGTGTGTGTGTGTGTGTGGAAGGCTGAAGGCTTGGTGACCAATCAGAAGCCTTTGTTTTAATACAAATTGATTTCAGTTGAGAACATAAGCTACAACATAGTGAATGACATGTTAGAAATAGGAGTGCAAATAATTATATAATGATTTTTAAATGACTAAGTGCTAACTCTATTCATTTTGTAACCGTTTTATCATAAAACCACTGGATGGCGCTAAACAACTAATAAACAAGAGCATCATCTTCAGATAAAAAAGGTTTCTATTTGTATTCATTTCTGTGAACACATCACCCAGGTGGTAGTATCCCACACAGATGTCTATGTAAGCCTTAGTCAGCAGCACACCTTTGTCCTTGCCCTGGTAGTCTACAGTGAGGTGCAGCAGAGGCAGCAGGTTGTCGTCGTCCAGGAGCACCTTATGAGCCGCCTGCTGAAAGGCCACGTTCACATCTGGGGAACAATAAAATACATAAAGTTCTGTCACCAGACACTGTAAATGTAAATGTGCTGTATTTATATAGCGCTTTTCTAGTCTGAGCGATAAAATACATAAAGTTCTGTCACCCCAGACATAGGGACTGCAGGGCCGGGGATTGAACCAAACCTCCCAGGCACTGAGCCACAGCCACAAATGCATTTTATGAAATGAAAACTGCGAGACGACTGCAGCTTGATGCAGGCTGGTGCTGTCCAATAACAGTCAAGCCCAATCTGGCCCCTCCGCCCCGCCTGCTTGTTCACATGAAGGTTTCTGGACATTAAGGGGCCGGTTGTTATCCGTGGCAACAACTACACGAGCATTCAGTGCAATTTACCTACTGAAAAATAAAGGAAATCTACTAGAAAAATGACAGGTTTGCATATTCAAATGTACCGTGCTCAGTGACGGCTGTTGGAGGCGTCTTCAACATCTGCTGCGCGAGGTCAATAAAGACTTGGTAGAGCTCGCCACGACCCAGCAAGTAGAAGTCCTTAATAATCTGGAAGAAAATACAAACATCAACACTGTTGATTTTGCACAGATTTATGACCCAGAAGCGAGTGATTAATACATTAATACATTAATACCTTGAGCTGTTCCAGCAGATCTGACTCCTCCACCATTAACGTCCAAAGATGCTGCAAGTCAGTCAGATGGTATTTAATGTTGTCCCCGTGAGCATGTGGTAACTTACATGAAATAATGCAGAACTCCATGAGCTCACCTCTGCCACGGTGCTCCTGATGCGATCAATCAAATTTTCAAAATCCACCAGGCTGAAAAGAGGCTGCTGTTTGAGTCTGTGCAGCTCGGCAGCAAACATGTCCTCTTGGTGCTTCAGTATGGAGCCTAAATAACAAATAATGCGTTGTATGATCTGAGTCAGGGCTTCTCAAAGTCCGGACCAAGGTCTGCATTCCCCCTGAACAGAAAGTCAACCAGGACCCAGCCCAGCAACATGTTATGAAGTGTAACATTTTCTATTTTGAAATGAATGTTCTATAGATCAATTAATGGTTGAATATGCGGTAGTGGTGTGACGGCACCCCCTCTGAGAGACATCAGTGTTCTCTCTGCCCTGGGGCCAGACTGAAAGGCTGGAGGTTGTAGGGACGGGTTTGGGAGAGGAGAGGGAATGGGGGCGGGTTTTATTTTGTGTACGTAAAATGTTAAATATTATATATTTGTTTTTAGAGAGAAAGTAGATACAGAAAAAAGTACCTTTGGTACTGAGTGTCCACTACCTGTCTCAGTACAAAAGACCTTTGAGTAATAAGATTAAAACCTGCTCTAAGTGATACAAACAAGATTCACTCTGATCACAGCACGATAGATTACCAGCTCTAGACGGGCTGTGGTTGTGGTTTTCAAACATCTGGACAGACTCTCCAACAAAGAGGATCTTCTCAGCCACTCTGATGGGAATGTAAGAAGGAAGCATCTCTGTCCGCAGCGAGAACTGCTGCAGAGACGGGGCCAGCATGTTCTCCTCCTCGATCAGCCTCTGCACCACAACACAGGAGCACATTATTAAAAGCTGTGTTTAAAACTACGTGCTGCTCCCTTGGCCTGTGTGTCTGACTGTAGTTCTCACCAGGTCCTGTAGTTCTCTGAGCTGTTTCCCGCTCAAGCCTCCCAGCCCCAGGTCCTCCTCCTCCTCCTCCTGGTTGGCAGCAGCTCCTCCTGCACTGGGCCCCTGCTTTACGAAAAACTCCTCGCTTTGGTCCAGCAGCAGTCCGTGCAGCATCCAAGCTGCGAGCTGCTTGTACATCACACCATGGCACACAGCAAGGATTCTGCAGAATGTATATAACAACACAAAGACACACAAAAAGGTGTCTGTATCTTAGTGTGACATGGTAAATCACAGAATATGAAAACACAGAGGACTTTATGACATGCATTGTATTGCATGACAATGCACATTGCAGCTCAAACACCCATAAAACAGACATGTTTTACAAAAAAGCAGCTATCAATCATACACTGTATTTGAGCTTTGCACCAAGAGCCTGGGTCTGTCCTGAAAGGAACTTTTCCTCACCACCCGAGGTTTCTCTCTAATGGGAAGTTTGTCCTCGCTGTTGCATTACATGCCTGCTCTTAGGGGAATTACTGGAATTGTTGAGTCTTTGTAAATTATAGAGTGTGGCCTAGACCTACTCTACCTGTAAAGTGTCTCAAGATAACTCTGAATTGATACTATACATAAAATTTAATTTCATTAACCCTCCAAAATAAGAAACATGAGGGGTAGCGTTAAAATAACTTATAATAATGGAAAGGAGGGCCATTTATTTTACTTATTCTAGTTTAAAGTTGTGTCATAGCTAAAGGACATGGGGAGAGCTAAGCAGTTACGTCAGACAGGTTTTGAGCTGGGACCACACAATCAAAAGAAGAAGGGAGTCATTTTAATACACATGCAACATCTAAAGTTAATAAAGTGTCAAATATCCATGAACTACCACAATGCAAGATTTTGACAAAGTTACAGCACCTGCAGTGAAGGAAGGACACACCTCCACCTCATGGCCCCCCATACCAAAACGTAATCAAACAAAAAGAAATGCATTTTAAACCTTTCCTCCAAAACATCTACTGAAGGTTAATTGGTGTCTCTTTATCACTTCGGCATTACAAGGGAGCATATTGTTTGTATTAAGTGCATAGCTCACCTCAATAATGTAAACACCACTTTGAGAGTTGCATTAAGGTCTTTCCCAAGGAGACTTACTTTTCCAAGGCCATGCGTACAGGAGGAAGCCCCCCACAGCTGTGCTTGTAGACCGTCTCCAGGATCTGGCAGCCATGGATCTAAAGCAGCGCGCACCAGACAACAAGTACACAGCAGTCAGTTCAACAGTCCCCCAGCTGTTACTCTACATCAGTACAAGTACACAGCAGTCAGTTCAACAGTCCCCCAGCTGTTACCCCAAGTACAGCTGTTAACAGTCCCCCAGCTGTTACACATCAGTACAAGTACACAGCAGTCAGTTTAACAGTCCCCCCCCAGCTGTTACTCTACATCAGTACAAGTACACAGCAGTCAGTTCAACAGTCCCCCAGCTGTTACTCTACATCAGTACAAGTACACAGCAGTCAGTTCAACAGTCCCCCAGCTGTTACTCTACATCAGTACAAGTACACAGCAGTCAGTTCAACAGTCCCCCAGCTGTTACTCTACATCAGTACAAGTACACAGCAGTCAGTTCAACAGTCCCCCAGCTGTTACTCTACATCAGTACAAGTACACAGCAGTCAGTTCAACAGTCCCCCAGCTGTTACTCTACATCAGTACAAGTACACAGCAGTCAGTTCAACAGTCCCCCAGCTGTTACTCTACATCAGTACAAGTACACAGCAGTCAGTTCAACAGTCCCCCAGCTGTTACTCTACATCAATACAAGTACACAGCAGTCAGTTCAACAGTCCCCCAGCTGTTACTCTACATCAATACAAGTACACAGCAGTCAGTTCAACAGTCCCCCAGCTGTTACTCTACATCAAGTACAAGTCACAACAGCAGTGTTACACATTTAACAGTCCCCAGTCCCCCAGCTGTTACTCTACATCAGTACAAGTACACAGCAGTCAGTTCAACAGTCCCCCAGCTGTTACTCTACATCAGTACAAGTACACAGCAGTCCCCCAGTTCAACAGTCCCCCAGTACTGTTACTCTACATCAGTACAAGTACACAGCAGTCAGTTCAACAGTCCCCAGTCCCCCCCAGCTGTTACTCTACATCAGTACAAGTACACAGCAGTCCCCCAGTTTAACAGTCCCCAGCTGTTTACTCTACATCAGTACAAGTACACAGCAGTCAGTTCAACAGTCCCCCAGCTGTTACACAGCAGTCAGTTCAACAGTCCCCCAGCTGTTACTCTACATCAGTACAAGTACACAGCAGTCAGTTCAACAGTCCCCCAGCTGTTACTCTACATCAGTACAAGTACAAGTACACAGCAGTCAGTTCAACAGTCCCCAGCTGTTACTCTACATCAGTACAAGTACACAGCAGTCAGTTCAACAGTCCCCCAGCTGTTACTCTACATCAGTACAAGTACACAGCAGTCAGTTCAACAGTCCCCCAGCTGTTACTCTACATCAGTACAAGTACACAGCAGTCAGTTCAACAGTCCCCCAGCTGTTACTCTACATCAGTACAAGTACACAGCAGTCAGTTCAACAGTCCCCCAGCTGTTACTCTACATCAGTACAAGTACACAGCAGTCAGTTCAACAGTCCCCCAGCTGTTACTCTACATCAGTACAAGTACACAGCAGTCAGTTCAACAGTCCCCCAGCTGTTACTCTACATCAGTACAAGTACACAGCAGTCAGTTCAACAGTCCCCCAGCTGTTACTCTACATCAGTACAAGTACAAGTCCCCAGCTGTTACACATCAGTCAGTTCAACAGTCCCCCCCCAGCTGTTACTCTACATCAGTACAAGTACACAGCAGTCAGTTCAACAGTCCCCCAGCTGTTACTCTACATCAGTACAAGTACACAGCAGTCAGTTCAACAGTCCCCCAGCTGTTACTCTACATCAGTACAAGTACACAGCAGTCAGTTCAACAGTCCCCCAGCTGTTACTCTACATCAGTACAAGTACACAGCAGTCAGTTCAACAGTCCCCCAGCTGTTACTCTACATCAATACAAGTACACAGCAGTCAGTTCAACAGTCCCCCAGCTGTTACTCTACATCAATACAAGTACACAGCAGTCAGTTCAACAGTCCCCCAGCTGTTACTCTACATCAGTACATCTAGTTTCCTATTTCATTTTCTTTAAGAAGCTCCCACAGTGCCCCCCCCCCGGCGTTTAGGTCATGTCTTGGTGGTCTTTGTTCATTTAGTTTGCATAGAATGTACTCAGATGGGAGTTTCACCCTAAAACAATACTTCTGTTTGCAAGTTGCTGACAAGTTGTAGAGCAAGTTTTAGCAAATTTTGCCAAAATAAAATTCAAAGGATATGACAATATAACAAATATATCATCAGTAACTAATCCAAGATGGCATGTTATTGCTGCTTTCCAACTAAAAAGAAATTTGTGTTTTCTTCACTTTAACTAAGGGTCCCTGCGGTTACACACATCACTTTTGCTTGGTTTGTTATTTGGGCTTTTTTGCGAAGCGGAGGCCTGTTGCAGCCTTTTTTGGTTCACCAATGTGTCCCCTTACACGCAAGCAAACGTGTTGCAAGAGAAAACTTACTTTGGTAATAAATATGATTTTGATCCTCTAATCATGTGATAAACAATCCTTACCTTCTGTGATTTTATTGACTCTACAACCACCATCACAGAAGGAAACAGCAACTGGAACTTAAAAGAAAAAGCAGTGTTAGACAAACGTGTTTAAATGTACAAAGACTTCCCACTCTGAGTGTCTTTGGCATTTATTTAGTCTTTAAAAGGATCTCTTTAGACGTTTAATTCATGCTTTACCTGATCGAGCTTGTAATTCACATGAGATATCGTCAGATGTGGATCTCCAAGAAACTAAAAACACACACACACAAACACACACACACACACACACACACACACACACACACGTGTTAAAAGAGCACCCTGTCCCATGATGCTTCTCCATTTATTCTTGTTGGCGGTGTCATTATTTTACCTCCTGTTCAAGGTCCAGCAGGGCCTGTCTGTACGGCTGCAGTATAGAGTCCAGCCCTGTGCAGAAAGCTCGTAAGTAAATTCCATGAAGTCCCGTCTGGTTAGGCTGGTTCGTGTGATGTTCCTGAAGAAAAATCCAAGAAGCATGATTTATCCATTGTATTATTAACAGAGAACCCTTGTCCTGGACAGGGGAGGCTAAAGTACTCTTTAACAAACTAAACGTCTGCATATCTGTCTGTAAAAACTCAGCACATGCAGCTTAGTGTCAACAGTAGAGATACAACTGAACATATTGTATTACACTGACTAAAAAGTTTATTTATATTAAAAAGGTGAATCTCTAAAGTGCTATTTTTGAATTGAAATTTGTAGCTAAAAGCTAAAACTCTAAAATGAGGTTATATGGCATCAAGGGACTTTACTCACTTGTTGATGATGCACATGGCCTGTGTGCTGTTCTATGAACTCTGTAAAGCGCATGTAGTCTGAGCCCAGTTTAGAGAGCCGGTTGAGGACACTGGTCTCACTGGGGTGAAGGAAGGGAAGGTCCTGGGACACCTGTGGATGGAACAAAGTGTTTCAAAAAGAAACACTGTTGGGCATCCAATACACAAAAGGTAATTGTGGTGCACAAAGCAACACACATGTGTTGTGTAACACTGTAGAATGCCAGTGTTACACCATCATTTAAATGAGGTTTGCTATGAATCAATCGGTCTAACTCTAAAAGTTCAGAAGGTTGCAAGCAAAATGATCTCTCTTGCACAAGGTTGTAGACCATCCTGCATGCTGTCATGGTGGAACTACAGAAAGTTCACTAAGTAGTTGCACAAGTTATGAAGTGATGATGCTTTAGTAAACAGTGTGGCATGGCAGTACAGTGGCGGTAACCACTGCACCCATCGATGCGGACCTGGACGATTCTGCATCAACGCAGTGACCGACCATAACCGATTATCGTCTACTAATGTTGCTTGTTGATTTTTGTCTGCTGTGTTTAAACTCCGCTACATTCAGGAAGTGACCGGTTTGAGAGCAGATACAATAAAAAGGGGGGTTCATAAACAGCATATCTGACTGCTTGAATGCGTTGATGAAAATCATGTTAAGCAATATATAATAATATTGAGTAGGTGACACATCGGGATATGAATGGTGAGACCACACCTCTGCTGTCTGTCACCTCCCTTTTGGGTGCTGTCTGCATGTCTTCCCCTTCCTCCCCCAGTCCTAACATCAGGTTAGGTGAACTGGAGGCTCTGCATGGTGCTTATATAATACTTTATTCATTTCAAGGCCAGGGTAATTGTTGTGCAGCCGTTTTGCAGTACGTAGGAAACAGTGCAAATAATTAGAATGTTAAATAAAACCATAAAGATAATCAATAAGGAGCAAAAACTAAGGGTCATACAATAAAAACAGGTTAGTGGTAAACAGAGCAAAACAAGAGCAGAACTACAGAGGAGTGAAGAGTGTTACCAGTCCGCTATTTATACATATGTCTGACACTTTTATATATTCGTAACTCGATTCTAGGCTCCAATTTCTACATGTAATGCTATATAACTAAACTTAATTATTGTATGCATATTTTCTCTCTAAATGTCTCACTTCCATATAGTCTTGATTAATATTAATAAGGACACTTGCAGTATTTGAAGAAGATACATGGAGAAGAGTGCCAGTTTCTATAGGTTAGTATATTTTTGTAAATATCACTTCTGACGTTCATTTCTTTTATACTAGCATTAAAGTAGAACTACACTGCCAGCAATGACAGCACTATCATTTCCATATAGTTTAAAAAGATGAAAACAATGTATTATAGCTAGCTACCTGCAGCCCTGTTCGAAGTCGTTGCTCGGCCCTGTTCGTTAGCCCGTCTTGCAGCCCTGTTCGTTAGTCCCGCTTTTACCTGCAGTGCTCCAGTTTTACCTGCAGCCCTGTTCGTTAGTCCCGTTTTACCTGCAGCCCTGTTCGTTAGTCCTGTTTTACCTGCAGCCCTGTTCGTTAGTCCCGTTTTACCTGCAGCCCTGTTCGTTAGTCCAGTTTTACCTGCAGCCCTGTTCGTTAGTCCCGTTTTACCTGCAGCCCTGTTCGTTAGTCCCGTTTTACCTGCAGCCCTGTTCGTTAGTCCCGTTTCCCGTTTTACCTGCCCTGTTCGTTAGCCCTGTTCGTTAGTCCCCCCTGTTTTACCTGTAGCCCTGTTCGTTAGTCCAGTTTTACCTGCAGCCCTGTTCGTTAGTCCAGTTTTACCTGCAGCCCAGTTGGTTAGTCCCGTTTTACCTGTAGCCCTGTTGGTTAGTCCCGTTTTACCTGCAGCCCTGTTGGTTAGTCCCGTTTTACCTGCAGCCCTGTTCGTTAGTCCTGTTTTACCTGCAGCCCTGTTGGTTTATCCCGTTTTACCTGCAGCCCTGTTCGTTAGTCCCGTTTTACCTGCAGCCCTGTTCGTTAGTCCCGTTTTACCTGCAGCCCTGTTCGTTAGTCCCGTTTTACCTGCAGCCCTGTTGGTTAGTCCCGTTTTACCTGCAGCCCTGTTCGTTAGTCCCCTGCAGCCCTGTTTTCCTGTTTTACTGCCTGCCCAGCCCTTGGTTTTACCTGCAGCCCTGTTGGTTAGTCCCGTTTTACCTGTAGCCCAGTTCGTTTGTTCCAGGTGAAGATGGTCCCCGGGTATCCACTCAACGCCAGCAGCAGCTCGTGGATCATGTTGCTATCTGATTAACGGTGAACATGCAGGTGTGAGCGTCTCATTCAGCCTCCAAAACAAACTGCCGCCCGAGCTGTCGCAGGTTGGTTACGTCACGACGCAGCGCTGACGTAAATTACGTTCTGTCGCTCTGCTCCACTTCTTTAACTGTCTGTCATAGACTGTATATTATTGATATTATTTAATATTATTTAATATTATTTTATATTAACGGTCTATGTCATAGACTGTATATTATTGATATGATTTAATATTAACGGTCTATTATTGATAATAATATTAAAGGTCTCTGGTTGTAACCTGTGGTTACCACTGCGCTTCTGGGAGATGTAGTCCGTTGGTTCCGCGTCATCACTCGGTCATGTAGCTAGCTAGCAACGCCTCGCAACGGAAGGAGCTGGTATGTCGTAGTTAAAATGATTACTCCCTATGTAATATTACTCCCTATGTCACGTTATAGCACGTTATGTGCGTTGTTATCAAGCTTGATAGCATGTTGTAATTAGTTGTTAGCAGCGAGTCTCCTGGTAACTTACCGTCAGCGTCACTCGGCCAGCCGTTAGCTTAACTCGCCGTTAGTTGCTAAGTTAGTCAGTGGCACTGTAAACAACTGGTTAGCTTCATGGTTAGCTTCATTAGCTAACTACGTTACCAGACACGTTAGCAACACAACACCAGCTGTATGCGCTCTAGAAACAATACACAGTAGGTACACCTGTTTAGAAAGTCTTCTACCAACTTGTTGGCTTCAATTAGAACAGCTAGCCAGCTTCAAGCTAGCTGTAGTAACTTAACCTGGGTGCCACACGAGTACATGAGCAGGTGATGGTGTGCTGTGCGTCTTACATGAGCAGGTGTTGTTGTTGCAGGGATGGCAGAGGAGAGGAGCAGAGAGGACTTAGTTGCAGAGTATCTGGGCCAGAACCCACAGCTGGCCCAGTGGGTCGAGACTTTCAGGAGCTACTGTGAGAGCAACAAACAGTGGGATGCTCGGAGAGAGTTCATCCTGAGAAACATGGAGGCTTTCCCCACGGTGGAGCCCGGAGTCCCCAGCAGCAGTCTGGACAGGCTGCTGTCCCTCTCCATGGTCTGGGCCAATCACGTGTTTCTCGGCTGCAGGTAAAACACAGTGACCGAGCAGAATGAAAGCAAATATCAAGGCACGCAGATGAGGAGTCCGCTTTTCTTTATTCTCTCCATCCCTCAGCTATCCACAGGCTGTAATGGAGAAGATCAAGGAGATGGGTGAGGGCATTGTTGTCCTAGATGCCCCAGTTCACAAGACAACAAAAGATGGTGTCCTGGCCAGAGGAAAGCGGAATGCCACAGCTGGTAATGCAATACACACTTAATACAGCGGACTAGCGTGTTTACTTTCACAGCTACAGTGTGTGATGGGGCTGAAACTGTTTGATTAACCAGGGACAACTCAGGTGGACACTCAATGTTAGCACTGCTAGTTCTTAATAATCATAGCTTGTTGAAATACACAGTGACAGATACATAAACAGATAAAGTGACAGATTGTCTTAAGATGTGTTATTCTGTTTTCCCATTTATTGTATGTGGGTGGACAAAATATTAAAAGCCCCCAGCATCACCACAAGCTAATGTAATGTATAGATGTTTGGTTTAAAAATTGCAATATTAGTTTTTCTTTCTTTCATATAGCTCATCCCTAATGATTCATATTATGAAGGACAACTTACAGTACATAGTAATAACATTTCAGATCACACAAGTCTGTTTCCCTGTTACATTTGTCTTCTTTGCAGAGGTCGACGCTGACAGCTGTGTCAAAAGAGCCAAATGCGGACCTAATGAGCTCGAGAGTCGACCTGTGGGGAGGCAGAAATCAGGACCTCTTCCACAGGCTCCAGCAGAGCACCAGCCCTTCTTCAACCGCCTCTACAAGGCGGTGGCCTGGAAGTTAGTGTCGGCAGGGGGCTTCGGTCCAAACCTGGACCATTTTGAAATACTTCGTAGCTGTGCAGAGTCCTGTAAAGAGACCCTGACCTGTGTGTTTGTGCCACTGAAGGACATCGCTGGCCTCCCCGCAGGACGCACACAGAAGGAAGGCCACGTGTGTGAGATTCGCTGTCAGACAGTTTACATGGGAACTGGATATGGGCGTGATGAGTCCGCTGCCAAAGCAATGGCTTCCAAAGAGGCCCTCAAAGTCTTTCAGGGGCGAAAAGTGACAGTAAAGATCTGCAGGAGGCGGTTCAAAGGGAAAGACGTGGAGGATTTGGTGCTGTTGGACGAACAGCCTCGGAGTCAGGGCTTTCCTCCCGCGCTCAGCTACCCTTTTCAGGACGAGCAGCTGGAAGATGGTTCTTCATAGAGCACAGAATCTGTGACGTTTGCCCCGCTGTGATGCCTGTTGGACACATGGACACATGACATTTACTGAAGGAATTGACGGCTGTGTCGGGACCGGGCGGTTATGCAGCTGGACCTCGTAACTAGGCTAATCATTAAGTGACACAAAGCTAAACTAGCACGATGCGTTTTCCACAATACTTTGGTATTACAATACAGGTGGCACTTTGTTAGGCAAATATCTGGAATAAATCAGCTTAAACAAAACATCTTAATACTGTATTGGCTACATTTTGAACCCCTTTCAGTTTTGCAACAAAGTGCATGGAGTTGCAGCATGTGCCACCATTTAAAAGTCAAGCAGCCATAAACTGGCCAAAAGCTCAACTTGCTAAAGGGACAGTTTTAAGGAAGGATCAAATGCTACCTTAGTATTGTAGGATAATATATTGCATTATTTTGATGCTACCATGTTAGGAGTAGTGTGTGTTCATTCCTGTTGAGACCGGTTCTGTTCTGGGGACTTCCCCAGTGTGACAGTAAACGGTTATAAACCCGACTTTGTTGCTTTGTGGTTGGTTTAGATTCCAGCTGCTCGGTTACAAGCAAAACAACCACGAACTTTTACAGTTTGGATTACTCGTCACTTTGCCAGGGTCTAGGTTTTGTCAGCAGGATGCAAATAAACCCAAAATCAAATACAGTAACTGTAACATGATGGACTTGTCTTCAGTGTTCATATCAGTTAGGAACAGAAAAAGAGCAAGATATGACTTATTAATCCAGATTTTATTTTGATATTGCCTTTTTTCACCCATAAGTGACTGTTAGAAGTCAACATATCTACATTTCTTTTTCTAATTGTACCGATTAACATTTTAGGATTCTTGTTGTAACAGGTTATGATTTCATTCTTATGCAATCCCAATCTTAAATCATATGGTGACACCAACGTTTGATTCTATTTTCTTTTTCTTTAGAAATGACAACATGCTGAGTGTCTGCAATCAAATAATGCTACACATAATGCATGTTTTAGTTTTCATCACAATATGTTTAAGGAGAAGTTGAGGTGTACTTTACAGTTTTCAGCATTCTTAAATACTTGGCCAACTACAGTACCCATGATACTGTACACAGAAATACTAAAGCTTACTGCTTTTATTTTAATTTCTTTATTTAACTTCACGGATAAAACAACAACAACAACCACACAATGATGAAAATATAAGACAAATCTCTTTGAACACAGTTTGAAGTGCGTACAGTTATGGTGTGTTTGGGGGTAAAGTGCTGCCGTGATTTCTTTTTCCAGTTTGCGTTGACGGTGATCAGGGTTGCATTGAAGAGTATCTGTACTGCTCCATGTTACTGTAGGCTTACACCAGTGGTCCTGTTTCTATATATTGTTTAAATAAAGATAATTTAACCAAGTAAAGTGTATTTGCTTTCTCCCTGCAGAAAACAACATTTTCATAACATGGTGGTGATTTTTGTGTAGCAGCCAATAATACTTTCTATCACCAAGGTAATCATCTCATATCCCACAGGAAGGTTCTGACAAATGGAAGAAAATAATAGTATTTGAGTATTTAAATGTACAATTTGAGTCGGGTCACATACTGCCTCTAATTGGCGCTAATTGTCAGGTTCAGACACAACTGAGCGGGATGGCCAGTTCCTCATTAGAGACGGTGGAGTAGGTGCTAGCAGTGCCGATCGAATAATCACAATCTCAGTGTTTCGAGTGACATTCATGCTTGAACTCCCCCCCCCACTATTGTTTATGTCAGCAGGATGCCTCCGGCTCAGCGGACTGGGTTCTTCTTCTGTGGTTCTATTCACTTCATTAGATAATCTAAACACGAGCACTGATATCATCTACAACGTGCTCGGTGCTTAAAATAAGCTGTTGGAGAGGAGCTCGTGTTTATTTTAACGTCTTGTATAAACTGATATTTGGGAATTGTACAGAGCACCCACTGGGATCCTCCAGGGAGAGCTTTTTCACTTTGGCACCTTCTCACCCCTGATGAGGTTGCACGCCTGCTTTAAATTGAATAGTTTTTATAGTGTTTGTAGTTTTATGTAGAATATTAATAATAATAAATTTTGTTTTAGTTTGCTACTGATTAGATAAGACGTAACCTTTATTTATACAACGAGGGAAATTAACAATTTGGATTTGTTACAACAGTTGCACACACTTTAACATAGGATTTACACAGAAATGCTCAGGATCAACACACACTAATGGAGGAACAGTTGAGGGTTCAATGCCTTGCTTAAGGGCACCTTGGTAGTGCCCAGAAGGTGAACCGGCACACCTTCATATTATTGGTCCGTATGGAGAGTGAGGGGCCCCTTGGAGAAGGTGAAAGGGCACCTTGGTAGTGCCCACAAGGTAAACCTCTTTATTATTGGTCCGTATGGGGACCCTCTGATTCCCAACTAAACTCCCTAAAGCCAGCCCACATTATTTTACAAAGAAAAATTAAAACTACAGTAGGGATGGCCTTTTTAAGGGCATGTATGCAAAATGGCCCCCACTGTTATAACGTGTTATAATATGTTTCTGTCACCCACACACGGCATATCCACATGGTCCAGTAAATAAAAAGCACTAATTCCACTAACTCTTAGTGAGAACAGTAAGACGACATCACTGTCTGACCTCAGTCCCTGTCTTTGTTTGGATGTTAGTCCTTCTGCTGAACATGTAGGTCTTTTCTTTTCTTAGCTGTGATCGCTGACTGAAACATGACGTGGGCTTCAGGTTTTCAGCCATGCCTTCACCTGTTGCAGCAGACCTCTTGTCTCTTTATAGAGACCTTAGTGGTCCCTAATACTGTATCTGAAGTCTCATTATATAGACCTTAGTGGTCCCTTATAATAGACCTTAGTGGTCCCCTAATACTGTATCTGAAGTCTCTTTATATAGACCTTAGTGGTCCCTAATACTGTATCTGAAGTCTCTTTATATAGACCTTAGTGGTCCCTAATACTGTATCTGAAGTCTCTTTATATAGACCTTAGTGGTCCCTAATACTGTATCTGAAGTCTCTTTATATAGACCTTAGTGGTCCCTAATACTGTATCCTGAATCTGTCTCTTTATATAGACCTTAGTGGTCCCTAATACTGTATCTGAAGTCTCTTTATATAGACCTTAGTGGTCCCTAATACTGTATCTGAAGTCTCTTTATATAGACCCTAGTGGTCCCCTAATATTGTCTGTATTTACGCCCCTGTAAGTGTTCAGACATTATCAATCAACTCCACTGCCTCAAGCATTGTCTGGTGTTGATGTATTGAGCGGTTTACAGACAAAAATGTCAGACTGTATCATTTGTCACCTGCACTGTATCTCCATCCATCACACTCTCAATCACCCTCTGCCTCTTTCTCTCTTTCTCTCAGTCTTGTCTTCTGTCTCCATGTCTATCTGTCATTCTTTACTTCTCTGTCTAATTAACATACACAAACAAACGTTTCTACCGACGGGCGATCGCTGCAGGTTTATAATGTCACACTGTTTGCTCTTATCCACACACACAATCTCTATTGGAATTGGACGTAATTCCCTTGAGGAATCAATAACAAATCCTACCTGTCTGGAGAAAGTATTGCTGTTCAGGAACAAGATAAACAGTGTTGTTGTCAGCCCAACCACCATGAATGCGTCCAACGGTTTGTGAAAGTGTTTCAGATAAAGTGGAGAGGTGTCAATCGGTGCCTTCAATCCCTCCGTTGAATTTAAAACAGGCAAAAATGGCTGGAGTTACGTTTCCACCAGAAAAACCTGTCAGTGTACTTGTAGTTTTTTTATTTCTTCATTAGTTAAAGTCTACTGTTTTTAGTTATATAGGTGTATATTGTCCTTTAGTCTTAAGTCTTTCTGAAGTTCAATGTCAAAAAGCACAATCACAAAAATAACCTGTCAGTGAAATATTAGTGTTTATCCACAACGTTTCTCTTCTGGGATTGGTCTGTTGCTGGCCAAAATTACGCCGCGTGTTCCTCTTTTTGGCCGGAGGTGCGTTACCTTCCGTTTTTTGTGTTGGAATTTGAAACTCTGGTGGATTTCTGAGGACTATGGTTACCTGGTCCTCAGATCTCTGCAGGGTAAATCCAGACAGCTAGCTAGAGTATCTGTCCAATCTGAGGACTATGGTTACCTGGTCCTCAGGTCTCTGCAGGGTAAATCCAGACAGCTAGCTAGACTATCGTCAATTAAATTTAAAATCACAACTACAGTTATCTCATTGCGCTTTCCATAAAGAGCAGTCCTAGACCGGACTCTGGGATGTTATTTACAGAAACCCAACAATTCCCACCAAGAGCAAGCACTAGGCAACAGTAGCAAGGAAAAACTTCCTTTAAGAGTCAGAAACCTGGACCAGAACCATAGCTCAGGGTGGGCGGTCATCTGCCTCGACCGGTTGGGGGTGAGAGAAAGAGACAGAGAGACAGACAGACAGATAGAGAAGAGACAGAGAGAGACATGGAGAATTGTGGCAGAGGAAGCAATAGGAGGAGAGAGGAGAAGGGCGAGAGAGCACAAGACACCGGGAAAGGGAAGAAGTCGAGTTAGTAACGTGCATTAATGGGATGAGGTTGCATACAGATGGAGAGAAGGAGGAAGAGAGAGGTGCTCAGTGCATCATGGGAAGTCCCCCATCAAAGAGGAAAGTCTTAAGCCTACTCTCAATCTGTCCAATCTGAGTTTTCTGTGAACGTGCACACGTTCCACCAAAACAAGTTCCTTCCCGAGGATATTTTGCAGCGGCACCGTTGCTCCGTCCGTTGGTTAGCGCCGCCCATGACGACTGTGATTGGTTTAAAGAAATGCCAATAAAACAGAGAGCGTTTGTCTCCCATCCCAGACCCTCCTTGGCAGCGCTGTGGAGGAAGGTCTGTCAAAGTGAGACTAGTGAAATATTAATGACAGCTTTTCCAGGAAATAATGGGACAAACAGGGAAATGTGCGATTAGTTTGATCAGAACAAACTGCAAACTACAGTCTGCCCTAATGTTGACTTCCCGAATGGTGACCACACACATCCCAGGTGGGCATAAAACACACACATCCCAGGTGTACACACACACACACACACACACACACACACACTGCCAAGCAAGAAGGGGCTACAACATTTTGTACTTGTCTCTTCTGCATTATTGATGACAGCTGACAGGTAGCAGAGCGGACGGGCGGATACGAGATGAACACAGTGGTGTGGAACATGTGTGGCATATGTCACGTTTCTGTGAGTGATTTTTATTTTTTTTTATTTTATTTTATTCTCATGTATTGTGATATTCTTATGTATGTTTGATATATGTGTGTGGCCAGGTTGGAGATATAATCTCTCCACCTAGTCCTGGGTCTTCCCCGAGGCCTCCTCCCAGCTGGACGTGCCTGGAACACCTCCCTAGGGAGGCGCCCAGGAGGCATCCTTACCAGATGCCGAAAAGAGTTGCATGAAAGGGAAATACTCATTAAAGTACAACCTTAGTTTTGTTTGGCCTTCTTAAAAGTACTTAGTACTTAAAAATACTTGAGTAATTCCACCACTGTGTGCCATATATCAAATATAGATTTCAATCTTTAGTTTTAGGCCAGTCTGTATTTGAATTAATGTGATGCATCTTAATCTTCTTTCATGCACGTGACGTGATCAACAGCCTGACCCCCCCCCGCCCCCTTCCAGAGGTGTGACGTCACATATCGCAGTCACATCCATGTCGTTGTTCAAATATTGACTGAGCTCCATAATATCATCTTCAAACAGTATACATGCGCATCAGGGGCCGGAGTGTGTGTGTGTGTGTGTGTGTGTGTGTGTGTGTGTGTGTGTGTGTGTGTGTGTGTGTGTGTGTGTGTGTGTGTGTGTGTGTGTGTGTTAAAGCCCAGAATCTCTTGGGGTTTTAAAACAACTTTAACTTTAATCTTTTTACTTTAATTATTCACCCTCAGTCTCTCTGATTAGATCGGCGAATCAATAGAGCAAAAGCTGTGTTATGGGGACGCATCGCCATTCATCATTCATTACTATACACATATTTTGCATCCTATTTCTGAATATCTGTATCTTTGTCTCCATGTCTGCTGCTAGCTCACCAAGAGCCTGGTTCTGGCTGAGGTTTTTCCTCGTCACTATCGCACCAAATGCTTCCCAGTCAAATCATAATATAAGTTATGATTTGTTTTGATAAGTTATGATTTGTAATGATAAGTTATGCTTTGTTATTATAAGTTATGATTTGTTATGCTTTGTTATGATAAGTTATGATTTGTTATGATAAGTTATGATTTGTCTGAGAAGTCAAATCATAACAGAAGTTGAATCAAATTTTGTAAACTACAACAAGTATTTGTAAGATTAGTAAAATGTTGTTTATTTCAAATAATAGGACTTATAAATAGTAACATCAGACCATTTTTAGCCCTTTCTTTCTGCAGCGGGAGAGATATTGAGTCATCCTCACCATGTGCTGTGTTCAGAATGATGAAGACAGCTGGAGAAGTGGAGTCGGCTCTACAGGGGGATTCTTCTACTTCATAGGCAGCTGTCATGTTTGTTTTTCTTCCCCAAATGATGTACAGCATTTTAGACATTCTATTATCAAATGGCTTGAAAAAATACAGAGCTTTCCCCCTGGACCCCGATGCGCATTACATAAGTGATTCCAAGCGCACTGGTCTGGTGTTTCACATTAAAAGAAGATGCGATCACCACACTGCTTTACAAAACAATAATGATGTTTATTCATAATACTATTTTCATGATTTGATACACAAACATTCATCTGAAACAAAATAGTTCAAATTCAAAAGACAGTGTAGTTTGGATTTGCCCAGATGAAGAATCACTATATGTTCCCATAATATTGCTGTATTGACTTTACAGTGTGTATGTGGTCCGCAGGTGAGTTTATTGTGCACTGGGTGTTTACATCACAACTATAATCCTGTGGTTTTCCTACGGACATAAAGTGGTTTTGAATATTTATGGTTCTATATGGTATCCTCATCATCACGGTAATATCCTTGTGGTTTAGTGATATAATATAGCCTACTTGTAAAATATATCCAACTCTTTTTCGTAGGTTTTGGGCAGTCACCCCACCTGCTCCTCAGCTGTATCATAAAAATATGACAAAGGAATCGAGTGAGAGTTTTTTTTTCTTTAACTCCATCTCAACGCTACATTCAGATCCGGCGAGGCTCATAAGCACTTCAGCAGGAAAAAGTTGCAGAAAGCTCCCCGGGGACAGTCGCACATCTTCCCGATCCGAGCGCCTTTCCTCACGGCGCACTGCTCCCCGATATCACACTGAGGAGGAACCAGAAGATTGATTCATCTCTCCCTGCTGCGACATGCATCGATACAATATCAATCAATACAATGATTTTTAAGAAAACATACCGTTGGGACTTGGCCAAATTTCTTTTCCCATAAAGGCAGCCGTTTAGCCTGCAGCTTTTCAAGAACTTCGTGGAGAGCTCCGAGCTGGACACGGATCAAAACAACAGGAAAAAGTGCTTAATGCACGTGCCTTTGTTATTGTAGCATCGGACATACAAATAGAATAAAGTGTCAGACAAGTAGCTGATTAACCGAAATGCAAAAGGATTGTACAAATGACATAAATAGCCTACTTTTGTTATATAGCTTAATACAATGTGGTTATAACAGTTGCATATTTTGTTTGAAATGACACAAATTAAATTACACAAATGTCAAACATCATTTACTGTACAGGACGCATGTCTTATGACAGGGAAATCTTCAATGCATGCATTTCTGAATTGAGTTTGGTGTACTAAATGTAATGTGGTTAGAAACTTGAGTTCACACTTGATATTCACATTTCTACTAAAATAATCAACACAACATATCTGATTTTTTTTTCTTTGATAAAATAATAAAACTTGCTTTTTTTGTTGGTTGTTGCGAAAAGATCTAAAGTTTTTTTTAATGCATGCCTCGCAGCAGAAGTGAAGTGAAGCTTACCAGCTGCTTCTCGCTGGTCAGGTTCGGACCTTTTGGGTAGAAGTCCCGCAGGGCTCTGGGGCTCAGCTCCTCTTCGGACTCGGTGTCCAGATCTTGGGCTCCAGCGGCGCTGGAGAGCAGCAGCAGCGCGCAGAGGAGCGCGCCGCTGAGCATCCTGGAGGTGGTCTGCATGGTCCCGATGCGCGGCAGCATGTGCTCCTTTCCCCGTCTCAAATAGTCGCTCCCCCTCGCAACAACACCTTTTTATCTGACTCCTGCCATCTGCTCGCTCCACCTTATCCTTTGATTTTTTTTTTTTGTCATGCGTAAAAGCTGCCTTGGGTGAGTTGCTGGGGAAAATATGCCTCAAAAAGTCAATAACAACAACAGCAGCAGCAATAACATAAAGTAATGAATTACTCGTTACTTGGATGGAGAATGAAGAGTTTATTTCTATGAAGTTATGTATATTTATAATGAGTTATAGGCTATGTGATCATATTTAGCCTGTAAGTATTAACACAACTAGGGAATTATATTTTGGTGACTGCAAATAGATCGTTGTTTACAGTAGGCCTATATTCTTTAGTCAGAACTAACACTTGATTGGACATCTTTGTTGGCTTACAGCCTCAAGGAGCCGACTTTAAATAAGAGCAGTGGTGTGTTTCAGTCACCCAGCCAGGCTGAAAGCATTGCTTTTTTAGTATTCCATGTAGATCAGCAGTACCTTGCAATGTAGGACTTTTCCATTATAACCCCAAATTGGCATTTGCAGCCTCTCCTGCATTTAAACGTGCACGGTGACTCATACAGTCTTTTTATGCAGCAAATGATCAAGAAAGACCAACTAACGCTGGCGTTCAGCCCTTGTTATTCTGTCAAAGCAGCGATGAGCCCCCCCCACACACACATATTAAAAGTCAGCTTCATCCCTTTGAAAGTTTTTGAAAGAAGTCCTTTTTCATCTTTTGTGCAGGGACCAAATGGACACTCTGTTGGACCACCAGCTGTTATCAAGTTGTGAATGGACTGGAAATGGTGATGGTTTTTTAACTACTGGTCATTTGTGTTGCAGGTTATCTCATTCATAACAAAAAGGATAAGAAGAATCCCATTTTGTTGTTGATTCACTTAACTAATGGTACACATAAAGCCGTATGCTCAATGACAAACAAGTATCTCATTGCTTGTGCTTGCACTAAAATTCTAATGGCATCCTAATTAACCTGTAAATTAAAAGTATAATTACTTTGAACTTCATATCAGAGATAAATGATGCAATGAATGGAAGCAAGTAGAGCTGGAAACACAAACAACCCTGCAAAGCAAAGTATAACTTTACACATCTGATAATGAGTAACACTGCAACAGTTTACTGTGAAAAAGAGAAAAATAAGTCTAACCCAATAAACATTTTCACTCTATGTTTATCTCCCTTATCATGTACCCAGCAGACACAATATGATATCATTTCCCCTCTTACGCAACCACTTTAACAATGCAGAGGATGTGTTCACACACACATAGCATGGATGGACAAATGGCTGCTGTTGTATATAGATATATATGTATATAGATTGTATGTTTAATCCTGTGCTTGAGTTGTCCCAGTTCACCGCATTGATCACAATCGGCTCCGCCTGTTTCGGGTCCATCAGCAGAGACGGAGACGTAGGAGCAGGAAGCTTTGATTGTGTGCTCGAGGCTGCATGACTCATGTTTCTCCCTCCCCATTTTAATGACTGAGACTCCAATTTATCATTTTATTCACAACAACCTGGCTATTTCATTCACAACCACAGCTTCATTGGTTTTGCAGGCGACACTTCCCTGCTCTGATTTGATGCTCTGTGTTTTTTTGGTGTAGAGGACATTAGGTGATTTTGCTCCGAACTGCTCTCAGATTGTGTACTCTCAAGCATGAATAGCAACCTTTTAGGAAAACAGATTATATTTAGACTGGGCTGACTCAAAACTCTAATAATAAATGGCAACTGAAATGTAGTTTGGTCGTAAGACAAAAATCACACAACCTGTGAATTACAAACTGGCGGAACAAACAGAGCATGTAAAAAAAAGACAAATCTGTCTCTCCAGTTTGAAACTTGGGTGGCAGCACAACAAGCTGTAGCCATTAGGGGTGTGGATCTTTACTGGTCTAACGATTCGATTCACGATTATCCTGCCAACGATTCAAATCGATTCAATATCACGATGCCTCACCTCCTCAATATTATGATATATTGCTAAACATGGTTTTCATCAACACATTCAAGCAGACAGATATACTATATTAACCCCCCTTTGGAGTCTGTTAGTCTGAAACAACCATGCATTAATTGTAAAGTAAAACAATGAGGTCATCATCTTAATTGCCCAATCTGAATAGTATTAGTATGTACATCTATGTCTGAATAGTATTTCAATCTATTTTTATTTTTTGCACATCACACGACCTCTGACCATGTGATGTGTCATTGTCACCTGAAGAAGGCCAACTTGTAGGCCGAAACGTTATGTGCCTTATTTGCAGTATTCAAATATTTTTCCTGGAGCATTAAGCTGTTGTGCGGACTTCTTTGAACATTTACTTTTTCACTACATGTCTTTTTTGAGTCAATGCAACAAGCTGTAACATTGACTTATTATCACCGTGTGAAGATGTTATGGCGAATGTGTTAATGTGTTCACACATCGAGCAGACACAGAGCAACATTAACATACATTTGGAGTAAAGTTGTAAAGTCCAATATTTAGGCTGCTCTCCTTTTAGCTCTGTTTTGGTCTCTACCAACCAAGATTGTGCTCTTACTCCACTTTAATCTCAGGCTAGTCTCTAACTTTGTGTGTCTGGTGTTCGGTGCAAAGCGAACACCAGACTCATCTCAGGAAATGCCCCCCCAAAGCGTTATGAGTGTAGTGTCAATGATGAAGCGCTATATAAATGTAATGAATTACTTCCTTTTCCCCAAGGAATATGAAAACGGAAATAACACAGAAAACTAGCTACTCCGGGATAGAAAGTGTAATTTTCAGGATATATACAGTGGGTACGGAAAGTATTCAGACCCCTTTAAATTTTTCCCTCTTTGTTTCATTGCAGCCTTTTTCCAAAAATCAAAAAAGTTCATTTTATTTCTCAGTAATGTACACTCAGCAACCCATCTTGACAGAAAAAACAGAAATTTAGAAATTTTTGCATATTTATTAAAAAACAAAAACTGAAATATCACATGGTCATATGTATTCAGACCCTTTGCCGTGACCCTCATATGTAACTCAGGTGCTGTCTATTTCTTCTGATCATCCTTGAGATGGTTCTACACCTTCATTGGAGTCCAGCTGTGTTTGATTATACTGATTGGACTTGATTAGGAAAGCCACACACCTGTCTATATAAGACCTTACAGCTCACAGTGCATGTCAGAGCAAATGACAATCATGAGGTCAAAGGAACTGCCTGAAGAGCTCAGAGACAGAATTGTGGCAAGGCACAGATCTGGTCAAGGTTACAAAAAATTTCTGCTGCACTTAAGGTTCCTAAGAGCACAGTGGCCTCCATAATCCTCAAATGGAAGACGTTTGGGGACGACCAGAACCCTTTTAGAGCTGGCCGTCCGGCCAAACTGAGCTATCGGGGAGAAGAGCCTTGGTGAGAGAGGCAAAGAAGAACCCAATGGTCACTGTGGCTAAGCTCCAGAGATGCAGTCGGGAGATGGGAGAAAGTTGTAGTAAGTCAACCATCACTGCAGCAATCCACCAGTCGGGGCTTTATGGCAGAGTGGCCCGAAGGAAGCCTCTCCTCAGTGCAAGACACATGAAAGCCCGCATGGAGTTTGCTAAAAAACACCTGAAGGACTCCAAGATGGTGATAAATAAAATCCTCTGGTCTGATGAGACCAAGATAGAACTTTTTGGCCTTAATTCTAAGCGGTATGTGTGGAGAAAACCAGGCACTGCTCATCACCTGTCCAATACAGTCTCAACAGTGAAGCATGGTGGTGGCAGCATCATGCTGTGGGGGTGTTTTTCAGCTGCAGGGACAGGACGACTGGTTGCAATCGAGGGAAAGATGAATGCGGCCAAGCACAGGGATATCCTGGACGAAAACCTTTTCCAGAGTGCTCTGGACCTCAGACTGGGCCGAAGGTTTACCTTCCAACAAGACAATGACCCTAAGCACACCGCTAAAATAACGAAGGAGTGGCTTCACAACAACTGTTCTTGAATGGCCCAGCCAGAGCCCTGACTTAAACCCAATTGAGCATCTCTGGAGAGACCTGAAAATGACTGTCCACCAACGTTTACCATCCAACCTGACAGAACTGGAGAGGATCTGCAAGGAGGAATGGCAGAGGATACCCAAATCCAGATGTGAGAAACTTGTTGCATCTTTCCCAAAACGACTCATGGCTGTATTAGATCAAAAGGGTGCTTCTACTAAATACTGAACAAAGGGTCTGAATACTTATGACCATGTGATATTTCAGTTTTTGTTTTTTAATAAATATGCAAAAATTTCTAAATTTCTGTTTTTTTCTGTCAAGATGGGTTGCTGAGTGTACATTACTGAGAAATAAAATGAACTTTTTTGATTTTTGGAAAAAGGCTGCAATGAAACAAAGAGTGAAAAATTTAAAGGGGTCTGAATACTTTCCGTACCCACTGTATGTATCCCTACTGAGCAGGTAGTGTACAGCGGGTTTATCTGAGCTTTATTTGCTGATACCAGCCGTAAGATTAAACCAAAACAGCCTGTCTGGACTCGAGAAGTTTTTTCTATGGACTTGGACTTGTCTCGGTCTCTGCCGCTGGTCTTGCCAAATATGGCTTTTGGTCTCGGACCGAGTCCAGGTGTATTTATTATGTTTATAATAATATTGGAGAGAAAATGAAACAATGGCCACCTGCTAACCAATCACACACTAGATTATCTTTGCACGCCCTGCATCTGCATCCCCTGCTAACATTATTGCCAATCATGTTCATTGATTCACACACACTGAAAGAATCGAAGATGTCCGCCAATTCTGCCATGATCATATTTGGTAATAGAAATCACCAGGATTAAGTCTTTTTTCTGTCCTGGACTCAGTCTTGACTTGGACTCAAAGCTTTTTGGACTTGCTCTGGTCTTGGACTCGACTAGTCCTGGTCTTGGACTTGCCTTAAACTCATGAAAGGTGGTCTTGACTACAGCCCTGCAGTTTTCTAACAAAGAACTCACACATTTTCATCTACAGCCAATTTTAGAATTTCCATTTACCTCAAGCAACAAAACAATGCACATCTGAGAAAGGTTTTGAGCTGGATCCAGCAGTATATCCAATATTAACTTGCATTAACCCGGAAGAAACCACAAGGCACAGATTTACCATGAATTTCCACACAGTCAGAAAGGCCCGGGACTGAGGATTCAAACCCAGAGCTTCTTACAGAGGAGCCTTACCAAGTCAAATATATTATTTAAGATTAATTATGCCCTCTTTGAGAGAAACAAAAAAAGAAAGCTTCAAGTTGCAAATTTTCCATGCAGATTGAGCCGCATATCCAATACAGACTTTCCAAGTTCCTGTTTACTGATTAAAGCCACGCTTCCGACCCTTTACTAACAATGTTAAAAAATACATATAAAATATATCCATGTAAAACTTCTGTGATCTGGCCATTTGCATCAAAATAATTAAGCTCAAATATCCGCAAATGATCACACTTCGTGGCCGGGTTGGGACGGTGGTATAGCAGGCGCACATGTACTGAGAGGTTTATGCCTCAACGCAGAGGTTTCCTGCATGTCTCCCCCCTCTCTCTCCCTCTTCTCACCTAGCTGTCCAGTCAAAAATTAAAGGTGGAAAAGCCCCAAAAAGATAAGCAACTAGCTTGAACAAATAATCATGTATAACCCCTGATAGTTTGTTGGGTTTTAACCACTTGGGTATTCCCTGGGTCTCTGTGAGGATCCAGATTCAGTTATCTCCTGGCAGCAGGTGCAGCCCACCTGTTGCTCTGCTGATAGAGAACAATGTACTGTTGACAGTAAACAGCAGGAAGGAAAAACAGCAATAACAGATGTGTTTGGTGCATGTGACGTGACATGGAGCTGAGGAGGCAGTTTCCAAACAACAAAGTTGCATATCATTTTAAAGGTTTTTTGCTCTGCACTCACTCATACTTTTGATGGAACTTGGAAATATCTTGCCAGATCCATCTTCTTCATATGCTATATGGTAAGACTCTACTTACTGTGATTTCTTAGCTGTTTTATTGTCCACTCTGCACATGCAACATCTAGTGCATGTCTGTCCTGCCGCAGGCCAGTAAATTAAGAATCATAGACGGGGACAAAACTTTCCAAATTTGGCCCCTCATTCACCCCCACTCCAGCACCAGCTGCATCACCCACTCTTTGCTTTCATACCAACGAGAGCAAATTCAAATAAGCTCTTGGCCATTAATTAGACTCGTAGCGACAGAGATGGAGCCTCTAACAAACATTTCCGAATCCAGTGTTACAGACCAAGCAGCGGTGTGGAAAAACCCTGATGGATGAAATAGTAATCACTGCATACTTAAAGAATGTTGTCCGCAGTTTGACACTGAGGAGAGTTTGCTCCCAGAAGATATATCGATAGTTCATGGGCATATCAGGTGCATGCATATCCTGTAACTTAAATTACTAACAAAGGACGTAGTAACTCAATCACTATTCCTGCCATTGCAGATCATTGTAGGCTGCGTGCCAATGTGTCAGACAGAAAGCACTGTATATGCTGCATGTGTCTGGGCCGGGGTCATCTACCCTTTGACCCAAAAGTCAAAGGTTTTGTCTTATTGGAACAGAGGGTCAAAGGATAGAGGGGATCATTTGTTGTGAAAGACTTTTTTGATTTTGGGCCATGCGAACAAATTGCACTTGACTTTATCCATGCTTGATTGTTATGTTAGACTCATCTATTTGCACTCTTCCCGCAGCAAGTTTCATCTTCATCCTTTGCTTTTTACTCTTCCACAGCGTGTTATCAAAATCCATCATGGGAAAAAAATAGATCTGTTCTGTTATGTAAGAAGGGAGACTAATTAAAAAAGAAAAAAAACATTAAGTTTCTAAGTAAGTCTTCAGAACAGCTTCAAAGTTTCGTGTCATATCTTCTCAAAGTGTCTGAACTCTAGCGGAGGACGGAACAGCGTTCTTCCAAAATATTCCTTCTTTTAGTGTTTTGATGTTGGCGGTGGAAAGTGCTGTTAAGCCGCTCCAAAATCTCCCACAGGAGAAGGTTTGGAGCTGGGGAATGTGAAGACCAAAGCATATTTCAGATATTTTCAGATTCACATAATTGTCATACTGAGGAAACCAATACAGTGACCCGTTGTGTGTCCTCTATGGAATCGACTGCACTCATTTATTCAGATGCAAGATTTTGGTGGTTTCCCCATCATGGATAATAATCAGCTGCCTGACGCTGCCCTGTGTCACCCGGCCCGCTCGGTGAATTAATGCTAATGAGTTATTTTTTTCACCGATATCTCCAACATCTATTAGTTCAAGAGGCATCTAATCAAGGTTTGTGTATATGTGTGTATTAGTTATGTGCATGCTCCCGGAGTTTTCATTTCCTCTTCTTTATAATCTTTTCAAATGTTGGGTTTTTCCAGGGCCTGGTCCATGATGGCATCCATTTCTCTATCATCAGATAAATACCTCATATCGTGGTCTCTTATCGCCAAAATGTTTCCAGAGGTGTTGAGTATTGATGTACAAATACTTCGTTACCTTACTTAAGTAGACATTTTGGGTGTCCATACTTTACTGGAGTAATTATTTTACAGCAGACTTTTTTACTTCTACATTCATTAAAAATAATAGCCTTGTTACTCCTATTTCAGTTCGGCTTGTTTTCACTCCGGCTTGTCATCGTTCAAAAAAACACACAAAAAACAAAAACCTATAAAGGAGGAGGTTGGTAGCCAGGAAGACAGCCGACCCTTCTGCATCCCTGGCCGTACCTGGCAGAACTTTTCTAAATGGTTGGATGCAAAAAGAAGTCCTTTGAATGCACTGCAAGCTCTGCACACCCAAGTACCACGAGCCAATTGTTTCCAAAATTTGAAAAAGCATACTGATGTTGTTTTTTCCCCTTACGTTACTTTTATTTTTATACTTTAAGTAGTTTTGAAACAAGTTCTTTTAAACTTTAATTGATACTTCAACTTCTACAGAAGTCTTTTTATACCATAGTATCTATACTTCTACCTGAGTATTGAATACGTTTGACACCTCTGAATGTTTCCAAAGTTAAAAATAGCCTGCTTGCTTTCAGGCTTTTATCCCCGCGTGTCCAAAAGAAGGATCGCAATAGTTATCCAATCATGCCATGTAACATCAGCGAGAGTAGGGGTGTTATAAGATTCGTCATTTGCTCAGGTAAAGGTAATAGAATGAGGTTTTTGGTCCAGCTCATTTCCTTCCTTATAGTAATAGATTCTGATTATATAATATCTTTTCCTCTGTTAAGGTACAGTTAGGGCTGCAGCTAACTCATTATTTTCATTGTTGATTAATCTGTAGATTGTTTTCTTGGTAATTCGAGTAGTTGTTTTGTATAATGGTCTATAAAAGAAATGTCTTGTTTTGTCCACAGCTCAAAGATATTCCATTTACTGTTATAGAGGGGTGACAAAATTAGAAAAATATTCACATTTAAGAAGCTGGAGTCAGAGAATCTTGTCATTGACTTTCAATGAAAAGAGAGGGCAGACTGACAGAGGGAATCTCCATTCAGTGGCAGTGAGGCATCTATCTGCAGAGCCTGGCCGTAATTACACACAAACACCAATATGACTGCTGCTCAGCTGTCTTGTTAGCAAAGAGCATCGCCTTTCCGGAAAAAACCCTCAAATAGATAGTTGGAAGGAAGGAAGATGAGGAGATATAAGAGGATTACGTCAGAGATATTCAGCATCTCTCTCTCTCTCTCTCTCTCTCTCTCTCTCTCTCTCTCTCACACACACACACACACAGAAACCTGAGTATGTCTTCTTCAGGGCAGGTTTTTGATTGGTCATTAGATAGCCTACCAGTTGGCTCCGGCAGCAAAGAACCATCAGGGTCGGGTGCTAATTCCTGTGGTGACTCATCAATAATTGCTGTATCTCGAAGTCTCACAAGTCATCGGTGTGGAATAAGACCATGATTAATGAGCATCATTACTGTACTGCTGAGATATAAAGCCATGTCTTTAAAACACCACCCTGCTCTTTGAATTTGAATCCACCGGTGGCTGTCGCATCTAATTTAATGACTGAGTGAGTCATCGATGTAACCGTCGTCTGCGTGGAGCGCTTTCACGGGATCTTCCTCCTTCTCAACCTGCACAACATACTGTGTGCCACATGCAATAAGTAAAACATCAGCTATGTTTGTTTTCCATATGTTTCCATACAATGTCTCATATAGACTATACTGACTGAGTTTGGTGTGTGGGGGGAAGGGGGGGCATGACGCAAGGCTAGATCTAGAGTCCAGCCTTTCGGTACACGATCCGTCCTGCCAGCACAATCCGTTCTGCGCGTGTGCAAGATGGTCGCGCATGTGTATATGACATCATGATGATGTCATGATGATGTCATGTTGAACGCGGATTTACGACACTGCACAATCTGTTCACATAGACAGTTAAAGAAAGTCTGTTCGCCTCCACCAGGAAGCTAACGTTAGCTTAGCTAACAGCTAACTCGGCTAACCGCTAGCTGAGACAGCATGTAAAAGACCCTCAAAACTTAAAATAACTGTTTAAATATATAACAGCTGTTACGTGAGTTCTACGTTACTTGTGCTCATTTAAAATACAATCACTACTAATACTTGTCTTTATTATTACTGTAAAGTCTTAGTTTAGCTGTAGCTGCTTTTCCCGCTGTTTAGTTTGAGTAACGTTATTTAGTCTGAATCAAGCTGCCAGCTAGCGGTTAGCCGAAACAGCTGTTAGCTAAACTAGCGTCAGCTTCCCGGTGGAGGCTAACTGTTCTCTTAGCAGGCTACAGCTAATTGTTGTGTTATAAGATGTTTGTAATTAATTTATTCATGCTTATTAAAAGTTGGTGAAGAATCAGTTTAGGTCCAGTCTCTGCAGCCATTTTCCAGCAGGAGGAAATCAAATGAATCAAAGGGATTGGAACTGTGCAACCAAATGTTTTTGATGATGGCAGATAAATCAGAGCATTCAAGGGTCATTGGGCCGTGCATCCAGGTGTAGTAAAGGTGTGTTTAACTCAGCAGGAGCTCCTCTGTTCACACCATGCTCATAATTATCTCACTTACAGATTTTCTGTACCAATGACCTTAAAGAATTACACCACCCAAGGCAAGGCAAGGCAGCTTTATTTAGCACATTTTAGCAACAGGGCAATTCAAAGTGCTTTACATAAAACATTAAAGAGCAGTTCAAAACAATAAAAAATATAAAAACAGAACAAGATTTTTTACAAGATTGTTAGTGCGGGACTATGTATAAGCCGTATATGTACACGTATACACCTGGACTTACTAGATACATAGATTGTCGTACAGTTCCAATTTTCAACAATATAACTTCAGTAACAGTTAAAAATATTAAAACAGACCAAATACGAGTTACAGTGCCGTACTATTATTATTATTTAAAGGCAGCATCAAAAAGAAAGGTCTTCAGCCTAGATTTAAAGGTCCCGTTGACCAACTAGCACTTTGCTCATTTGAAAGCCATGATATCTCCCTGTCATGGGGGAGCCAAATTAAGACAAAGGGGATGTAAACTCTCCCCCTATGACCTCATAAGGGGCAAGATTCCAGATCGGCCCATCTGAGCTTTCGTTTTCTCAAAGGCAGACCAGGATAGCCAGTGCTGGTTTTACACCTATCTCCATTTCTAGCCACGGGGGGGGGCACAGGCAGGCTGGGGGAACTCATATTGATGTTAATAAACCTCATAAGGTGACATTTTCATGCCATGGGACCTTTAAAAGAACTGAGAGTTGCGGCAGACCTGCAGTGTTCTGGGAGTTTGTTCCAGATATGTGGAGCATAAAAACTGAATGCTGCTTCTCCTTGTTTAGTTCTGAGCCTGAGGGACAGAAAGCAGACCTGTCCCAGACCACCTGAGCGGTCTGGGTGGTTCAGAGTGAAGATCGGAAATATATTTTGGCCCAAAACTATTTAATGCTTTACAAACCAACATAAATCTTTTGAAATAAATTCTTTGAGGGGCAGGAAGCAAGTAGTCCAGCAGTTTTTTTATTTTATGAAAAAAGGTTTAAGAAATTGCAACAGAAGCAAACTCAACTAATTTTGTGTCCTTAATATGTGGTGAGTAAGGAAAAAAAGCCTCAAGAATCCCATTAGGGGAAAGTTTTGAAAAATTCATACGCCTATTCATTCTTCTTCTCATGTGAAGAGGGTAAAAACATTACCCTTTAGATATCACCATGAAAATTACAGAATTGATTATTTATTTCAAGACAAGCAAAACATGTATTACAAGTTTTTTGAAATTGTCAACATGGGTAAATGGTGCATAATCTAATTACATATGTGCTAATTTGCATAAATACCACAACAGATCTAAACATTGGGTATAGCCAGGTGAAAATGTTGAATTTTGATGACATCTTACAGCAAAAATACTTAAGGTTAAGGTCTGAACCCATTTAGGATACCCATGAGCATTAATACATAGAGGCAGGAAGAAGTAGCCAGCTTTGATTAATTACCAATGAGGAGATAGGGTTTGGGGCTGGGTTTCTGGGGGATGAGTCTGAGGGAAGAACAGGAGACAAGGGTAAGGAGAATGCAGAAGACAAAAGGTAGGTAAAATAAAAGTGTCTGGATTAAACAATCAAATGACATACACAATGCACCACCAGAGAATCTCATCTTCCTTCCCATCACAGGCCATCTGCGTTGAGTTTGTGCAGCTCACTCCCCTGCAGTGTCCACAGGCCGGGGTGCATTCTATATTGTTTTTTACAACTGCATCTCAGGGTGCTGCAATAGTGTTGTCTTAATTGGCACAAATCCCTCGCCATACTTGTGCCATCCCCACTCCATAGGACAAAGTCCATCTGTAAGATAAAATACACTTTTTAACCCCTATGCAGCAGATATTGATAATTACCTACCTTTGGTCTTCTGCAGTCTCCTTACCCTTGTTTCCTGTTCTTCCCTCAGACTCATCCCCCACAAATAGTGACCTATTCAATAAGAAAAAGAATGAATAGGCAATAGGCTATTTTGGGGTATTTTTCTAAACTTTCCCCTAATGAGATTCTTCTGGGCTTTTTTCCTTACTCAGTACATATGAAGATACAAAATCAGTTGAGTTGCAACTAGTTCAAGTTTGACCCCCCTTTTGGCTTAAAATGACTGGACTACAGTGCATCGAACGCATCCGGCTTCTCACGTCCTATAGTCCAAACAGTGCAGGTCATTCTAAAATGAAATCCTAATTTTAGATTTCATAACAAGCCTGAACAACTTTCTGACCTCTTTTATTTCCTCACTCTTTCTTCATTTGCTCTCAACCAGCTTTGCAGAACCCTCCTGGCACAATTTATGCGCTCAAGCAGCTGCTGATTGCGTCCTGTCACAATGAATCCCTTCACTTGATCTGTCACATATATACTTTCCCCTTCTATACACCCTCTTAAAACTCCAGGTTATTTTGACACAATCTGCAGCATTAACATGCAGGGGAAAACAACAAAAAAGCATCTCAAACCTGTGTGGGTGGAAGAGATGATTAATACAAAATCCTGTCAGTTCCTACCATTAAATTCTAATGCTAAGCCCCTTAGAGGCTGCCCTCTACTCTAAATACACAAGATATTTCCAGTGTGGGCTGCGGAAGTCCGTTTTTAAACTGTCTGTCATGATGCAGAACATTTAAAGCGTGTTAAAGGGATGATGAAGCAGCTTTGATCTTCCCTCACTGGGATTAATATTTCAACTTTTATGTACTGAGAGAAAAGAATATTAAAGAGCAGACGAGCAAAGAAGAGGAATAATAATGGCATTGCTTTGATTAATGACGTATTCATGAGGAGGAGTGCCTTACGCCGCCCTTTTCCTTTTGAACCCCCAGGACAAAAAGCGCAACTCTGAGTTCACTGGATCGGTAAATAACATACACTTGGACAAGTTCACTCCATCAGCCAGCCGGGTGTCCTTCAGAGGCGCTCTTGTGCGTCACTGTGAGGTAATTAAGGGTTGTGGGTTCGGGACTTTTCTGCTTCTGTCAGCCTACACGGCTTACGTTTGTCCTTAATTAATGCACGCTGTTCTCGCTCTTGTAATTGCAGTGTAGAGAAACAGTTCGGTGACAGTTTTTGCAGCAATGATCAAAATTTCTCTCATCTCTGCTGCTTCTCTGCACGTGCCTGTGTGTGTGTGTGTGTGTGTGTGTGTGTGTGTTACCAGGAATGCAAAGACATGTGCTGAAATAATCACTTAAGCCCAAATACACAAGGGCACACCAACAGCACACCAACAGCAACATGCACACACACACACACACACACACACACACACACACACACACACACACACACACACACACACACACACACATAATATTGCATAACAGAGCACACTGGCATTAGAAGGTTTTTGAGTTTATCTTTAACAAAAAATATTATGTTAATTTTTCTATATGATTTTTGTTGTTGCATTCATCTCTATGATGGAACCAACAAGTCCTCTAAACCCACTGGCAATTAAGGTACTTTGTTCCAGCCCTCTAATACGATCTACACGAGCGTTTTCTCTCCGCATATCGCATGTTGGAAACACGGTAATTGTTTGGTTAGGTTCAGGTACAAAGTCAATTTGGTTACCAAAACTAATTAGTGAAGTTTAGAAAAAGATTGTGGTTTTGTTTTAAATCACATGTTCACTTCTGGTTATGCACGTGATGCAGAATGTGACTTAGCTCAAAAACTTGCCCTTCACTTTGATTTATGAACAGGACAAGCACCCTGGTCTCCTGACTCATCCATCACCCAAAAGCTGCCTCCTTATGAGGAAGTTGGCACTTTTATCTCTTTATTCTGCTGTCAGGCCTTATCCTGGAGATGTTCTTCCGTTGATCCAGACTTGTTACCGACTGATGTTAATCACTAGTTGTATGTATATGTTGGTACTGACGACACAAAGTGATGTCAGCTCCTGTAACTGATTCAGGATCAGTGTCAACCTGCAGGATTGTTGGACTATGGGCAGAATTAGTTTCATGTTACATTACAAACTGACGAACTATTAAATCTTTGTAGCATCTTACATGCGCCTGGTCTCTACTGGGACTTAAATCAATTGCAATCTGAAGTTTCTGTCGTTGTCCGAGGGAGATACAAAGCCGCTTAAGATAGGGAGAGAAAGAAAAAAATCAATAATGTCTGAACTATTTCAGGCTTTTCACAGCCATGACATGGCAACTCGAAGTGACAAGGGAGGTCACATGGAAGAAAAGATCCAACCAGGCTGGAAGACTGAATGTCTTCACCAGGCTTCATTTTGATAAGGAGGTTGTCATTTTCTCAAATAAATGCTTCATTATGTCAATTTTTTTAAAAGTTTATTTTCCATTAGATTATACAGTATAATATATCTGAGCAAATTTGTTAGTCTATATATACATTGAAAACCCCTATCATAATGCATAACTAATTGGACAATATTATATATATATATACAGCAACAACAGTAACAAGGTAAGAAATGACATGAGTCTACATGAGGCAGAGGCCCGTTAAATACATCTGAAGACACAGGAGTTCTTCTGAGGGAAGTTTCATAAGAGGAAAGGATCAACAAAACAGTTTCTGAGGATTAGCTTGAGTCTATATCGACCACGTTCCACTTCCAGGATTGTTCTGGTGCCACCGGAAATTCCGGCGAATGTCCCTCTTTTTCAGCCCGGATGTCCGTTACCTTCCGCTTTCTTTGTTTTGGCGTTCTAACCTCCGGTGGATTTCTGAGGACTATGGTTACCTGGTCCTCAGGTCTCTGCAGGGTAAATCCAGGCAGCTAGCTAGACTATCTGTCCAATCTGAGGACTATGGTTACCTGGTCCTCAGATCTCTGCAGGGTAAATCCAGACAGCTAGCTAGACTATCTGTCCAATCTGAGGACTATGGTTACCTGGTCCTCAGGTCTCTGCAGGGTAAATCCAGACAGCTAGCTAGACTATCTGTCCAATCTGAGGACTATGGTTACCTGGTCCTCAGGTCTCTGCAGGGTAAATCCAGGTAGCTAGCTAGACTATCTGTACAATCTGAGGACTATGGTTACCTGGTCCTCAGGTCTCTGCAGGGTAAATCCAGGTAGCTAGCTAGACTATCTGTCCAATCTGAGGACTATGGTTACCTGGTCCTCAGGTCTCTGCAGGGTAAATCCAGACAGCTAGCTAGACTATCTGTACAATCTGAGGACTATGGTTACCTGGTCCTCAAGTCTCTGCAGGGTAAATCCAGACAGCTAGCTAGACTATCTGTCCAATCTGAGGACTATGGTTACCTGGTCCTCAGGTCTCTGCAGGGTAAATCCAGACAGCTAGCTAGACTATCTGTCCAATCTGAGGACTATGGTTACCTGGTCCTCAGGTCTCTGCAGGGTAAATCCAGACAGCTAGCTAGACTATCTGTCCAATCTGAGGACTATGGTTACCTGGTCCTCAGGTCTCTGCAGGGTAAATCCAGACAGCTAGCTAGACTATCTGTACAATCTGAGGACTATGGTTACCTGGTCCTCAAGTCTCTGCAGGGTAAATCCAGACAGCTAGCTAGACTATCTGTCCAATCTGAGGACTATGGTTACCTGGTCCTCAGGTCTCTGCAGGGTAAATCCAGACAGCTAGCTAGACTATCTGTCCAATCTGAGGACTATGGTTACCTGGTCCTCAGGTCTCTGCAGGAAATCCAGACAGCTAGCTAGACTATCTGTCCAATCTGAGGACTATGGTTACCTGGTCCTCAGGTCTCTGCAGGGTAAATCCAGACAGCTAGCTAGACTATCTGTCCAATCTGAGGACTATGGTTACCTGGTCCTCAGGTCTCTGCAGGGTAAATCCAGACAGCTAGCTAGACTATCTGTCCAATCTGAGGACTATGGTTACCTGGTCCATCTCTCAGTCTGGCCACTCTCCATTAACAAGTGTTAATGTCCTTGAAGGTGGGTACTCTGTTTAAGTTTAAAACTATTGGATCTACCCAGACCCACTCTGGATCTACCATAACCAATAGCTAATGGGTGTTTGTGACGTTGGCTTAGCATCCCTAGCGTTCGCCTTAGCTAACTCCTTCACCCCTAACGGAGCTGTTCCCGAATCCCGTGGGGAGGAGGAACACAACAAAACTCAACAAAGATTGTTCTTGCTCGGGCTTTAACTTGTGGATATTTGACAGCATTGCCACAACGGACCGAATGGCTTCACTCACATCGTACTCCGCCGCCATTATGGCTAGCGCATGACCTCAATGTCATCGTTCTCAGCCACTCCCTCTGTTGGCTGATTGGACCACCAAATATTTGGCAGAGAAAACTGAGGAATATACCACAAACACAGATGAAGTACTGAAGGAAAATGAAGGCTAATGTTGTGGAATAAACACATTTAAATAATGAAAAAAAGACTACCACGTTTAAGTTGAATTCAAGGCATCCACTGCATGCTTTACATGTGTGATAGATAACACATCTGATCGTGGTGGTTGGATGCAGAGATTTGATCACATTTATCCGAGCTTTGACATTTACAAATACAAAACTTTTGTAATTATCATGCCGATAATAAGTGTGGACAATGCAGGCAAGCCTACCTAATGGTTTATGTCCAGGATGATGAGCAGCAGATGTATCCATGTGAAAAGTGATTACCCAAAATGTCAAACTTTTTTTTCCTAAAGTTAACTGATGAGAAAAGTAATAAACTCTCCTGAGCATAGAGGCCAAGTTAGACAAAAGTTAATATGACAAGAGTGCCCCGATTCAAAGCTCAGGAAACATGTAAAACAAAATGTGCTGACGCTCACTTCTGACTCAGAATAATGGAAACACAGACTTTGCCAGTAGTTCACTTTTCTACCCATGCTTTTAGCTTGTTCCTCATTCTAAATGGCTCTCTGAAAAGTACTTTTGTTGATCCTGAGAGGTTTAACCACTGAAAAAAACATGCTAACATGGATTCATCATCATGTTACGTCAGAGAAGGGCAGGGTGGAAAAAGCCTGGGGATCAGTGCTCCAGAAAAGTCTTCACATTTCCTCCTCCCAGGTATCCAAAATGTTTGGGTAGCTGGACAAGCTCTTTGATGCACCACAGTTAAGACTATATAATATACATTTCTTAGTGCAAGGTCTGAACCATAGCTATTTCAAACTCAAACCATCTATGTTCTGCAAACTAAAACCTATTCAAATGTGCCAGAGACCAGTGCATTTTTATTAATCTTAAAGTGCCCATATAATGCTCATTTTCAGGTTCATAGTTGTATTTTGAGGTTGTACCAGAATAGGTTTACATGGTTTCATTTTCAAAAAAACACCATATTTTTGTTGTACTGCACATTGCTGCAGATCCTGTTTTCACCCTGTGTGTTTAGGGCTCTGTTTTAGCTCCAGAGTGAGACATCCCACTTCTATACTACTCACCCGGAGACTGGAGGCAGAGGACATTTAGAAAACTGTATCTCACTCAAAGTTTGTATGCGTGAGAAAGCACCAGAGACACAAAACAACACCCCTAATACCAGAAAAAGTGTTTTTTTTTTCAAAATATGGGCACTTTAAGAAATGTGGTATAGGTCATTGGTTTCACAATCACATGATTTGGTTCAACAGTACGATGCTTTTGTTTAGTTTTCTTTCTCCTTATGCAGCTTCCATTTTTATGGGACATCACATCTGTGTTTTTTAATACATTTAGTAAATGTGAAATGAAAAACAAAACTGGCAGCGATTTTTGGTATAATGTCAGTTCACACTCAGTCCTCTGGTGCCATAACATCTCCAAGAATGCCGACCATCAGCTGCAATCAGGCAAACTCAGCCGGCTGTGATCCAGATGTTCATGTTGTCTGCATGTTTGTCCAATTCCTTGCAGGAAACTTTGTTAAAGTAGTAAAGGTAGATGGAATCATAGTCACGGTGCCCGATTCTGAGCATAAATTTACTGATAACAGTTGAAGACATAGTGTTTTCAGTTTTAAGTAATTGATGAAAGAGAGTAATAAAACATCACACATTCTTGGACCAGCCTTTAAGTTGGTTGAGTTGAACCCCTTGCTGAACGTTTGCCACACCGTGATTTGGCTGTTAATCCCAGTCTGTCAATCCACACAGACTGTCACCAAAGAGAAGTAACATTTAGGTTTACTGCCATCATGGACTGAAAATAGAACAAAAGAAAAGATAGTATGATGACTCAACCTGCTTGGCCCACTGACTCCAAGCTTACTTTAAATTAGCTAAATAGATAATACTTTCTGCAAGGCTATACATCATCCCCAAAATCCAACATATAGGCTCGCTGGTCAGTCCACATACTGTGTGTACTTTGGTTCTGGGGTTTGTTTGTGATGGTTTGGACCTCTTAGTTCCCATGAAAGGAAATATTAATGCTACAGCATACAATGGATTTTAGACAACAGCAGGGCGACCAGATGAAAATGGGTAAAATTTGGGATGGGACGAGAGCAGCAAAATGATTTATTATTTTTATTCAGGAATTCAACTGTCTGTCTTGTAAACCTGAAAATACAAATAGAAAATCATTAAAATCATGAACTCAAGTGTTATTATGAAACAACTAAATAATTTTGCCGCCTAGCCGCGGGGCCTACGTACTGTTGCAGCCATGAGCAGCCGGCGGGAGCTGGCTGCAGGATGACTCAATCACCACCTGATTGTTTTGAGATTTTGCTCTAATTTTTGAGACAATGCTGCTTGGATTTTGGGACGGTCCCACATTTCTCGGGACATCTGGTCACCTTAAACAACAGTGTTCTTCCAACTTTGTGGCGAGAGTGCCTCTGTGCACAAAAGAAAGCTTTTCCAAGTTTGCTGCAGGGGCCAGGGATCGAACAAGCGCCCATCCAACCCACCCACCTTCCGACCCACCCATTCAACCACCTGAGACACAACCACCCACGGTCGTAGCTGTATCTGTCTGTGTCTAATTAAACCTCACACAGGACTTATGTTGGATACTGTGTTACATAGCTATTGCTTTTAATTAATCGAATAATTCCTTACAAAACCAATCTAAGCAGGTGATGTGCTCATTACCGACCACTAAACATCTGATAGCTTTCCTTTTTTCCCATGAGTCATCTAACATTAGCGGTGATGTTTTTATTATTTCCTTCCTATCATTCACAGTGACAAATAAAAACACAAAAAGCTGCTGTCCAACGAGCATCCAAAACTAATTAGAGTTCCTTAATAATTAATGGTCAAGAGCAGCTGTTATTCGAGTTGTTGGAATGACTCACATTAGTCCCTGAGGTTGTCTCTCGTTGCTAGTGGATCAACCTAATGTCTTTCTGTTTGACAGTCAAACAAATGAATGGCTTGGATGGGGAAATTACTCCGGGCCCAAAGGTCAGAAGTGCTCAGCTTTAATCCCCTGTTCTTCACTGGGAAAACATCATTCATGTCAGGATGTTTCTCCTGGAACAACATGGGAAGAAAAAGAGATGCAACACAAACTCTTAACATTTCCACTGACATGTTAAGTGATGAAGAACGCCGCTCTTCATATGAGAAATGCTTTTGTGAAATGTCAATGTGCCACTTCTTTTGGAAACAGATTGGGCGGTTTTCTTTTTTATGTAATGATTGTTTTCATAGTCACTAACAATTCAATTCAATTTTGAATATTTTATTTGTAGTATCAAATCATAACAAGAGTTATCACAAGACACTTTACCACACTTTAATTTACAAAGACCCAACAATTCCAGTAATTCCCCCAAGAGCAAGCAGTTAGTGCGTAACTTAATTTTAGGGAGAAACCTCGGACAGACCCAGGCTCTCGGTACGCAGCATCTGATGATGCAAGGTGCAGGTGTGATGAACAGTGGCAATAATAGTCACAATAAAGATAATGGAACTATGACTAGAAATAGTTGCTGTAGTAGTTCATGGTGTAGCTGGGCACTGCAGGGCGCGGAGCAGGACCACAGCGACAGCTGCAACCATGATTTAGGTGCCACCATAATCCAAGAAAACTGCTGGGCGACATAAGGACTCCGTGAAATAAGCTCCCCAGAGCTAGGTTAGTAACAAGCATTTCTGGGACATGGATGCAAACAGATGGAAAGGTAAAGGAAAGAGGAGCTCAGTGTGTCAAAGGAAGTGTCCACCGGCCTTCTAAAAGACATAGATAAAGAAAGGCGGCATAATTAAAAGCTGGTGCAAGGCAGACCTGGGTCAGTTCTATAAGGGTTGATAGATGAGTCTGACAACTATGAAGAGAAGCAGAGAAGAGGAGGGGTGCTGTGTCTGCAGATATACACCCTCTCTTGCCGGTCTAGGCAAATGCTCCAACTCCTCAATCCCTAACTATAAGCTTTATCAAAGAGGAGAGTTTTAGGTTTATCAGCAAGAAGACAACAGTGGATCAGAGAAATAAAACGTTATTTACTGATTGTTTCATGGCAGTTATGTTTTAAAGCACAAATAAACACACATACACACACACACACACACACACACATCTCCTTGGGAAGTAGACCCATTGACCCATTGATGGATTTTGTGTGAATGCAAAACTTCTTCCTGACTCTGTCTGTGTGTCGTTATCAGAAGCCGAGAGGCGAGACTAAGTGGTGGTTGGAAATGAAAACGGCTGCACAACCTGTGGCTGTTATTGGCTGGGGGTTACACACCCACATGAGGCACAAAGGCTCTTCGTTGACATCTAGAAACGTATTGCACGCAGCAAAATAATAATAAAGGAGAAACTCCAGTCAGACGGCAGGTTCTCTGCAGATACAGACACCACCACACACTTCTAGTGGGTCATAAATGGTGATTGAGAGGATTTACTTTTGTGTTAGTTGGAACATTGCTTTTTTAGTAAAATACTGCATATTATACATTTAAAGCACCTTAAACTTCGGAGAATAAGCCATTCAGTTTTGATTATTGCCATATTCTAAAAAAATATAATCTTCTTAGCTGGAAAACCTATTCAAATACAAATATGTCTGCCTAGTTAATAAGATTATGCATGCTTTAGCTCCTTTTCCTCTGTCTGATTTCATTCATTTCAAATCCCAGACAGAGCTACTCGAGGTGCAGCTAGGGGGACTGCACAATCCCACTCAGACAAACTGCATTTAGCCAGGCTGTCTTTTCTCTCAGAGCATCACATCAATGAAATTAAGTGCCACAATCAATCTCAGAGTGCTCATTATATTATTACTTTAAGTGTAATTTTAACAAATGGCTAACTGACAACAAACAATGTCAACAGTAATATCTATTTTTATCCACCTTCAACAGTAATGTACTTATACTGCATCTACCATCTGCTATTTGGATATTCTCATGTTGTTTACATGTATTGTACACCCTTTAAGATAACTCGTGTACATTAACATTTGTGTGAATGTTGATTAGTACATTGTTACACTAACAAGTAATAATTTAAAACAAACTTAATAAGAAATGAGATGCTAAGCAATGTTTTTTCTAACGATACTCCACTTAAAGGTATAAAAAGTGAAATTAATCGTACAAGCCAAAGGAGTTAGCCACTGTGTGTCATTGCTTTTTCTTCTTCTTCCTTTTACTGATGTTTGCATTAATTACAGAAGCTATTTTTTTCTGATCTTTTAATGAGAAGTCTTTAAAGTACCATGTGCCGCTAACTGCCAACTCGCTGCATGTTTCATGTCAACAATACATTGTGTGATTTCAGAAGAGGAACTAATTAGTGAAAACACCTGCTGAAGTGCTACACTGAAGTGAAAAACCTCCTGGCACATGATGGTTGTCGTCCAGAATCCTGCTGGTTTTCTGTGCTGTGTTACTCTCATCCATTGCTCTGTGAGTAGATAAGATAAAGGGGAAACCAGCAGGCCCAGATCCACCGCTACGCCCTGCAGGAGCTAACACAGGTTTCAGTTGCTATTTGTGAAGAATCAGCACCATCTTCTGGTGGCAACCACAGTGACAGCATAAAGTGGTAGAATAAGAGGATTTTTTGTTCTACATCACACTTTGCACAGTTTATTTACATTCAGTGTGTCTGGCTGAGTTAAGAAAACTTGCATTGCAAGAGAAGGCCATGGGCTGAATCAGTGGCTTCTTACTGTACAAATTCTAAAATCTGATCCATATCATCAGAATGTGGTACCTTATTTCAAAATTGCCACATTGTAGCATTGCAAGAAATGTGCCTACATCAAATGTTCATCACAGCAGACAGTGGAGCAAAGCTCTGGAAACGATCGGACGATTGACAAGAACAGAAAAGTGAAGTGACAGAAAAAAAGGCTACATTTGAATATTCGTAGGACAAAAGATGTGTTATGGAGAAGCTAAGCAGATTATCATGTGTGTTACATCATTCTTTTATGTTGAGAACATAAGACGGATGTGCAACCATGGAGTTTTACAAAAACAGGCACATAGGGATGGATTCATACAGAAAGATTCTGACAAACATGAGCCTAAATAAGCGTGCCTTGAAAATGGTGATAGTACCACTGTGTAGTTTCCCTGTCAGCAGACATTGCCTTAAAATATCTAAAGATGTTTTGTCATATGAGCGAAATAGAGAACATTTGTGCCATGCACTGACTGTCCTCAGGGCAGAGACAATGGCCTTAAAAAGGTCAGGCTGTTCCAGTTGCAGGCTGGAAAAGAAGTTCTCTATCGTACTGAGACTTCTCTACCGTTACATATTCCATATGTATGGGGATGATCCCCAGTACATATGGAATATGTAATTCTCTTCACTCAGAGAACCTACGTTACAACGTAACCGAGCGATCTTTTAAATACTTGCTTTAAAGATGCATGAGGTGTTTTCACTCATTGTCTCTGATTAGACCTCCTCTCAGGACAGTGTGGGCGTGTACAAACTGTGCTTGATATCTCTCTCACACACTCATGTTGCACCTGTTATCTTTGGAAATTGTGAACCTTCAACCACTTTACATTTTCCAAAGCTAATCCAATTAGTTTTATCAGTACATGGAGTTTAATGACCTCAGTTTATTCCCAGCCTAACTCTGTCCAACTGGAGCACTGCTACTTACAAGCTAACAAGCTAACTAACAACATGAACAAATAAAAGATGTTAACTACACTTACCACTCGGATAGGTCTGCCAGACGATTCTAGCGCACAACATACTCCTCACCTGAGTGTGGGTCTGACTAGTCTCGCATTGCCAGACCTCCAAAGCGCCGTCGAGGAGGGTCAGGCTAGTCCATACAGCATTCCAGGATGGGAGAAAAACGTGATCTGGTTTATTGGCATTTCTTTAAATCAATCACAATTGCCATAGGCGGTGCTAAGCCTCGGACTCAATGACGGTGCCTCTGCAAAATAGCCTCATGCAACAGAAAGTTGCATAGTCCTCAGATTGGACAGATAGTCTAGCTAGCTGTCTGGATTTAACCTGCAGAGACCTGAGGACCAGGTAACCATAGTCCTCAGATTGGACAGATAGTCTAGCTAGCTGTCTGGATTTACCTGCAGAGATCTGAGGACCAGGTAACCATACAGATAGTCTAGCTAGCTGTCTGGATTTAAAGAGATCTCAGGACCAGGTAACCATAGTCCTCAGATTGTACAGATAGTCTAGCTAGCTGTCTGGATTTACCCTGCAGAGATCTGAGGACCAGGTAACCATAGTCCTCAGATTGGACAGATAGTCTAGCTAGCTGTCTGGATTTACCCTGCAGAGACCTGAGGACCAGGTAACCATAGTCCTCAGATTGGACAGATAGTCTAGCTAGCTGTCTGGATTTACCCTGCAGAGACCTGAGGACCAGGTAACCATAGTCATCAGAAATCCAACGCAAACACAAAGTGACAGGTGACAGACATCCAGCCTAAAAAGAGGAACCTCCGGTAGAAATTTTGGCGGCACCTGAACATTTCCAGAAGTGGATCGTTGTCAATACAGTCTAGGGTCTGACCATAGACAGTAAACGAAATGGACAATGTGATCCTGTTGATTTTAACGGAGACAAGTGAAGTCTATTAGAAGCTCTTTCCCGGTGATGCTGAGCGTTACTGCGCAGCCTCCACCTGAGCTTGATGATGTAGATATGACGTGAGCAACGTGTCTGTTGTAAGTCTTCTGGTAGCTGTACAAGAGAAATCTCAATCATTTCCAATCTTGAAGAGACGGAAAGGGTAGGTATATGTAGGAAGATATCATAGGCACAGGCTACTTATTTCTAACTAAAATGCTAGTTAACATTAGTAATTAAGCCTAAACAGCTAATGTGCTGCTAACCAGGGACTACAGGTGGAAAATGGCAATCTGCTGGAACCCGGCACAACGCATATTCTCTTGTTGTACAAGATTAATGTTTTATTGTGCGCTGTCCCTGTCTTGAAATAAATAAATTACATACATACAGTACATACATGTAAGTAGAAACTGCCTGCAAGCTTGTTCTGTACTGTTCGGTAATTCCTCTACTATGCGACAGTAAGTCGCATGGTTATGACACAATCGTTAAAAAAAAACATATTTTTAAAACATCTACTGAGCTATTACGTGAGCTAAAAGGAAATGGAGCCTTTTATACATTGTCGTGTTTCTAATAATGGACAAATACAACGCTTCAGTTGTAGAGTTATTTGCTGTCAAAATGAATGGCAGTCAATGGAATGCTAACGGCGGGTGAGTGCTAGGTAGCATAAAAATGGCATCATAGGAGCTACGCTTGGTGGAGACTGGCTTACCCCTTTGGATCTGACTGACATAAGATTCAGACAGGACGCCAAAACTATGACTGCAGACCGGCTGCCTGGGCTCCCCGAGACGGCTGCTTGCTCGTGGGGCTCCAGGAGACGGCCGTCCCACCGCCTCGTCTGAATCTGGCCAGCGTGAGGCACACACATGAAGGCCATGGCTGAATCTCTTTAATGTTTCTAGTCATCTTGATGCACAAATCTCTTTCACCCGTCTACCAATATGAACCCAGTGCTAGAGGGAAGTCACCAAATGAGTCAAGTAGTGTTAGGCACCCTAGTAGCATGGTTTTAGGGAGGGCAATGTCAGTCTGTCGGTTGGATAGTCCACCACTTTGGTCCAGACTAAAATATCTCAAGATCAACTGGTTGGATTGTCATTATGTTCTGTTCTGGAAAGACAGGATGCTTTGTAAATGTTTATCTTTAAAATGTGAGCATCATAACACAAACTACCAGCATGATTGGATACTGCTAGTGTCGAAGTAGGAATACAATATGTTTCTTTTGTACATTGGGTGAATTTTCCTTTAAAGATTAACATTTGACTTTACCATCCCTTGGAACTGAGTCCAGACAGCCATATCTGTCTCTTACTTTGTATTCTGTAAGTAGTAAGTACTCTAGTCTAGAGGAATCTCATTAACATCTGGCTCATACAGCGCTGCCGGCGGGCGACACAGATTGCGTTTTCTTGTCCCTGCAGGTTATTGGTATCCCTATAAAATTATTTGCAATCTGAGAAGTGCACTCGGAAACATAGAGGAGTAATTGCATCTTCATTCTTGTTCACAGCTCAGATGCAGTGTACATCCATCCATTAAAACACACAACCAAATTGTATTCGTTAAGACTCAAAAATGATGGTTGCCTTGAGTTATATTTGAATTACATTTCAATCTAATGGATTTTCATTCATGCCATTGTGTAAGCTTAACACTGGAACCATTCATTTTGAGAATACATAACCCAATTACATGTTTTGCCCAGATATTCATGATGGATCCTTTTCATAAGCTTTATAGCTCCCAGAATCTGAATGGAATCACTGAGTTTTTCCCAATGTCTGGAGCATTAATTTGACTTACAACTTACAAACACAGGAAGTGAATTTAGGTTCATTGTTCAATGGACTTCTTTCATGAACAGATTATTCTATTCAGAGGTAGTCTACTTTCCATTATATTTTTGATATATTTTGAATCTGTGTTTTCCTTTGCATATGCTAAATAAAAGGTATTTCCACCATAAATTGGTGCTTTAAAGTGTATCCGAATTCAGTAAATGAAGTCTTTGACGCTCTAAATTTCCCTGGGGAATGTCCATTCTGGTCGATATATTATATATATAGTACAGGATACCCGCTAAAATACATTAGACTACACCACTGATTTTATTCATCTGAAGAAAGGCAAAGTTGCTGGTATGTTTTGCTGTATTTAAAAGTTGGTATGTTCTAGTTTTTTAAATGAAATATCTGCTAAAACATTGAGATGGGATCTGATGAGCAATGGGGGAAAACATTTTCAGTATAAAAGTACTATCTGTCTGTGTGAGTCATACTGTACCATTCACCCCATTAAGAGGGTCCATATTATTTATTATATTATTATCTCCTTTCACTGGGAGAAATAGACCCATATTGTGTCTCTCTTAGTGTTTTGATGTGTTGAGTAAAATAATTAGTTTTGGGCGCTGGTGCATCACTAATTGACAAATGGAGAACCTTATCACAATGTGTGGTAATTAGTAGTTCAATGTAATATTTTCATTCCATGCACTGGACATTATTATACAGTTTATGAAAGAAACTAGTGAGACATTGCTCTATGTCATCGATACATTAAGACACAAAAGAAAAGAAAACATAACATTGTTTATACAGTAAATACAAATCAGCTGAAATCATACAAATAAAAACTGCTTTTCTACAACCTTCATTTTTATCCTTATAAAGGACTGTATTCCCCCTCATCATCTTAGATTAGATTACATTTAACTATTATATTTAAGAAATATATTGCAGTGTTATAAGAGCAGAATAAGTATGGTTAATAGACGGACATGTTTTGCTGAAGGCACGGTCAATCCAGCTATGACCACCCACTCCTATATTAGATATAGTTATAGATATATATATTTGGCAGATTTGTCAACTTTGAGACTCAGGTATTCCCACAGAAGCAGAGAGTTTTCATATTCAGGTTGCTGTGAGTCAGCTGTGTGGTAGCCTACTTTTACAAATGGAATCCGAATGATTGTTTTGCTTGATTTCTGCAGATTTTTTAAAGACTTCATGTTGACCAAACTGTAAGTGAAAATATATGGGACATGCAATCGTACAGTCAGAATACATTTTTAATTAAATAAAAACATGTCAATAAACTATAAATGCACTATATGGGATTCTCATTTTCCAGTGTGGAAATTGAGTTTGACACCCCTGTGTTAACATGACTGTGCAGCTGATTTTGGGATTTACTGTATCTCTAATCAATACTGAGTGGGAGGTAATGCAATGAGACTGCAGGGCAGCAGCAGGGAGCGTAGTACGTCACACCGCTCCATTTCATCAGAGGGTTAAAGGTTAACAGCTGATGTTTCAAACATTACCTCTGGGGATGTCTTAACGACTCTCTCTTTCTGTCTCTGTCTGTTTGTCCAATTGGAAAGGTCTTCAGTGGTAATGCTCCACACAAATCTCTACATCTCTTGGGAAACATAACTATGTTCTGTCTGTCTGGAACAGTGTCAGAGGAAAATTGAACAATAGCCACATAAAACGCCTGAATCATTAAAACTCAAATATTTGGAATCAGAATGAGAAATGAGAAAGAAATGCAGCAAAGGTTAGAAAGGAAGAGGAAGGTAACGGACATCTGGACAGAAATAAGGACATTAGTCCGAATTTCCATCCAAATTTTTGAAGTTGAAAGGCGTGGTGGATATAGACTATCCGCAGAGTAACTATTAAGTTCAGACATAGTCCAGTTCCACCTAAACATATATTTCTCGTTTATTTTCTTCATGGTTACTAGTTGTCTATCTTTTGTAAGGGCCAGACATACCAATGCCATCTAGCATCTAGATGGCACGTCGTCCTAGCAGCTAGATCACGTTACCCGAGTGTCCTCAGGAAAGCACAGCAGCTCTCCGCTGCCTACACACAGCTGCCTGTACAAACACAGCAGCTCACTGTTGCTTTTAGCCAGCTGGCAACAATGAATGCAGAGAGCTCAGGTGAGCCACCACGGCTGCATGACATGGCAAAAGACTGACAACAAACAGGAAAGATTTGGCTTTTGGCAATAAAACACCGAATATAGATATAGATAGATAAATAGAAAGCTTTACCGGTTTTCTGTTGAGCAGGGAGGCAGAGGTTTAGAAAAAAAAGCATTACATATGACTGTATACAGTGGTGGAATGTAACTTAGTACATATACTCCAGTACTGTACTTAAGTACAAATTTGAGGTGCTTGTACTTCACTTGAGTCTTTTCTTTTCATGCCACCTTCTACTTCTACTCCGCTACATTTCAGAGAGAAATATTCTACTTTTTACTCCTCTACATTCATCTGACAATAATGATGTTTCTAACAGAGACTTGCAAAATGTGAAAAGATTATTATAGTGAAAATATGTAGAAAACACATTCTTCCTCTTTAAAGTTGAATTCATAAGCAATAAAAAGCACCATAAATACGTTCAATACAGTCAGAGGTTTTGCTGAGGCCGCCTCACTTGGTCTGGTCGGGCTGGAAGCTAAGCTAGCATTAGCAAACTTCATGTAGAAATTGTGTAACTGCGTAACTGACATTGCCGAGTCAGTTTTCTGACTTTGTCACACTTGAACACTTGTTACACAACATTTCAGCATTGATAATTGTCCCTAGTTTTCAAAGTTCTCATTTGTCTTACTTTAATAAGATTGAAGGTGTTCCAAACATTGAATGTTATTGTTAAGGTTTGAAGTTGGTTTAAGGTTTGAAGTTTCTACATGTGTGATGTTTTAGAGACAGAGCACAAAGCATCCTGCAGACAGTGAAAGCCACGCCCCAAGGAGGGAATAACTAACAGCGCCACAATATGCAACAAAGGGCTGACACGCTAAGTTATGGCGCTTACCCACGGCTAGTACCAGCTCGGCTCGCCTCAACCCGTCCTCCAGTTTCCACTGCAGATTTAGTACCACGTGTTGTTTCGCTAGAAATAAACATTAGATTTAAGCATATCAAAGGATTATTTTAGCAACCTATGTCTACCAGAGAGGACAAGTTAGCTGCTAGTTAACATTAGCTTAGTAAGCTAATGTTAGCTCAATGTTCTGTGTGGGCGGGACTGTTGAACAATGTTGAGTGAAAAACTCCTTTAATACTTTTAATTCTATTAAATCATGTTTTTATTAGATTGTTTAGTGATTAAGTCGTTCCTATTTAGGTCACGTTGTCTTTTCTTTTCCAGATGCACGTCTTTGATCACCACCACTGACTATTATTTAAGTAACAGGAAGATTTTTATATATTTAATTAAATTCAATATAACACCTCACTGCCTTCTCTTCTACAGGCAAGAACAGAAAAAGCTCGAGCCAAGCAGGATTCGACAATGAAGACATTCTTCATTCTCTATTGACTTGTTTTTATTACAGGCTTAATTGCTTCAGGCATTGAACGAGGGAAGCATTACGCTGCAGTTTGTCTCCTATCTTGTCCCCCAAAGCCAATACAAGCCAAAGGACCTTAAACATGTCTTTTATGGCTCTGCGGATTAAGACCTCGGGACAAATGGAAAGCACGTATCTGCTGGCTCCAGGCCACGTGTCGGCGAGCTGGATCGGCTCAGCATTTTGTAATTATTTGGAACACGCGTGGCTTTTGTCACAGCTGGATGCTTGGCTTTAATTTGTCTCAGATTGTGGGGACGTGTGAATGAACACGCTGTGATGTAACGTGTGCAGCAGTGGGCACCACAGGCTCTCAAAGAAAACATGAACAAAGGTCAGTTTCTAAAAGGGGTTCTTAAATAATTCAAACATGGTTTTCTTTTTTTTTAAAAGATTGTTCCTTTGGCATTTTTAGACCTTTATTTCCAAAAGGAGAGTCTAAGAATCGAATCCGTGGCTGCTGTGAAGAAGACTGAGCCTCTGTACTAGCAGTAAATTTAGCCAGGCACCCAAGAATGTTTTTCTTAAGTGGAAAACATTTTCATGCAACATCGTGGCTTCAGAAATGATCACGCTGAGCTCTCATGCTGGGCGTTTGGTACGTTTGTATGTTTTGCCTTTAAAAAAGATTATTATAACCTTTATTGTTCAGGGGAGAGCCATTGAGACCAAGCTCTCTTTTCCAATGATGCCCTGATAGCAGCACAAATAAAAAGAAAGTAAAACTATCGAGGAAATGACAGTACGAATAAATAATATGATCATAAAAACAATACCCAAATTACAATATGTGAAAAAAACATTAATGAAGGAACGATCACAAAATGACCGAGCATATTAACAATAGAAACAAATGAGAATCACTGATGTAGGCGACTAAGAGGGCTACTTAAAACCAGAACAGTCCCTAAGTAACACATTTAACAAAACACACTGTTTACAGCAAGCAGAGGACTAGCCGGGGAACATAGTGAAGCGTTTATAGATTTTGGGGGGGGACTTTTCACTTTATTCAATAGTAACAGTGGATAGACAGGAAAGGGGATGACACGCAGCAAAGGGACGGAGGTTGGATTCGAACCCGGGCTTCTGCAAAGGCCTCAGCCTAGATATTTCCCTCAGGATGAGGTGGAGACCAAAACAGTGTTAAAAGAGAGAGAATATTGGACATTTCTCAGGTTGATATGAATCATCATGTTGCTTCGTTGCTCTGGATGTGTAAATGTGCCGCTGTCTGTCAGACGGTTGTAGAGTTGGTCAAAATCAATGAATGCAGCTTTAAACGAGACCCACTGACGTGGTTTCCCTTCACAGGAACCAAGTCATTTCCATTTCCCAGGCAGTAAAACAAAGCTTTCATTCAATGATCCAATTATGCTTTAAAGTCAATTCATTGTTTTTTTCAAAATATTTAAAACCTTTCTTTAGACTCCTTTTTCCTCAAAGATATGTATTTAGGTAAAAGTTGCCTAAGTTTGCCATTTTGTTTTCATGTGATTTTACTGTTCTGGTCTAAATCAACAACAAGCGAGACAAGCGAGATAACAACCATTTTCTGACATAAAGAAAATTACTCCAGAGAAAAGTAACAGCTTTCTTCAAAGATCCTGATGCTAAATGTTACTGCGCAGAACAAAGTGTCAAAATTAGATGAATGAAATGTGGAGTTTTATTGAATCTTGAATCTTGTGTTTCTAGGCCCAAAGCTGCTTATTTTTGTAGTTTCTTCACCTGAATGAGTGACTGCTTTCATAAATCAATGCAATGGTCCCCCTTTACGTCTGTCTCATAGACTGTATATTAATGGAAAAGCAAGTGCTGAAAATGTGGAATTGCCTTAAACCTGCATTCTGTCTGAATTCCAGCATGGGCGACACATGCGGTCGCAAAAGGAGGTCGGTGTCTGTAGAAGTCTGTAAGAAAGTATGGAGGCCTGGAGGGGACATGTAGGAGGAAAAGAAAAAAAAACAAAGACAAAAATATACTGTGTATAAAAAAAAATATATGTAGCCTACTAGGGACAAGCACTAAACTCGAGATATCGAGTTTCAAACTCTAGCTAAATACATCCATTGTTTATTTGAATAATTATACTAATTAATACATGGCAACGCAAAGTGTTAGTAGAAACATATTCGTCGTTACTGCAGGCTAACCTCAGTAGCTTTCTAACTTGCTAGCTAAGGTTATCCTTATTGTTTATTTTTGTCCCCAGTAGGCTACGTGTTTTTTAAAATATTCTTTTCTTAGTTTTTTTCCCCCCTCCATAAGAAAGTGATCCAATTCTCACTTAATTTATTACCTCGGTCAACATTTTCATAATGAGTTTATGGTCTTAATCGCTAGTTTGAAGTCTCCTGCAACACAGAATGATTTTTTTTAAAATTATGGTCTCGTTGATTTTAAAATTGGCGGTAAAGCAGGTGGTGTTAGGGCGTGGCTGTGATGTGATTGGCAGTGAAAGTGTGTAACATAGAGTGTAAGGGCTCCTCCCTCTCGTCTAAAATCTTCACATCCACAACCAGGACGGCTGCTCCCGTAACGGCACACAAACCAACGGGTGACGTCACACATGCTCTGTCCACTAGTGTTACAGTCATTGGTCTGTCTATGGGTTTAACACATATTTAAACAGTGACAAAGGGATATTATCTGACTTCTTCTGAGGTAAAAAGCTAAAAAAAAAAAAAAAAACGTTTTAAGAATATGCTTTTATTTTTTTATCTCCTGTAATACAACGGTTTTAAACAGATGCAAAATCCCAAAGTATTCCTACAATTAAAACTTGTTTAATCCCTGAAATCTAACACAAATGACGGCAACATGGAACAAGAAATCCTACCTGACATTGTGTAAACTTTAACTAAATAAAATAACAAGAAGGCATGTTGATAAATGTGTTTATTGAACATGAATCATTCACATGCTACAGTAAATATTCAGGACTATTAGCAAGACAAAATACATGCTCATCCTCAGGCAACAGCAGTCCAAACAACACGATGCATAACGGGTCTAAATGATGATATTAAGATTCAGAGAGCCAGTTCATGGAACCCAACTGAGGTTGTGGAAGGAAGTGTGTTCCTGCAGACGTGATGAAGGAAGTGTGTTCCTGCAGACGTGATGAAGGAAGTGTGTTCCTGCAGACGTGATGAAGGAAGTGTGTTCCTGCAGACGTGATGAAGGAAGTGTGTTCCTGCAGACGTGATGAAGGAAGTGTGTTCCTGCAGAAGTGATGAAGGAAGTGTGTTCCTGCAGAAGTGATGAAGGAAGTGTGTTCCTGCAGAAGTGATGAAGGAAGTGTGTTCCTGCAGAAGTGATGAAGGAAGTGTGTTCCTGCAGACGTGATGAAGGAAGTGTGTTCCTGCAGAAGTGATGAAGGAAGTGTGTTCCTGCAGACGTGATGAAGGAAGTGTGTTCCTGCAGACGTGATGAAGGAAGTGTGTTCCTGCAGATGAAGGAAGTGTGTTCCTGCAGACGTGATGAAGGAAGTGTGTTCCTGCAGACGTGATGAAGGAAGTGTGTTCCTGCAGAAGTGATGAAGGAAGTGTGTTCCTGCAGAAGTGATGAAGGAAGGAAGTGATGAAGGAAGTGTGTTCCTGCAGAAGTGATGAAGGAAGTGTGTTCCTGCAGACGTGATGAAGGAAGTGTGTTCCTGCAGAAGTGATGAAGGAAGTGTGTTCCTGCAGAAGTGATGAAGGAAGTGTGTTCCTGCAGACGTGATGAAGGAAGTGTGTTCCTGCAGACGTGATGAAGGAAGTGTGTTCCTGCAGACGTGATGAAGGAAGTGTGTTCCTGCAGACGTGATGAAGGAAGTGTGTTCCTGCAGACGTGATGAAGGAAGTGTGTTCCTGCAGACGTTGTGTTCCTGCAGAAGTGATGAAAGTGTGTTCCTGCAGAAGTGATGAAGGAAGTGTCCTGCAGAAGGAAGTGTGTTCCTGCAGAAGTGATGAAGGAAGTGTGTTCCTGCAGACGTGATGAAGGAAGTGTGTTCCTGCATGATGAAGGAAGTGTGTTCCTGCAGACGTGATGAAGGAAGTGTGTTCCTGCAGACGCGTGATGATGAAGGAAGTGTGTTCCTGCAGACGTGATGAAGGAAGTGTGTTCCTGCAGAAGTGATGAAGGAAGTGTGTTCCTGCAGAAGAAGTGATGAAGGAAGTGTGTTCCTGCAGAAGTGATGAAGATGAAAGGAAGTGTGTTCCTGCAGATGATGAAGGAAGTGTGTTCCTGCAGAAGTGAAAGGGAGAAGTGATGAAGGAAGTGTGTTCCTGCAGATGTGATGAAGGAAGTGTGTTCCTGCAGACGTGATGAAGGAAGTGTGTTCCTGCAGACGTGATGAAGGAAGTGTGTTCCTGCAGACGTGATGAAGGAAGTGTGTTCCTGCAGACGTGATGAAGGAAGTGTGTTCCTGCAGACGTGATGAAGGAAGTGTGTTCCTGCAGAAGTGATGAAGGAAGTGTGTTCCTGCAGAAGTGATGAAGGAAGTGTGTTCCTGCAGACGTGATGTGATGAAAGGATGAAGGAAGTGTGTTCCTGCAGCATGAAGGAAGTGTGTTCCTGATGATGAAGGAAGTGTGTTCCTGCAGAAGTGATGAAGGAAGTGATGATGAAGGAAGTGTGTTCCTGCAGACGTGATGAAGGAAGTGTGTTCCTGCAGACGTGATGAAGGAAGTGTGTTCCTGCAGACGTGATGAAGGAAGTGTGTTCCTGCAGACGTGATGAAGGAAGTGTGTTCCTGCAGACGTGATGAAGGAAGTGTGTTCCTGCAGAGTGATGAAGGAAGTGTGTTCCTGCAGACGTGATGAAGGAAGTGTGTTCCTGCAGACGTGATGAAGGAAGTGTGTTCCTGCAGACGTGATGAAGGAAGTGTGTTCCTGCAGGCGTGATGAAGGAAGTGTGTTCCTGCAGAAGTGATGAAGGAAGTGTGTTCCTGCAGACGTGATGAAGGAAGTGTGTTCCTGCAGACGTGATGAAGGAAGTGTGTTCCTGCAGCAAGTGTGTTCCTGCAGAAGTGATGAAGGAAGTGTGTTCCTGCAGACGTGATGAAGGAAGTGTGTTCCTGCAGACGTGATGAAGGAAGTGTGTTCCTGCAGACGTGATGAAGGAAGTGTGTTCCTGCAGAAGTGATGAAGGAAGTGTGTTCCTGCAGACGTGATGAAGGAAGTGTGTTCCTGCAGACGTGATGCTGTGTTTGCCCTCAGTGCTTCAGAGGCATTTGAGCAGGTAGGAGTTGCAGTTGGCTCCTCTGCCGCAGTCGCAGAGCTTCCCGATGCGAGGCCCGTACTTCATGGCACACCGGTCACCCATCCCACACTGCCGGGAGGAGGGAGAGATACACGTTACTCACAGCGCTCCCATACTACGCAACACGGCTGTAAAAGTCCTCTGGCAACGCCATCACGGGCAGCAATGCCCTCTGAGGTCTGAGGGCATTTTGAAATTTTCATTTTAGAATTCACATTTCAAGGATATTTGTACAACACCAGATCCCCATGTGTTTCATATCTAAATGTTCAAAACAAACTCAGCTTTCTGTATAGTGAGGCCCAAATTTGTTCCATAATTTGGCCCTATAGCTGAAAAGTTGATGGTTTAGTTTTGAAATTTGTCAGATCTCAGAAAACAAACCTAAACTCAACTGTTTTGGGGCTTAAAATAAGTGTACAAAAGTCTTGGGTTCACAAAAATAGCAGAGTATATGAATAATAGTAAATAAATGTCTTAAAATATCACTTTTTGGACTTGCCGGTGCGTCTTTTGTCCGCCAGAGGGTTCATTTTAATGTATGGAGCAAATACTAGCACAGGACTAGAGCTTGGAAATATATAAATATTATATCAATATCGATATATGAGACTAGTATGGTCTGAGATTTGGGCTTAGACAGTAATATTAAATATTACAATCTAAGCCAATAAAGTGTTGTCTTCTCCTGAACTTACCAGCTGTTCTGTTATTGGCCTTTACCCACTATGTCATTGTATCCATTGTAATGATGGTTATTTATTAAAAATCTAATTGTGAAGATATTTTTTTTACTGACCCTACAATATTGTGGGAATATCAACATCAATGTATTTGGTCAAGAATATTGTGATACCTGATTACTCCCATAAGGCCCCGCCCTACACACAGGCCTTTTCTTTTCATTATTGAATTTGCTTTGATTAGTTGTTTCCACTTTCTGTTCCTTCTTCTGATTTATTTGACACAAGATAATGAAGGTGAGATGGTAATCAGTCCGGCTTTTTCCAGTCAAATAATTAAATCCTGTTCATTAGCTGGTTCTGTCTAATTTCAAGAGGATTGAAAAGCTTTTTGAAGCTTTTTCCAGTCCCACTCTTTCAGCTGGGCAGCGATCTTAATTAGTCTGTAATTGCACAAAGTAAAAGACTAGTTGGCATTTTCTGGTTATCTTTTAATTACTGGCAGGTATCTTTTGCTTACTGGTTTAATTAAACAGCAGTGGTGTGATATACAGAGCATACAGGAAGGACTATATTACACACCGCTGGTTTTAATTACAGGGAATAATGTAAAGGTGCAGAATGCATAAATATAGTGAATGAAGTGAAGTTACCAGAGGGATGCTTCCTCTTTTCACATTATGCATCCTGCCCAGCACAGCCTCCAGCGCTCGACCTGCTCAGCAGAGACCGGATCACAGAAACAAAAAACAAAGGAGAATATGTCAAAGACAGTATCATATATATATATTCCTTATCTGGAATCCATTGAGGCTATACAACTTTTGAACTCAAGATGATGTGCTTTTTAGAGCTGCATTCAATCATATGGACCTATTTGAGATGCCTTGTGCTTCATTTTACACACATTTCCCCAAAATTCAGCCTGATACATGTATATTTGGTGTATTTGGAAGGTTCTCCACTAGAAGTCAGAGGTTAGGGCTGGCAGGGTTGAAGTGAACAAATCAACTTTAACAATCATGTAAATGAAGCTCGGCGTAAATTCCTCCAGGAAGACTTCTAAACTAATCACTTCTGTCTCCTAATTGATCAGCTGTTTGAGGTGTTTTCTGCACGCTTCTTCTTATGCTGAGCTAAAAGAAATAATACATTTGTTAATTCTACAAAATCCAAATAAAAGAAATTGAAGATTTGAAGCCTTTAGGCCTCTACACATACAGTACAACCCCAACACTACAGATTCTGACTTTTTTAAATTATCATTATTATCAACGAACTTCTCTGTCACAACTCCTCCTCCTGCTTTAAAGTGCCCCAGGGGGTAAATAAAGTCCTTTGAATAGTATTGTTATTTGGATCAAATTACTATCCTAAAGTGGTTATTTATTCTAAAAAGGTTTAAAAAACGTGACCACTGGGATCCCAATCAGGGATTTTCATCTTTAGACCCATGATTACTAACATTCAGGGTTCAGAATTATCATCAAGCCACATGATGGTAAAATATAATAATAATAATAATAATAATAATAATAATAATAATAATAATAATAATAAGTGTCTAGTCTAGTTTCACTCAGCAGCCAGAAAAACAACGAGATATCATAAATCTCTCCACTTCAACTAAAAGGTGGCCGAGCCTTTTCACCAACTGCCTTCAGATATAAGATGTAAGATATAAGATATAAGATATAAGATATAAGATGTAAGATATAAGATGTAAGATATAAGATATAAGATATAAGATATAAGATCTTTAATCTAGGCTAAAGACACATTTCACTCTCTGACCTTTTCAACACTAACCCTCATTCTGTCATGGTTATAATTATGTATTTCTTGTTGTTAGGATGCTTTGTGCGTGTTTTGTTTCTAGTGTTTTGGCACTTCTTTGTACAGCAATTTCCTCAGCCCTTGTGTTGTCCTCCCGGGTCAAAAATGGACAAAAAATTGACATTTTCGTCCCTTTTTCAGACTTTTGTTTTTTACTTTTCACTAAGACCACCTTACTACCACTAGTTTTACACTACTTGTTGGAATTCATGGTCAATAACCCTCATTTATATAGAATTATATCTAATATTTGAGTTAAAAAAAGCAGAAATTATGAATTATTTTGACTAATAGTTAAGATCAGAGGAACGTACAGGTGAGTTTAGTCAGGAATGAAAGTGATTAATTGTATTTGCAAAGAGTGTTGTATGAAATCCAATCCATATTTTTGTGGTAATTTGGTTAAAAAGAAACCCATATTTCAGATATAGACATTTTTTAAAGAGGTCAAACTAGACCAGAGGACAACAGGAGGGTTAAATGCGCTCTGGACAAAAAACGTGACTTACTTACTTACTCATCTATTGAGTGGCGGGTGACATTTGAACATTCACCATGCACCATTTATTTGACGAAAGTTAATTTTATTATTTATTTTGAGTCCTCCATAAACTAACATTTGGGTGGAGCATCTTCAGATACTGACCAGGTCTCTGTCTGCGTCTGGTTCGGGTTTGTCAACTCCAAAGTCCTCTGCGGAGACTTCCTGGGACGCCTGGCCGTGACAGATGACGGACAGCAGGCCGACAACCAGCAGTCCGCGGAGCATCCCGATCCCGGAGCTATCCATGGTGCTGGTCCGAGTGCTGGTGCTGGACCCGGAGGAGGAGCAAGGAGGGCGGAGGTCCTGGCAGGAGGCAGCAGATCAGGACTAGGAGGAGCAGAGGGGTCGCTGCAGGTCCAGAGGAGATTCTACCCACCGGACCCAGTCCTCTCTTATATCGACTCGTATAGCCCCGCCCGAGAGGCCACTGCGGGGGGACTCAGTCTGTGGCTGTGGGCGCGGATGTCCCCAACAACACTTAGTTTCTGTCAGCTAGAAATGATCTATAAGAATGGACTCGAACACGTTCTATAAATGCAGGTGACACTTTACAAAGAAAGAGTAGTTACCCTTTCTCAGAAGGTAACTACCTAGTAAGGACTACTAATGGACTACTACCTCTAGAAATGTAGTTTAAATTCCCTTTGCTCTTATATGAATAGAAACTCGCCACGTCGTTATATAAAAACATAGACTGCAAAAAATAATAGAAATAATATATATATAAATATTCTATCTGATTTCCAGCAGGGGGCGACTCCCCCGGCTCCAGAAGAAGTCCGTTTCTGTAGACGTTTATGAGGAAATTAACCAACGTCTCACTTGATTTATTAGCCTACCTCTGTAAATGTTTCCATATGAGTTCATTATTTCAAGCAAGCTGTACAGCTACCGCTAATGTTTCTGGTAACTTGATGGAAAGTTGACGTTTTTCTCTTCTGCCACATGTGATAGATAAATGTTGGCAGGAGGTCCGTGTTAAAGCTTAACAACCATAAACAACACCACGTCATTCTCCCCAGCTCCGCCCTCTCCTCAAATATCATCTCCAACATAGACTGTATTAATATTAACGATCTATGATCTCCAACCAATCTGATGCTACGTTTGTTACATGTTTTTCTGTAGCCAATATGTATGTATTATACTATTTATATGTTTTTCTCCATATTACATTGGATATTGGTGTAATAAGCTGAAATGACCATGACAGAAGAAAGAACAATTGTTTTTCTAAATTCCATATTTTCTACGTCTAGGTGGAGCTGTAATAAAGACGCTGTAGTTGGTCCCTCAGGACAGAGACATGTCCCTGTTAAGAAGAAAGACAACAACACTTAACTGTCAACATATCGACTCACATTACAGCTCTGGTGTGTGTGTGTGTGTGTGTGTGTGTGTGTGTGGAGAATGGTGTTTCTAAAGATAATGAACTAAAGAGCATCATAACAGACCTGACATTTAACATGTCAGAGACACAAAAGCACAAATGTTTGGCTTGTTTTAGATCTTATATTTATATTTTTAAGCCTTCCCCTTTCAATGGGCCTACTGGTTTCTTTCATCGCTAATTAATCTGTTGATTATTTTCTCAATTAATCGATTAGTTGTTTGGTCTATAAAATGTATTTTTAATACTTTAACCCTTGTGTGGTGTTCATATTTTTGTTACACAGCCAATGTTTCCGGGTCTGGTGGACTCATCACGTTAGTAGGCTTTTAAATCAATACAGCCATAACAATTTATGTAAAGAAATACTTAACAGATGTTTACTTTAGTTCAAATACCAATGATATCATTTATGCTTCATAATTGCCATTTACCCCTGTGAGATCACATTTATAATCATATGATCACCTTCGTTTTTGGAGAAAACAAGGAAATTCAATTACAAAAATGTGAAAAAATAGGTTTTTGATCATTATTGGTGCTTATTTCTTAGAACTTACTCAGAACAGGTGAACGTGCTTGAAATTTATTAATTTTGTAAGTTTGTGAGTGAATAGCAGGTGCAGAAAGACAACATAGTTCAATAGCACCTACAATTAAATTACACTCGGGTCCAGTAGACCCGAACACCTCATAATAAATATGAAAATTATAAATTAAATTATGTGTCGGGTTGGGTGACCGTGCAGTCGTGAAAATGAGCCCAGACCAATGAGTTTGAGTTAGAAGAAATAAGAAATTGCATATTCTTTCTTGAAGAAAACATTGGTAACGGGTCCCACAGACCCGAACAATAAGGGGGTGGTTGTAACGGGTCAGGTGTAGGCCCAACACATCCGATTCTTCCAATCAGGAACAAGTTTGGATCCACCTCATTCACTCTATGCTCTGTTTAGCCCTTATAAACACAGCACAATTTAATAAGAAAAAAAATCTAATTTTAAGGTAGGAAAGTATTTTTTTTAACCTAATGTATTTTTGGGAAAGCAACGCCAGCTTTGTAGTTTAACTCAACAAACTGAAATCATGTTTATTGTGTGTCTACATGGATATAATGTGTTAGCTGTTAGCTGTAAATGAAGCTAGTTCATAGCGACACCAGTCTGGGTTAGAAAGGGTTACAACCTGCCTACACACACATTATGTTAAAAGGTTGAATTAAAGTTTTTATATCAAGTTTTTGTCATAATCTTAATATCATGATGTTACATTTCACCCCAGGGCAGGGTACAACTAACCCAGACGTGGGTGTAAACCATGCATTTTCTGTTTGGGTTGCATAGATAACTACACCATTTATTATTTATATATCAGACACATAATTAGTTTGTATCAAGTACATTTACTCCAGTACTGTACTGAAGTCCAAATGTTGAAGTACTTGTACTTTACTTGAGTCTTTTCTTTTCATGCCACCTTCTACATTTCAGAGAGAAATATTGTACTTTTAGTCAGGTAACTTAGCAGTCTGAGCTAATGTCTCCTGTAGTCAGGTAGCTTAGCGGTCTGAGCTAATGTCAGGTAGCTTAGCGGTCTGAGCTCTCCTGTAGTCAGGTAGCTTAGCGGTCTGAGCTAATGTCTCCTGTAGTCAGGTAGCTTAGCGGTCTGAGCTAATGTCTCCTGTAGTCAGGTAGCTTAGCGGTCTGAGCTAATGTCTCCTGTAGTCAGGTAGCTTAGCGGTCTGAGCTAATGTCTCCTGTCAGGTAGCAGCGGTCTGAGCTAATGTCTCCTGTAGTCAGGTAGCTGAGCGGTCTGAGCTAATGTCTCCTGTAGTCAGGTAGCTTAGCGGTCTGAGCTAATGTCTCCTGTAGTCAGGTAGCTTAGCGGTCTGAGCTAATGTCTCCTGTAGTCAGGTAGCTTAGCGGTCTGAGCTAATGTCTCCTCAGGTAGTTTAGCGGTCTGAGCTAATGTCTCCTGTAGTCAGGTAGCTTAGCGGTCTGAGCTAATGTCTCCTGTAGTCAGGTAGCTTAGCGGTCTGAGCTAATGTCTCCTGTAGTCAGGTAGCTAATAGTGTCTCCTGTAGTCAGGTAGCTTAGCGGTCTGAGCTAATGTCTCCTGTAGTCAGGTAGCTTAGCGGTCTGAGCTAATGTCTCCTGTAGTCAGGTAGCTTAGCGGTCTGAGCTAATGTCTCCTGTAGTCAGGTAGCTTAGCGGTCTGAGCTAATGTCTCCTGTAGTCAGGTAGCTTAGCGGTCTGAGCTAATGTCTCCTGTAGTCAGGTAGCTTAGCTGAGCTAATGTCTCCTGTAGTCAGGTAGCTTAGCGGTCTGAGCTAATGTCTCCTGTAGTCAGGTAGCTTAGCGGTCTGAGCTAATGTCTCCTGTAGTCAGGTAGCTTAGCGGTCTGAGCTAATGTCTCCTGTAGTCAGGTAGCTTAGCGGTCTGAGCTAATGTCTCCTGTAGTCAGGTAGCTTAGCGGTCTGAGCTAATGTCTCCTGTAGTCAGGTAGCTTAGCGGTCTGAGCTAATGTCTCTTGTAGTCAGGTAGTTTAGCGGTCTGAGCTAATGTCTCCTGTAGTCAGGTAGCTTAGGTCTGAGCTAGTGTCTCCTGTAGTCAGGAGGTCTCCTGTAGTCAGGTAGTTTAGCGGTCTGAGCTCTCCTGTAGTCAGGTAGCTTAGCAGTCTGAGCTAATGTCTCCTGTAGTCAGGTAGCTTAGCGGTCTGAGCTAATGTCTCCTGTAGTCAGGTAGTTTAGCGGTCTGAGCTAATGTCTCCTGTAGTCAGGTAGTTTAGCGGTCTGAGCTAATGTCTCCTGTAGTCAGGTAGCTTAGCGGTCTGAGCTAATGTCTCCTGTAGTCAGGTAGTTTAGCGGTCTGAGCTAATGTCTCCTGTAGTCAGGTAGCTTAGCGGTCTGAGCTAATGTCTCCTGTAGACTGTGGGCAAGCTCTCCGTCCATCCCTCGTGTCTCCTGCAGACAGACGCCGGCAGAGCACAGCGAAGTCCCGGTGACCAGAGCACAACATTGTCTGATAATAATGAAATGAGCTGGTTTTACCTATATATTGCTAATATTATTAATATAATATTTGACCACCAGACAAGAACCATGGACCGTCAATACATATAGTCTATGACCAGAACGCGGGACCTTCTTCCTGTATTTACTTTCTTGCTCCCACCCCAGACACATCCGACCAATAAGAGGGCTGGACGTTTTTGTCTGATTTGTAGGTAATTAGGCAATTTGGTAGGCTTGGATTTTCCCAGGTGTGAATCCAAAACCAAACCTACCGAAGGCAAACCGCTCCAAGTTTTCAAACTAATCACCAACCAAAGCAAACAAACTACAGGTGTGAAAACGCCCTAAAATGTAAGGATTTTCTGCATCGAGTAGGCTACTTTTATGTTTAATACATTTAAGTAAATTTAAAGTGAAGGATCTGAATACTTCTTTTGTCGCCACATTAGAAGTTAGTTTCCTGACATTGAGTTTTTGTGCTCGGTGTCCTGCCTGCAGCGGACAGCAGGGGGCGCTGCGCCCGCAGCTTGCCCGCCTGCAGGCTACTGAACTCTGTTTCCTGAAACGCATACTTCAGGATTAGGAAGAACACACCCAGTGACATCAGTGAGGTTTGAAGAAGAAAAAAGGTCTCCAGTCAAAGTGTGCAGAGGAGGAACAAGAGGGCCGAAAGGTCCTTCCTAGGTTCTCTATCCGTGTTGAGTGTTTTTTGTGTTTTTCTTTGGCTCCGGAGAGTTTGGGAACCAAAACTGTCCACAACTGTGCGTAAAGTTTCTACCGGGGCGCAGAGAGAAGCGTTTCTCAAGAGAGGAGGATGTCAACTTCTGACGAGACAGACGGGCTCCGGCCGAGATATGGCTGTAAGTTCACTCTCTTTCTGCCCGCCGTGTATGAGGCAAGGCAGGCGGCTTGCCTTGCCTCTACAAGGGGGGAGAAGCAGCTCGGATCACCGCTCTGCTTCATGCAATAACGCCCCCCCAAAACTTCACAAAAGTAGGATTTAATTTGTACACAGCGCTCACAGTCGGATTGGGTTTTTATTTCTGACAGGATGGATACAGCATAATTATGACTTCCGCGTTTTTATAATAATGCATCGCAGAAAGGGAAGGGGGAGGGAGGGAGGCCTCCTTTCAGAGTTTACCCAACTTTTTCCACATACACGTTAGTTTTTACGCGCCCGAGTTATTGCCTACATGTACTTGTGCCAAATGTGGAAAACTGGACAGAATATTCTTAAATGTAGAAGTTTTTTAGAAGTTTTGTGTCTGAGTTTTTCAAAGATGGGGACTTTCACAATATAACCACCGCTAATAAAGTTAATTTCTAATCTATTTGGGGGGCCCACGTTTGAAAGAGAATGTGCTAATCAGTCATCATCCATCTTTCATTTGTATTACGCAGTGAAACGTTACACTCATTTATCCATCAAACATGGAAAACAAGAATTAGTTTGCTTAGCTGGCATATCCTAATATTTAGTTATTATTTTTTAATACATATCAGTGGTGAAACTAACTCAGAACCTGGTGCTCAAGTTTTCATGGCATGGAGTTGTGAGTTTTTGTTGAAATCAGGATTTACCTGTTGATGTTATCTGAGGTGATGTTAGACATCAGCTCGGATTTTGACAGGAGGCTAAAATGGGGCCTCTTTGTATAGCACGCCCTCCTGTGCCCCATCCCCCCCTCTCTATAATTTGGGGAAAAAACTTTTGCAGGGAACATTTCTTTGCAGGCAGGAATCACAGCTCCACTCTGTGTATTCTTACGGGAATTGCCCCATAAACTCCCCTGCATTGTTTTTTGTTTTCAGTATATGAATAATGTATGTATATATAATAACTGTATGATGAGTGTCCTCATCACACACATTAAGCTCATGTGTTTACTGGCTACACAGATGACTAATGAATGAGGCTGCTTTCCCTTTACTTCCAGTGTATGGAGCTCTGGAGAGGCCTAGGAAGCTAAATGGAAACGTTGTCCTCATTGGGCAACCTGGAAGTACATTCCTAAACAACTACTTGTTACAGGGTTGAACGATAATGGAAAACAATCGTAATCACGATTAATTATGTCAATTTAGAAATCATCGATTATTCACCACTTGTTTTTACTGGTTGACTTTCGTAAAGATGATGCAATTATTTAACTTAAAAAAGGGAACCGTTGGGCTGGCTACACACTGACTGTGTCACACGTGCGTGGCGCTTCTGTTGCGTGTCAGCAGCGTTGTGGCTGATGTCCTCCACACCAGCAACGTGTCTGACGCAGCGCTGCTGCTAGGTGACGTACAGAGAGGACTATCTCGGGACATAGCGCCGGCCGATTCAAACTCTGAAAAATAGGTTAACATAAATATATAGGCTGCTGATTATTGATTAAAGCATGACAATGTTGGCAGTATTGACGGCAAAATAGGTTACAGAATTTTTTTTTACATTTATATCTGTATTGATGTCAAAACCTTCAAGACTTTCAAACCTCATCATGTCATTTATTAATATGTATTTGTACTAAAATGACATATAAATATATTTTTCTATTCTATTTTGCCTGAAAACGCTTCCAACGCGCCTGCGTGTCGCGTGAGAAATAGGCGTCAGTTCGATTTCTACCATGCACTAAGTGCAGGAAGTTCTAACCTGTTAACATGGGCGCCGAAATAAAAACGGACACGCCACGCAGCGGACACGCCACGCAGCGGACACGCCACGCAGCGGACACGCATGCGCGACACATCCAGTGTGTAGCCGGCCTTAAAAAACACAAGCCAATATCTTTTTTTTATTATTTTAAAATGTTCGAAATAAAGCATTCATTTATTCAAAGTAATAAATGACATAACAAAACATAATATGTTTTTTTGTGATCATTAGGAGCCAAAATCGTAATAGCGATCAATTGCACAGCCTTAATTTGTGAATAAATCAACCAAAATGTAAAGAGCAATACATTCATCATTTTCCTTTTTGATCTTTTGGAGTAAATCCAGCAAGAGATCCAGAGTTTTCTTGTGATGTTGCTTTGAGGAATGTCATTTGTTGCCGTTTGAAAGTCTGACTTTGGGTTTTGGACCGCTGCAGCTGTCCTGGATGGCGTGGAGCGGCTCACAGCGGAGGAGATGGATGAGCAGCGGCAGCAAAACATGGCCTATGAGTACCTGTGTCACCTGGAGGAAGCCAAAAGGTAAGAGCTGGAGGACAGTTTACCTGAACCTCTGCAGGCCACTTAAACAGATTGTCTCTCACTCCAGGGCACAGCTTTTATTCCAAAGATTTACATAGTCCAGGAAGTGGTGTGGAGCTGTCATTGAGGCTCCATCTAAAGGCTGATTTATGGTTCTGCGGAGGCTCCATGCAGAGCTTTCGCCGTAGCCTGCGTAAGTGGTCTGAAGTTTCTACTTGTAAGTTGAAGTGTGCGTCTATCTCTTTAAGGGAATAGCAGGGGTGGGGTGTGTATGTGCGAGTGGGGTGTGTGGTAGAGTGAGAGAGTGACAGCAATTAGCTTTGGAGCGATTAGCGGTTGTAGAATCATAGTGAGAGAAACAAAGTGTCTCCCCTGTGCTTTCTGACCACACTGAGACATCTGCAGCATAAATCACACTTTAACAGTTATACGTTTATCTGCAGATCATTTCCTCCATTAAATGTCCACAAAATGGACAAAAAGGTAGTGAAAGGTAGTGAAAACAGCAATCAGACGTAGATTCCTAGTCTGCAAATTGCTTCTTTTGTCCAACCAAAAGTCCAAAACCCATAGCTAAGCAGTTTTTTTTTTTATCAAAAAAAGAAAGGAAATCCTCAAGAATGAAGATGATTATTATGACTATGAGTTTTTGGCATTTTTGTTTGAATTAGTTGTCATTTAATTCAGTGAATGGATGGTAACTGAAGAGTTGTTGTTGAATGGGTCCTCCGTACGGGCAGAGGTATTTTTATCATTGGTCACTGAAATCTGCGATGCAGTCCGTCCAGATGTATTCAGCAGTTCATCTTAGTTTGATAACTATTTATTTTATAAATAATATATTATTATAAAATATATAATGTATTTATCCCCCACTCAGGGTTTAGCTGCTCTTCTGACTGCTTTGGTACCAGGCAACTAAGTGTAAGATTAAAAAAACTGTCAAGTAAAGAAAGTTGACATTGAATTTTTGGCTAGTTTATCTCGGTTACTTATTCTGTGATATGATATTAAAAAAAAAAAAAAATATTTTGTGCAAGTCCTCTCATAGCTGATTGTGGTTTTACAACATTTGAGAACTTTGGCTTCTTTTGTAAGTGAAATCAAGGATTTTGTACACAAATATGAAGAAACACAGTACATACTGCATGCAGAAGCTAAAAATAAATGGTTTCCTGAAAGATTTCCTCGACAATATAATATAGATATAAAAATATTCTCATGATGTGAGACATCGGTGATCTGTGTAACGGCAGAAATGGAAGTGAAGAAAATGATTGTAGAACATATGTTTATATTTAGCACACTGTAACTTTTCATCTGCAATCATTTCATACTTGGAATTTATGAAGGAGTAGTTGAGGTGTGTTACTCAGTGCACACGCACACACACACACACACACACGCACACACACAATATAAACAAACACACACACACACACACACAGATGTGCCCACGTGTATGTGTGTGGTTGCCTGAGTGTGTTAACAGCTGTGTAAGACTGCTTTCTGTGACTCTGGAGTCGACCCCGTTGCAGGCTCGCTGGTTCAAAAGAGGAAGGATTGTGCGAGACAGGAAGTGACTCAGTCCCTGTTGATTTTAGTATTTCCCACTGTTGCCACAGAAACCCACAGTTGTCATAGCAACAGGTTCCTGTGCGAGTGCTGGAGTGGTTGCACAGTTGTTGGCTGCTATTAGAATAATTTCATTATCAAAAATAAACAGACCACTGAAGTTATACAAAAGTTGATTTTTACTTGTGAACACAAGGAGACAGTTTCCTCCAGAAAGCTCTCAACAGCTGCTTATTCATACAAAGTCAATGTTGTCAGTTTATCACATTCGGTCTGCTCGGCCTCCAGAAACTTCCTGGGCCTTTCACAAGGACAGAGGATGGCTGCATCGCTACCTTGTTTAGAGTGATCAGTGTAATATGGTATTCCTACGCAAACAGTTTTAATAATAATCAGAGAAAAAGTATGTATCATCATTTTTAACAGCTGTCCTACGTCATTCATCTGCTCTTCAGGAAATTCCTTGAATGGTTTCTGTTTTGTCTGTTTTTCCTCCACCTGACACTACCTCAGTTTGTGCTCTTTACTCCCCTAACACTGTTTCTTACAGTTAAGTAAGTTATCATCAAAATAAGAGCGGAAAAAGGACATCTTTTTGTACATGTGACGTATGTCTTGTGGGTGCATAATACTAAGCTATTAAAATAGCCTTCTAATTGTTGGCATGGTTTTATAAATCATGTTTTAATGTTAAACATACATGTGGCAGAGGGACTCCTCAGGATGAACTGGATCTGTGGATGACTACCTAATCATCAGTGGGGATTTATATTTGCTAACGATATGTAAGATTCATATTAAGGCTTTTTAACTTTGGAAAAAAACTCTTAAATTAAAATCAATTTCAGTGTTTCCTCTATGTTGATATGTTGATGGCGGCCGCCACGGTAAGATGTCTGCCAGCATGGTGCAGGGCAGACGCATCAGTAGGCTGCAGGGTTTCACGTCACCTTTCGGTATGCCTCAGTAGTAGTAGGTACTCAAAAAGTACCTGTTGGCAGGTACCAGGGACTTATTTTTTCGTAATGGAAAACCAAAAAAGGAAAGGTGAGTCGAGTAGATAGCATGCAGCGGAAAAACCAAAACCGATCGCTCAAAACAGACATGAAAAACGTAGCTAGTAATGTTCACTCAGCGTTTTGTTTTGTTCTTAGCGGTGTGCAAAATGAGTGGTGACGTTAAATCACCGGTTTCTGGTAACCTCCATACGGTACCGTCTATTTGCTGGATAGTTTGAAGGTAACAGTCGGTAGCTAACAATAGCAGACAAGCCCGTTGACAGCGACGTCATTGTTCATATTTTGGCACAATGTTAGTGACTGAAGGTCGATGTGAGATGCTAAAAAACAACTCCACGCTGTTTTCAGGTGACGTACATGTTTGACGTTCATGTGAAGTGTTTGAATGTGGCGCTGCTGCACCTCTACAATGTGAGCCTTCTGATTGGCCCTGAGCTGTCTGTTGGGAAACACCTGAGCCTGCAGCGCAGCGCTGCGGGGAGGAATGCTGGGTCTGACAGGTGCACAGCAGATATGTGAGCCACCTCCTGGCTGCAGAAACGTGATGTTCTCAGTCGCTGTTGGAACACTACTACTGTCAGGCGTGTGTCTGAGCGGAGAAGGCCTGTCTGGATTTGGGTACAGGTTGAACTCATGCTCCCTCAGCAGAGCGATGCAAACTATGCGTTATCATCATTCTTATTTTCATGTTCCCATCGAATGCAGAGGAACAGCCTGAGGCTGATGCCTTCTGCAATATTTGAATTGTTGTGACCTGTACATCTTTTTCGACCTCAAATTCTACATGTTGTGTACTAAGATTTTCTCCACGGCTACAATTAGGGCCACAAATGGCTTTCAATCACCCAACTCCAGCTGCGCTGTGTACACACACGTAACATGCCTCACTCCACATATTACTTACATAACACACCCCCTCCATTTGACCTGTTACATTCCCCATCTCTGCATTGGCAATGCTGCTGCTGCCCTGCACCTTTATCACTGCGAGCTTTTAGCCCAACCACCACCCCATCATCCACCTGCAGCCTCCGGCCGGGGGGAAGCTACTTTATCATCACTCCACAATATCTCATGTAAACCCAAACTGCAGGGAGAGATGAGGAGAGATGAGCTCAGAAACGAGCACAATGTTCAAAGTCGAGTTGTTTGACCAAACGATTTATTTTCATAGTCGATCTAAGCTGTTGATTATGTGTGTGTGTGTGGGGGGGGGTGGATAAGTGTTTCCCAAAGCCCAAGAAGAAGTCCTCAAATGTCTTGTTTTGTCCACAACTCAAAACTATTTGGTTTACTGTCACAGAGGAGAGAAGAAACTAGAACAAAGTCACATTGAAGAAGCTGGAATCAGAAGTTAAGCTGGTTTTTCATTAAAAAAATGACTGAAAGTGAATAATCAATTATTAAAATAGTTGCCGATTAATTTCATAGTTGACAAAAAACTAATAATCTTTGCAGCTCTACAGTAGCTACAACTATGACTTTATTAGTTGAATCTATAATGTCTTAAAATTGCTGGTTATGATACTCTATTTACCAAATATGAAACACACAAAAGCTGCAGATTGTCACTTTGATAAAGCTGGATTCAGAACGTTTTGGTGGGGTTAGACCGATTATCGGCCCTGGACGGTTATTGGGCAGTTTTTTGGCAGTCAGCAGATTATCTGTACCGTAATTATAAAAATATATATTATATTTACTTTGGCTCGGCTCCGGCTCTGTGTCTCTGCTTCGGGTTCACTCACCACTGGGTCGGAGGTTTAAACAAAGTTTTGTGTTTGTAACATTGCAAAATCTTAATTTAAAAAAAAAAAAAAAAATTAAATTTTGACTTGAGATTTTCACTTTCACTATAAATATTGGGTCCAAATATCAGTTATCCATTTTTATTATTAACTACAAATTATTGGTATTGGCCCAGAAAAAACAGTTTAAAAAAAAAAAAAAAAAATATATATATATATATATATATATATATATATATATATATCTATCTATCTATCTATCTATCTATCTATCTATCTATCTATCTATCTCTTTGGGTATTTTTGGCCTTTTTATTAGATAGGACAGGTGACGATATGAAAGGGGAGACGAGGGGGAATGACCTGCAGTAGGCTAAAGGGCTGCAGGTCGGAATTGAACCCACGGCTGCTGCGGCAGTGACTGAGCTCTGTGCATGGGTCACATGCTCAGCTAGGGGAGCTACCCAGGCGCCCTACACTTAATAAATGACTCATCGATTATCAGACATGATCAAGCGACTAAGTGTGGCGGCAGTATTTCTTTAAGATGAGGCGGTGACATCATCGTGGGTTCTCTGCGTTTCCTTCAACAAACTGAGCTTCTTCTTTTTCTCTTTCTCTTGCATGGTCGGGCACCTGTTTATGCAGTTGGATATGTTTTCAGTGTGATACTTGTGTTTATTGATCTGTGCTGACTGCACATTCACTCCTCATCACCTCAGTGATAAATGACAGGAGTCTGCACCTCTGTTACTTGTCGTCTACATTTGTCCCTCCCTTGTTTCCTGTCACCCTGCTTGCGCTGCATGCGGTGAAGTAAAGCCTTTCTAAATCACTCACTCAGCAGATGTTTTCAGCGGCTGACGTAGTTATTTTTGGAGTATAGCTGAAAGGTTCTGATTCCCCCGGTGAACCAGATTCCTCCCAGATCTGAGAGTGAAATCAGAATCAGAAATACTTCATTGATCCCCGAAGGGAAACTCTGTGTTGCAGTTGCACAAATAGTATAAATATCAGAGTAGAAATATCAATAAGGAAATATAAGGAGTGTGGATATGTACGGTATTTACATAGTTAAAGGAATATTATGATACAGTATTTACATAATTAACATAATTAAGGAGTTGCAATGGTGAAAAGTAATAATAATTATTATTATTATAATAATATCAGCTGAGCATTGCACACATTGCAGGCCAGTTTTATTGCACAAAACAGATAATATTGTCCAGTTTTAACCTGTGTGTGTGTGTGTGTGTGTGTGTGTGTGTCTCTGTCTCTGTCTCTGTCTCTGTCTGTGTCACTTAGAGGGAGGAGTTATAAAGTTTGATGGCCACAGGCAGGAATGACTTTCTGTGGTGCATTATGGGAGAATGAGTCTATCACTGAAAGTGCTCCTGTGATTTATCAACAAGCCATGGAGTGGGTGCGAGACATTGTCCAAGATGGCATGTAGTTTGGACAGCGTCCTCTTCTCTGACACCACCAACAGAGAGTCCAGATCCCCCCCCAGGACGTCACTGGCCTTGCGGATCAGTTTGAAAGTGAACAGGAGCGTTTGATTTGTCTTTAGGAGAAGAGAGGACGGTGTGTCCTCAAGATCAATTCAACAAAAATGACTACATGTGGCTGTGAGCGGACCTTAGGTTCAATCAGGATTCAAGCTAAACATCTTGCTCATTACTTAGAAATTTATTGTCCACCAGTGTCAATTGTCTTCAGAGTAGGTCGACAAAACAAAAACGCAGCTTGAGAACATGTAAAACAAAGTATAGTACACTTCAAATAACATACTTACATAATAATACATTGACATACTCGAGTAAAAAAAACAAAAACAGTAGCACAATAAATAGCAGCAGAAAAAATAACTGGTCGCATTCGGAGCTGCTTTTTATAGCTGATGAACTTCAACATGAAAACATTGACCTTTTTAGAAAGTCATGAGTGTGTTAGTGTTCCCCTCCTCCTCCTCTCCTCCCCTCCTCCTCCTCCCCTCCTCCTCCTCCTCCCCTCCCTCCTCCCCCTCCTCCCCCTCCTCCCCTCCCCTCCCTCCTCCTCCTCCTCCTCCTCCTCCCCTCCTCCTCCTCCTCCTCCTCTCCTCCCCTCCTCCTCCTCTCCTCCCCTCCTCCTCTCCTCCCCTCCTCCTCCTCCCTCCCCCCTCCTCCTCCTCCCTCCCCCCTCCTCCTCCTCCTCCTCCCTCCCTCCTCCTCTCCTCCTCCTCCCTCCCTCCTCCCTCCTCCTCCTCCCTCCCCTCCTCCTCCCTCCTCCCCCTCCTCCTCCCTCCCCTCCTCCCCTCCTCCTCCTCCCTCCTCTCCTCCTCCTCTCCTCCCCTCCTCCCTCCTCCTCCTCCTCCCCTCCTCCTCCTCCTCCTCCTCTCCTCCCCTCCTCCTTTCCTCCCCTCCTCCCCTCCGTCGCTGTGCTGAGAAGAAAAACAGAGCAGTGTGTTTTTCCCTGTGAGGGCGTCTAATTAGTGTTTTGTGTAATTTCTCTAAATGACGGGTTCACTATAACCATGACATTTCATAAAGGCTTAAGGCTTTGAGAGAAAAGTATGCACTTTTGAAAATGGTTTTGAAAGTACTTAACAAAATTATCAGAATACACCTGGCTCTTAGTCATCATGTGCTCACTGCATGGATTATGATTTAAAAATATATGTATAACGCAATTCTCCTTGAAAACAATCCAAGGCACGCCGTAGTGTGGCCTTTATTTCACATGGCAGTCTGGTTAAAATGACCAGGGTTTGTGTTGCGGATCCCCAGGGTTCTGTTATGAGAGATTTTACCAAGATTTTATGATTCGAAATGATCTAAACATTAAACTGATGGCCTTTTAAAGCATGCCCTTTTTGACTCCTTGTGTTGAGTTTTGTGTCCGGGTTAGAATACACAAACGTTGTGTTACGACGCCTCGTTTAAGCCTCAAAGATTAGCATCACTTTACATTACTGCCTAAACTCTAAACACATTGGATGCTGGCTCATTTCTACTTTTCACTGCTCAACGAAGGCCACAGCTAAAGCTGCAAAGATGAATCAATTAGTTGTCAACTATTAAATAAATCGCCAACTATTTTAATAATTAAATCGGTTTTGAGTCATTTTTTTTTATTTTTGAGTTTCTTCTCTCCTCTATGACAGTAAAGTGAATATCTTTTGAGTTGTGGACGAAACAAGACATTTTCTGACATTTTATAGACCAAACAGCTAATCAATTAATCGAGAAAATAATCAACATATTAATCAAAAAAAAAGAAGAAAGAATAATTTGTTGCAGCCCTAGTCTTCTCTTAAAGCAATATTTTGACCATTTGGGGATAACGTATTTTTGCTGTCTTGCCCGGAGTTAAATGGAAATATTTTGGTCCCTCGTGTCTGTACAGTAAATATGAAGCTGCAGCCAGCTAGCTTAGCATAAAGACCAGTTAGTCTAATCTGTACTAGAATCACAAGTTGCAGTTTTACGGGGGTTATGTGTGTTAATCACTGAGCGTTAGAGGTGCATGATGTCGGTGACCTTTGAACTTTCTGTTACTTCCCACGCTAACGGCAGACGAGGTGTGAGTAGGGATGGGGCTCTTTAATTTTTATTGATATTAATACCATTTTCGAGATTGCTTAACGATAACATTATCGATACTGATTTATTCTGCCGCTGTTGATTGTCTTGTTTCAGCGAGTTGATGAAGCGGTTCACAGGGCAGTGCTCTCGGCTGCCAGTCCCACCATTTGGAGCCGGTTTTGAATGATTTGCGGGGGGAGGCTAGTCTTTATCCATGGTCTTTACACACGCTGTACTCAAAACAGTTTCGAGAATATTGTACCCGAGTCCTAATGGAACCGGGTCTGGAGACCCATCCCTAGGTGTGAGTCAGACTAATTTGACTAAATAAAACTGTAGTAGGATCAAAGTGTTAACATGTTTCTTTTACAGAGTCCTTATAGTCAAATTCTTATTTGCATGCTGCAGCAGATAAATAGCTGGAAGCGCTCCTTTTACAGAGTCTGTATCATTCCAGGAATTCAAGCTCAACTGTGATCACTGTGTCACGTTGGAGCTGTGGTGTGTTCGTGGGCAACGCCTTTGTGCCAGTTTTTCAGAGAGAGTGTGCTTTGACTTGATATTTTCACAAAGATTAAGCCTGCATCAGCAAACTTTGGGTTTCTTTGTGTGGAAAAGTACTCGAGCACACTTTAGACTTTGGCATCCCCTCTTCCTAATGCCAAGTACACATCGTTTTAAGGCACAACTCGTCATGATTTTAAGACATTCAAACATTTGAAGATCATTTTTAAGATCCCAACATCACTGCAACAACAGTTACTTATATAACAGCAGTGCGTGCAAAACATAGGCGTCGGTTTTGGTAGGGGGGGTGGGTATGCGTACCATCAGGTTTCATCAGGAGTCACCCACCACCTTTTTTGAAAACCTTGAGCTCACTTTAGTAAAAAAATAAAAATAAAGTGCATAACACATTATTCTTGAGCGACCGATGCCAAAAAATCCACAAAAACTCAAACACTTAAGCCTATCAAAAATAACTAAAACCGAAATCTCACATTGATTTCTTCTTCATTGGTGCCTATGGCGAGGAAAAAGCTCAACATGGTTTAATGTGCCTAAACAAAGATCAATGATTACCAAATTTATCTCTCATATTGCTCCTCATAACCACTGAAAACTGTCAAAAAACAGAAATTTGGTGATAATTGATGGTTGTTTAGGTACATTAGATCATGTTAAGCTTTTTTAATTATGACTTATAAAGCTCATGAGAACCATGGGGAGTCAACCCACAGCCGCTCAGCTGCACTGCTGAAAATGTCAAATAAGATCCATAATAACTGGACTTTTGGTTTGATTTCTTTTGACGGGTTTCAGTGGTTATGACTTAGACTTCTCTTTATTAATCCTTTTGGGATGACTCCCGCGAGGAAATTGAAAGAGCAATATGAGAGAGAGAGATCTGGTGATCATTGTTTAGGTAGGGCCTACATTAAACCATATTTTAATTCATTTACATTACTAAGCTACAGGAGCCTCTTTCAAAACATGACCTCCAAATGCGTCTCTGTCCCCAGCACACTTCCAAATGCGTCTCTGTCCCCAGCACACTTCCAAATGCGTCTCTGTCCCCAGCACACCTCAAACCAAACCGACGCCATGGTTTTGTGATAATGAACTGCACGTTGGTTGCCAGGGATCATCACTGTAATCAAACTCTTACCTTATTTGGTTTAAAGTTAACAACAATACTGTTAACAGTAGTTTCTGTAAAACTAAATATTAGTTGTGTAGTGTTGAGTGTTGCCTAGCGACAGCAGGGTTTACCTGTGGTTTCCTCCTCACTGTCACTGAAACACACTTTGGTGTTTTATTGACATCCACCATTTGTGTCAAAGTGACACTGAAGAATGATCAGCATTTACCCTGAGACCGGGTTCTTACTGCTGGGGCAAGTAGTTCAAATACCACAGTGGTTTTTTATTGGGTTATGTCACTGGCGGTTGACAGGGAGGCAACATATTGCTCCTGTTATGTTTTGTTATGTTTTGTTATGTTATGTTATGTTATGTTATGTTATGTTATGTAATGTAATGTTATGTAATGTTTTGTTTGTCTATCTCCGGGTGGAAATCTTATGGAGTTATTTTATTTATTGGTTACATGTGGTTTGCTTTTTTTAAATCCTAAATGCAAGGACGCACTTGCCTTTTAAATCGGGTTTAATTGAATTTGCATCTGGAGGATTTAAGACCAAAAATAATCATTTTATTGAATGAATCAAATGTTAACATGTCAGTCAGTGGCTTGTTGATCTTTACATTGTTAGTTAATTTCCTATCCCACATTCATACAGTTTGATAAAGTACTTATTGGACTTTAACTTATCATTGCACTTACAATAACGATCGTGTGTGTGTGTGTGTGTGTGTGTGTGTGTGTGTGGTGCGTGCGTGTGGTGCGTGTGTGCGTGTGGTGCGTGTGTGCGTGTGCGTGTGTGTGTGTGTGTGTGTGCGTGTGTGCGTGTGGTGCGTGTGTGCGTGTGTGCGTGTGGTGCATGTGTGTGTGTGTGTGTGTGTGTGTGTGTGCGCCATGGGGGAACTGAGCAGCTCCGCCTACTGCAGAGAGCCGACAGGATTGCTGGTCTGACATGTTTTGCTCCGTCTTTCGCGGTACTTTTTGTTGGTACTGAACCTCTTCTTTCGCCCGAAAGGGAAACCCGGTGTCTGATGTCACATACGGGCACAAGGCTACATTGCGCGTGCATTGGACCGTGCAACGCACACGCGATCCAAACCGAGACGAGCCGGATGTTTTTCCATGAACCGTAACACCCCTGAACGCCACGTTACAAGGTGCTTTACAAAATAATGAAACAGACCATAGGCCTGTTAAATCCGGGTTAAATCGCCGTGGTAACTTAAGCTGAACACCTAACCTTATGCTGTTGATTAGAGATCAACCGGTGTAAAAGCACCGCCTACTGACCAATCAATACTTGGTTGATAACAGCATCACCGTTCCAAGAAGTTAAAACCCCTTTAACATCCCCTGATGGGTATTTATATGAAAGATGTGGATTTTAAGCGGAGGAAATTACATAGGCTTGGCCTATTAGTGTTTTATAATAAAAGCACTGATTATTTTAATGGAGTCTGGTGGGTTTGGTGATGGTGATTTCGCCCTTAAATTAATGAATATAAACATTCAAATGTTGGCTGAGTGAGTTTAGCCTACGAGATTTCTTATAGGTCGGCTTCTTGAGTCGTGTGTCACCAATGCGCACGTCGGTTTGATTTATGTTTTTATATTTTTTTATTGGCTCTCACGGTCGCTTCCCATTGCCAGGGTAGCAACTGAAATAAAAGGCTAAAGCAATGACAGTTTATGGAAATCACAAGTGTAATTACAGTCACATCTTGTGATATTGATAAGCGTTATGATTCACACACAGCCTTGTTGCCAGCTTTCCTTCCTGTTTTAGGAAGCAGCGACTCCAGTGTTTTGCTGTAAAAGCGTGTCTGTGTACTTAGTATTTATGTAGAATTAATGTTTGCTCTTCTGATGTAAAATATGCGGCTCTGGTAGATGTTTGCGATTGGTTGTGCTGTGCAAACATCGGCTCTTTTATGTGAATGCGTGCATGGCTGGATTGGGAAACCCCGGGTGGATTGAACACAGCTTATGCTGGACTGCGGTTGTTGGGTTAGATGAACCCGGGTAACTGAAAGAAACCCAGGACATGTTGATCTTGATTCGTAGTATAGGCCTCAGATCATAGAAACAACAATAAAAAAACACAAGAGACATCAAGTGCAACCCAAAGGTACCCGTCTTAAGAATAAAGAAAGCCTTTAATTCATCTGGCATATTCTCAATAGAATAAGATCAAAACCAACTTCAATGTGTTTCGGCGTCCAGCCTTCTGAAGTTGGTTTTAAACTTATTCTATTGAGAATATGCCACTTGAAATAAAGGCCTTTTAAATAGCTTTTCATGGGCTTTACCTTGATGTCTATTGAATTTATTCTCCCCCTCCCAACCAAAGACCTACCGAGAGAAGAAACTCTCCAGTTCTTCCTTTCTGCAACAAATCAAAACTATTTGGTGTAAAACCCTGTACAGTGTAGGTAAGAAAAGAAAAACACTTCAAAAGACACTTCAAGGGAGGTTCAGATCAAATAAAATCGGGAAAGGCTCTCTGATAAAAGAATATTTTAAGAAGTTACTTAAAGGAGATCACTGACTCAGCTGACCTGATATCCTTAGCAGATCGGCCCAGAGCCGCAGGGCCCTGACTGCAGACACGTGTGCTTGTGTGTACTATACATCTTAGAAGACAGCGTCTCCAAACTTCATTAACTCAGCTTCTGCTGTAATACAGTAAGTGGGTCAACGTGTCAGCTGCAGCAGTTTCTGCCTGTTCTGTCAGCCGAAGACCGACATGGTAACGGTAGACCAAAGTTTCAACACACCATGCCCCTCCTTAACTTTACTACTTGTTTCAAGACTACTAGATCAAGATTATCTTGTGTTTCACAGAGCGAGATAATGCTTCACAGTAAGCAGGAGGATCTCTGTTGTTATCTGTAATCCGTCATGTAGAGTCGAGTGATCCACCCATGATAATAAAACATTTCTCAAGAAATAATCGTTACTTTACTAACTTTACTTTCACATTCATGTCTGTTTTTTTCATTGATAGCCTGCCAGCAGAAGACTGTTGTAAAATGTTGCCAAATATATATCTTTTACATTTAAGATAATCACTGACTTGTATACCTTGCACAATGACGGGGGTGTAAACCACACACCGACTGTAGCAAAAGGCTTATAACGCAACATCAGGGCTGCAACTAACGATTATTTCCATTGTCTAATATGTTGATTACTTTCTTAACAGTTGATTGGTTTTCTGGTGGATTAAATGTCAGAAAATTGTGAAAAATCTGAGGTTTTCAAAGCCCAAGAAGACGTCCTCAAATGTCTTTTTTTTTGGTCCACAACTCAGATATTCAGTTTACTGTCACAGAGGGAAGAAACTTGAACATATTCACATTTAAGAAGCTGAATCAGATAATTTGCAAATTTCTTTCATGGAAAAAATTAAAAAGATTAATTTAATAGCACACAACTTATCAAATAATCTTTGCAGCTCTGCTCTACTCTTTCATTTTCAAAATTAAAGATTGTTAAAGTAGCATCAGAACAGCTTTTATGGTGTAAACCAACCTTAGTGTGCTGCCACATGAGTTTAATTCATCTGGCATATTCTCAATAGAATAAGATCAAAACCAACTTCAATGTGTTTCGGCATCCAGCCTTCTTCAGGAAGAACTTCAGAAAGAAGGATGCACGCCGAAACTGGTTGAAGTTGGTTTTAAACTTATTGAATTTATTCTCCCCCTCCCTACCCAAGGGCCACCGAGAGAAGAAGCTTGAATTTATTCTCCCCCCCCACATGAGTTTAAAACTCTGTTCTTGCGGACTCCCTGCGAGTCCAGCCCAGTTCCTCCTACAGCGCTGGCCATTTTAATGTAATTTCCTGTTTTCGAACAGTTTCAAAACACTCGAACACTGCTGCAATGACTGTTATGTAATGTTAGTCCCTGGCATTGTGTTGATATGAGGAGAACAATGACACCCTTTCAACCCTTTTCATAGTGATACCATCTGTCCTCAGGCGACTGACCCGGATCCAGAGTACGTTTTGACTGGTGGGTGGCCCAATGGTTAGCACTGTGTCCTCACAGTAAGAAGGTTCTGGGTCCGAATCTAGGTTGTTCCAGGCCTTTCTGTGTGGATTTTGTATGTTCTACCCGTGGCATAACTTTCCTCCGGGTGCGCCGGTCCCCCCCACCATCAACAATCATGTAGTAGATTCTCCAGTCGGGGCCTTGATCAAGGCTTCGGCTCCGGAGTTTGTCCTTGGGCGCTGTAAACGGCGGCCCACTGCTCCCCCACTGTGTGTGTGACAATAAAAGTACCATCAATGATCAAAAGCCATCATGACTAGTAGTGCATTGTCAAACTATTAAGATATTGAATCGCAATTAATTGCATTGTCATAGTTAATTTGCAATTAATCACATTTTTATCTATTTAGTGATTATTTTTTCACATTTGAATTCTCTTAACTTGGAAAAGTGGATTGTCTTGCTTTGTGCAATTGTTATTTTTTAATTGAAAACAACATTAGCATGAGCGTTCAATTTCAGTGTATCATACTCAATTGGAGAAATTAATCTCTCACACAATGTAACACTGTCCATCAAAAGGGTGAAAAATGCTTTAACGAGGGGGGGATTGGCCATCGAGTGTTTTATTTCAGACTGGACGTGCTGCGATGGTAGCTCAGCTCAACGGCCAGACACACGGATCACTTTGGTCTTGTCGGTGGAACAACTTTTAAAAAGAAAACTTTCCATCCAGAATCATATTGGCATCCATTTCTGCGTCTCGCGCTCGCCATCCACTCAAAAACTAACGTTACCACTCTTTGGCCGGCTCGCAAGCCCAAACGGCGCGTGTGCCTGTTTCGGTCTAGCTAGATCCGGTGTGGTGTTGTAGTTTTTCTATCGTTACTAGTTGTTGAAACAGCATGTGAAAAAAACTACAAAGTTTGGCCAAGAAGAAGGTTAATCTTGCGATTCAACATTTTATTTGTCCACAGACAACAACACAGCCATAAATACGAGTTTATCTTTGACTGTACCAGTTTTGAGGTCTACTTTGACCCTGCTGGAGGGTGAAGTTTGGTTGCTGTGTAAATGTTTCCTGCCAAGGCCTCCCAGAAGAACACAGGCCTGAGTCACACAGTCGGTTAAGAATGTGGGAATGAAAAGGGAATGAAAGAGGGATCAGTGCTGCATAAAAGCCCTGCGGGAACGGTCCGGGTCCCACCCCTCCTCCACAGACCCTCACCTGGCCTGCCGTCTGTGTGTGAAACCTGAGACTACATCGAGCTGCTGGCACACCAAGGAGACCGCAGGGCGCCCTAGTTTTACGCACCGTCACTACTCGTTGATCCTCGTCAGCTTTGTTTTGGCGTCAGAGACGTCGGTGAGAGGGATCCACCTGATTGGCTATTCAGCTTACGCCTACCATACACTAGACTTTGAACAGACGTTGGTCTGACACCATCTCACATCAAAAGACAGTCATGATAGGTAAAGACTGGAGGTCTTGCAGGCACACAAGACTAGAACTAGATTTGTTTTGAAAGATTTAACCAAACTAGGTATTGATTTCATTCAGATATTGGAAATTAGTCTGCAACAGTGAAAAGTCGTGTGGTGCAAGCTCAGCTTTAAGCGAAGTAGTGCAAGAAGAAAACGGTCTTTGCATTGTGTTCGTGTGCCACCTTTTGGCCAAGACGCAGGCAGTGTGAGGGGACGGCAGGCGTTGCCGCAGTCAGACCTTGGTCTCCACTGGTTCTTTGTGGGTCAGCACCTCACCTTCCAGTGTGCATATCCGTCACAGCCCAGTCTTTGATCTGTCATGGTAATACAAACCTGTTGCTAGCAGAGAGCTGAACTGATCAGCAACAGCTTCATCTGACCAAGTATGAACAGCCTAATACCACACTGGAAAAACACAAAACTCTGTTACAATTAAAAGCCCTTTGAAAATGTTACTTCAGTAAAAGTATAAAAAAGTATCAGAAAAAATACTTCTTAAAAATAAAACGATCCAAACAGTTGTGTGTTTAATGGTCGAATCATCTCAGCTGGACTCGTAGGCCGTTATATTGTTGGCTAGTTTAATTTATGGTGAAACATTGGATTTTATAAACTACATGTATTTTGTCTGCAAAAATCTTACTGTGTAAAGTAATTAGTAACTAAAGATGTCTTAATGTAGTGGAGTAAAAAATGTAATATTTCTCTCTGAAATGTAGCGGACTAGAAGTGGAAGGAGGCATGGAAAGAAAAGACTCAAGTAAAGTACAAGTACCTAAAAATTTGTACTCCGATAAAGTACTTGAGTAAATGTACTTATTCCATCCCCCCTGGGCCTCCTATCTGTGAATGTGGGGGGATTGGTTGTAATTGTTTATTATTACTATCTTTGCAGCATCGCTTACTGCTCCTTTTTAAGAGGTCCCAACCTCCCAGTTGGGAATTACTGATTTGCACTATTGAATGACTTTCTTTTAGTCATCCAATCCACAATCAGCTAATTGTTTCAGCTCTCACATACATTCATCTTTACTGTCCTAAGAAATGTTATTCTATCAGAAGAATTGGTTTTGATTTGCAGATGCACTTTAAGAAGCTGTCAATGAATCAGATTTGTAGTTTTTTTCACAAGTTTTCCCCAGACGTACATGAAGAGGTCAGCGCCACGGCCTCTGTCCCGGTGTACAGCCGGGCCTCGTTGATTACTTCCCCCCCCTTTAACACACTAAGCGCTGATGTCACACAGTGACTCGGCGTGCGTGGTGTCGGTCCAGCTGCTGTCGGCTTGTCTGAGTGTGAGAGGACGAGGTCACTTGGTGCACAGATTCCAGCGTTGCAGCAAAGCATGTAATGGTCATCTTGTGTGTGTGTGTGTGTGTGTGTGTGTGTGTGTGTGTGTGTGTGTGTGTGTGTGTGTGTGTGTGTGTGTGTGTGTGTGTGTGTGTGTGTGTGTGTGTGTGTGTGTGTGTGTGTGTGTGTGTGTGTGTTGTGTGTGTGTGTGTGTGTGTGTGTGTGTGTGTGTGTGTGTGTGTGTGTGTGTGTGTGTGTGTGTGTGTGTGTGTGTGTGTGTGTGTGTGTGTGTGTGTGTGTGTGTGTGTGTGTGTGTGTGTGTGTGTGTGTGTGTGTGTGTGTGTTGCCTCTTTTTGCCTCATTTTTCTCCCCCTTTTTTTCTTCTTCTATCCCTTCCTTTGTACTTTTGGTCATAAAACGCTGGTTTACACCTTAGACTATGGTTTGTACTAGGGCTGCAGAATATGAGGAAAATATGCGATTTATAGAATAACTTTGTTGAATATCGCGATAACAATATTACTAACAATACAGAAACTGATATTAAATTGTACTCAGATCTGCATTTCTGCTGCTTTCAGTATTCAGCTAAAATACTAGAAATTATTTAATTTTAAACAAATGATAGAAACATTTTGAAGATTTTTATTGTACAAATTCATCAGTGAATTGAACATAAAAGGCACCGCTAAAAAACGAATGAGTTACATTTTAAAGTGCAATTTTCTATGATATTTTCTTTCAACTAACACAAAAAAAATCCCTCAATCTTTTTCCCAAATGCCGCAGCCTTTTGCGGTGTGTTTACTGCAGAAGTTGATATCACGAAAAAACAAACCAAACCTACATGTCGTTGGGATTTCCCGTGGATTATAAGAGAGACTTTAATTAGACTCCAGTTTATCATAAGAATGGAGGAGGGGTGTGTGATAAGGGTATGTGTACCTTGACGTTGTGATAAGGCTCACCACACATTATTCCTTTCCAGCTATTCTGTAAATACACAGCACTGCTGCCTTTTTTATAATGTCCTGCAGGGACGGCACACAGCACTGTTCCCTAAACTTAGCCCATTGTTTGGCCTTGTAATGCCTGTTTTGTGTGTTGGGTGCGTTATTGAGAATGTTTGCATGTACACATGGGGCTTCCTGGGCTTAGCTGAAGGCTTCAGTGGTGGGTGGGGCTCATTACAGGTTGAGGTCATGACACCTTACACCATGTAACACTGATTTCTGAGCGAAAGGCGGCAGTGAGATATATCCACATGTGGATGAGACTTGTATCCTTGGTTAACACTCAGCAAACAAGCCGATTATTTTCATCAGCATTTTAAAAAGTAGATTTTTTATTTTGTTTACTCTCAACGAAGTGGAAAAATAGTTCTCACAACTTCCCAAAGCTCCAAGGTTATGTCTTTTAAATGCCTTTTTTTGTCTGTCACGATATATTTGATTGACCATCGTACAGAGAAAAGCAGCAACTCGTCACATCATCTTTCAGCAAATCAATTATTGTTTTGCTGAGCTGGAATTATCTACTTCCAGTTACTCTAATTTTGCTGCACCGAGGTTTTTTATTGTGAAACGGCAACGAGAAGTGTTGTTGTCCTTAACGACCGTAATATCAACGTCTACCACAGCAACACGTTGTCTCAGTCACATGTTGCTGCCTCAGTCATGAGAATTTAGCTTTTATGTTTCTTTGTGTCCTCATTTACCCAATAAGCTAAATTGATGTTTTCTTGTTAAAGTTCTGCAGGATGAGTCAGAGCTTGCAACAATCTTGTTTGTAGTGCCACAAATAATAACTGGAAAATATAGGAAGAGTGTTTGTGACACACAGTGGTAACATGTGTGTAGGTCCAGGTTTGTTAAGGCCAATTATGCACTTCATGTCATTTAAGATCATCTGACTGAGACGTGACTTAAAAAAACATGAAACATGACATGAACTCTGGCTCAGTTTGGTTTTGGGCATTTTAGGTCACATGCAACTTTTGTTAGTATTTCCATGATCATACTTATATATATATATATATATATATATATATATATATATATATATATATATATATATATATATATATATATATATATATATATATATATATTGTGATCAAATTTATTTTTTAATACTGAGATGGAGAATGCGTCCCAGCCATACTGCATATATACTGTATATATATATATATATATATATATATATATATATATATACACACACACACACACACAGAGTGTATGTAGGACTCTATGTTGGACTTGCTCCATGTTGACATTTATTCATGTAAATGCTGTGTAAAACTCTCCAGTGTTTCTAAATGATGAGTCAATGAAACCCATTAGGCGGCTCCCTGAGACTGACGGAAGAACAAAGAGCTCTTAGCGTTACAATAACCAGGCTTGTGGTCTGTTAGTATAAGCAGTTATTTAAACATTAACTACAGCGGAAGCACTGCGCCTGTAGCTCAGACGGAAACCTGGGGAAAAAAGAAGGTAACTGAAGTCCAAAGTTTCTTCGCCTACATAGACCAGGGGTCCTCAGAGATCTATATTTTTTGTATAAAATTAGGTTGCATGTTAAACTGGACCTACAATAATGTGTTGGTCTGCCTTACGCCTTGCATTGAATAATGCATAGAATACAAAGCTATTAAAATAGTAATTGTTGGAATTTCTTATAAATCATGTTTTAATGTGCCATGTTTTAACATGTGGCACAGTCAATCAGGATTAACAGTAATTTAAGTAAATAAACAGTAATTTTAGCATCGTAAAATACACTTCATTCAGAGTCAACAAACAAAATCAAAATATGAAAAGCCGTTGTGGGTCATCTTTCCACTTTTCCAACCATCACAACTCTAGTTCTGGTTGAAATAAACATACAGTTTACCCATTTTACGTGTAACAATAGGTTGGCTCACGCCCTAAAATGATTGCTTTTTTAAATGGAGTCTGGTGGGTTTAGTGCTAGCGACTTGAGTTGTTTTTGGTTAAACAGAAAGGTCTCAGAGGTTTTAAAGATCGACTTCCTTAGAAATCCCTTTGTTGTCAGACACTTCAAATATTAATCTGAGCCTTTCAGCGCCAAAACAAGCACTTTCGTGAAGGTATTCTAAGCTGGATAATTACCCTATTAACTTATAAGCAGCGATCTTGCTTAATACTGGACCAATGTCAAAGATTGATTGTTACTCTAAATAGTCACTTAGACACAAAAACAGAGGAAAATAGGTTCCAGGTTGAAAAAAATGGTAGTTACCCTTTAAAGCGCCCATATAATGTTCATTTTCAGGTTCATAGTTGTATTTTGAGGTTGTACCAGAATAGGTTTGGTTTCATTTTCAAAAAACACCTTATTTTTGTTGTACTGGACATTGCTGCAGATGTTTTCTCCCTGTGTGTTGATCCCTCCAGTGAGACATCCCACTTCCATGTTGGGGTCACACATGCTCCAGTAGAGATCCCATTTAACTTTTTTCTCCAGCTTTGGTCAGTACTGGGGGATTAGGGGAGAATCAAGGGCCACTTGGAATGAACAGGGACAGTCTTCTTTTGGAGATTATGGTGAACTAGTGTGTGTTGTAGCAGTGTTTTCCATTCCTATGAGGGCTTTAAGACATTTCAGTTTTTGAAAAGAATTCTCAAAGATTTGGTGGCCCTCATGCTGTAACTCTGAGAATCCCCTAGGAGTCCTGAACCCCCTATTGAAGATTTCTGCCGTGGACTGAACTTTAATAAGGGACCCCCTACAGCCAGTCATTCCATGGTGCAGGACGAGGTTTTAGGACTCTGTGCTGCAGTGTCTTCCTGGAGTGTGATCTTCCTATCTGACCTTATTCAAAACAAATTGTTTGTGGTGTTGGAACTCTCGTGCTGCTGTGTGATATCTGTTATTAAAACAAATTGTTACTGAGCCTGTTAGTTTAGTCTGTAGTGCTTTTTTAGTCTAGGTTTGTGGAAGACTTGTTACGTTTTTCAATAAAAACAATGTGCAATTTTCAATCACTTTTTGACCCTTATTATAACCGTATCTGGCACTAAAGCAGATAATAAATAAATAAATAAATACTCAAATGACCAACTACAACCATTAGATCTGAGAAAAGTAATTTAATAAGTTGTAATACTTGACTTAACATTCATTTTGCACAGCTTATTTTCTACACCTTGTTGTTTTTAATTTTGGTTTAAAATAATAATACAAAAATAATAATAATATTCCCTTATTCTTCCTTCACAGAGTGGGGTAAATGCTCCTTTGTTGCAATTTAGGAACGTTCACACATTTTTCAAAGACTGTTAACCCCTTTATCACCTTAGTCACACCACAGACATGGAAATGGATCTTAAATTCGTTATTTTTTAGTCCATTAACAAGTTACACCAGGAATGAATAAACTGTGATGAACGTCAAAGTTATAGTGTGTAGTCACCCCCATGAAGAATTCTAAGTAATGAAAGTTTTGGTGCATCCACATGATGGAAGCCTCCGTGATCGCACGCGCGATGGTGTTTTAAGCCCCGGCGTCTCCTTCCAGGCAGCGTAGCGACCGTTGGCTTCAAGGCACTTAACCTAACCCTAACCTAACCTAACCCAAACGTAACCTAACCTAACCCAAACCTAACCTAACCCAAACCTAACCTAACCCAAACCTAACCTAACCTAACCCTAGCCTAACCTAACCCAAACCTAACTTAACCTAACCCAAACCTAACCTAGCCTAACCTAACCCAAACCTAACTTAACCTAACCCAAACCTAACCTAACCTAACCCAAACCTAACCCAAACCTAACCTAACCCAAACCTAACCTAACCTAACCCTAACCAATGCCTAATCCTAGTGCTAGAGACATCGGGGGATTAAAACACCAATAAACTGACACAGAAGATGGTCTTTATTAGCGTTGTATCAACTCATTTGGCAATGGGCAGTTTAACTGCTGGTGATGATGGCTTTGCCCAGAGGTTTTCTGCGTTTGTCTGCTCATATTTCCAAATTAGAAATGTGTAGTGTTCTACTAACAAATGATACAAAATACAAAGAGTGTATAGTTTTTTCTTAAATGACTTAGCAGCAGATGTCATTTGGATGTTTGCCTGTAGTTCTTTTGTCAAGTGTAGATAGATATAGATGTAGATATCTAATAGAGATATCTAATCATCAGAAATGTTCTTAAACTTGGAATCCCAACAAGGAGGTTTAAGTGAATGTTTTTATGATCTGTATGTAATGAACGTAGCCTTTACGTTCCAGAGGACGCCCTTTCACCTTCATATCTCTCACATCAACATTCAGAGTAATACCAGACACTCCTTTTGTGTTTGTGGTTATTTTTATGATTGTAGACATGCCTTTTGATAATAATAATCAACAGGAATCCACTTGTCTGTGTTAATGAATCCCTTTCATAGCTGCTGTTCTTACTTGTGGAGTGGAGGGTGTGTCTGTGTTTGTGCTAGCCTGGAAAGGGTGTGTGTAGCCTTGATAAAAGAGGCATTAGTTAGCAGTCTTTATGGAGGCTTTCACTGCTCCAGCGTGGAGTGAAAGGAGGGGGTTGTTCCCGGCTGGCAGGCCCAGGCCTTGCGCCATGGGTGGACCACTTCGGCCTCAATAGCAGGCCTGTGTGGGGACCCCATGTCAGGACTTTCTGGGAGGGAAGTTGTTTCAGCTGCTTGTTAGCTGGCCTGTGCTCTGCAGTGTGTGGGTATGAGTGAGTGTTTGAGGTGTGTGTGTGTGTGTGTGTGTGTGTGTCATCTTTTAATCTCATTCAGGATTAAGTTAATTTAGCATTAACCTGCATGACAAAGAAGTTAGTTACAGACGAGTGGGTGTGTTTTCTTAGCAGATGAAAAGGCCGCGTTTGACCTCACGCTGTGAAATTCGTCACAGCCAAAGATAAACTCAAGGTTTTTATGATAGGAGCTGATAATTGAAATTCTTAAAGCAGGGCAGGCACTGCTGTGGGGTGGGCCATTGCTGGGGAGGAAACAATGTGATCTGTAATAATAGAAGATATATTACTTTGAGATGGGGAATGCAACTGCAGTACTAAACATTTAACATTTGGTTCAAATAGAGAACATCAGGTCCACATATATTAACGTTAATTTCAGTAAAATAAAGTAGAGCTGCAAAGATTATTCAATTATTTTGATAAGATTGGGCTGGCGTTTCTGTAGTTCCTGGGCAGCGATGACGTGAGATGGTGGAATCTAGTCCACCAGGCCCGTCCCAGTATGAGAACTCAGCAGGGCTCCTATGTGGCTCAGAGCTGACACCGGCACACAGCAGGAATGTGACTCCACAATATGACCTAAATGAAATGAAATGTCACACGTGAGGAATGCTGGGAACTTTGTGTTCAGGAGGAGAGGTTACCACAGGCCAGGTTAGGTGTGTGTTGTCATGGCGATGCAGAGCCCTCAGCCAGTCTGGTAGTTCGGGATCAGCGTAGAGAAATTGATGAGATGCCGCTGTGTTTTATGGGGACAGAATGTGTAGCAGGTCTAATGTATGTTCGCAATCCAAAACTCCCAAACTTGTAAGAGACCTTGTGAGGTGTGCCTCAGTACCCCCCCCCCACAAAAAAAAAACCAAGTCTGCATGCGTGTGGAAGCACCAGAGACACAAAATAACACCCCAAGTCCCAGAAAAAGTTTTTTTTTTATAATATGGGCACTTTAACATATTTTTCATTATTATATTTACTGTTTTTTTCATAAGAGAAATGCTGGAAAAATATCATATCACAGATTATTTACAGAAATGTTTCAGTTGATTTATCATGTATTTTCTTATTACTTTATTAAACATGATCGTGGAGGTGCATTATGTAGCTAAAGGAAATCGTGATCGCTATATCTGGCCGGAAATTGCAATTAGACACCCCCCACCCCCCAAATCGTTCATCCCTGATATAAAACCTATTTTATTTTATTTATTTTATGTAACTGGAGCACACCTCAGCATATGGACTCTTTGCTCCCCATGTAACGGAAATTGTACCACAATTCAAAACAGTATTTTCATTTTCAGTTTCATACAGCCACTGCTGTAATATTACTATTTGACTACACTTTCATGAGTCTTTGTGCAGTATCTTTCACCAATAACGATGAAAAATAATCCTGATCACGATTATTTAACACGATTACTCATCGACTTTTTGAAAGATTGCATTTATTGAACTTCAACAATGAAAACACCTTGAACAGTGAAATGTCCCTTTTATACTTTCCAATTGGATTTTTCATTCAGAACACAAGACAAAATACCTTGTTTATCTGCAAAACGTAATCATAGTTTTTCTTGATTAAAAATCTAAATTGCAATACAAGTTCAATTAATTGCACAGCACTAGTTACTATCAACTATAAGAGGAATTTTTTTTAAATTGAAAATCGCTTTCAATTTCAAGTGCCTGTTTAAATGAAACCCCTTTGAAGTGCTTCTTGATTGCCTTGTGGCTTTGATGAAAAATGAAATGGTATTTTTACCCCCGGTGGAGATAAATGTATTTTATATTTTTGTTAACTCTGCTCTCCAGCTTGAAAGCACTGTGTTTTCCATTAAATATCGAAGTGCATATTTAACCCTTGTGTTGTCTTCATATTCGGGACCCTCTCGTATCCCTGACTTATTTGGGGTTTTAAAAACAATTCTGAAATAAAATTGAAATTCATAATCTATTTACAAATATTGTCTTTATCTCAATTTCAAACAATTGCGATAACATCTGTTTATGGAATGCAATCAGTCTCTACTAGCACACAATTACAAATGGAAGTATGATTTGTTTTTTGTCATAAGGTTATAATTCATGTTAAAAATCTTCTTATCTTGGAAAAAGTGGTCATATTCATTTTCTGAATTGAGTCAGGAATACATGTTTATAACAGAAAATAGAAAATGTAACTTGTTCCATTTTTCTTCTAAAAATTTAAAAATGGGTCAATTTGACCCGACTGCGTTACAGGGTTAAGTGTGTGACATGCCTTGCTGAGTGGCACTACTGTAGAGCCATTGTATTACAAGGGGGATTTACTGTGCTGTCATATGTGATGTGTGTGTCTGCTGCGCTCTCCTCCAGATGGATGGAGGCCTGTCTGGACGAGGAGTTGCCTCCCACCACGGAGCTGGAGGAGGGGCTGAGGAATGGCGTCTATCTGGCCAAACTGGGCAACTTCTTCGCGCCAAAAACCGTTTCCCTCAAGAAGATCTACGACCGCGAGCAGACGCGTTACAAGGTGAAAACATATATAATGTGTTTATACATCAGAGAGTTAAAGAGGATGGCAATCACGTGTATGAACAATATGCGTTTCTACATCAGTAATGTGCTTTTAAAAGAACTTAGGTTAGGAAGATTAAACTGCCTTTAGTTGTTGAGTAGAAGCCCAAAGCTGAGGGTTGTACTGTTGAGAAGATCCTCCTCTTGGAACCATCGATAGCCAGATGAGTATTAAAGTGTCAGACCAACCTGCAATCCACTCCATATTTCCATTAGCAGGTCAAAAACGGCCACGGCAGATTCTCTATAATGCAAAAGTCAGGGTTTGTACGAGTGCTTGAAATCCTTAAAAATGCTTGAATTTTAGTGTTGTGTTTTCAAGGTTTGAAAAGTGCTTGAATTTTGGATACAATGCTTGAAATTGTATTTGATTTTTGCAACCCGTTCAATCTAAATATTATGATCCGTCACGTCAAAGATAGTGTCTGTGTCTTTGTTCGGAGCGAGGACGAGCTGTCACAGACGCGCGGTAAAGTTGGTTTTATATTAGAAGGTCAAACTCCAGAATAGATTTTTCGAATGTGTCGAATAGCCAACGTCCAATATAAAACCAACTTTACCCCGGTCTGCCACGGCGAGTCTGCTGCGGTGTGGCGGCCCTGCATCCCGGCAAAGACTGGAGCGACTGAGGGAGGAAGAGGAGGCTGCGGATTCAGAGAGAGGGGACAGGCAGAGAGGAGGAGGTAGATGAAGAGGCCAGGGAGGAAGTAGACTGACATTAAGGTTAGCATGAACTTTGAGCAAAATCTAAGCGGGTGCAGTTGTTTTCCTGGATTTAGTCTGATTTGACACAGAATGACCCAGCTGCTTGTCATTGGGCTCACATCCTCCCACTTACATTGACGCAGGCTGGTTAGATTTAGAAAATAAATCTTGTGTTTTGCTTAAATATCTAATCCTCGAAATACGATACAATTTTATAGCATTATGTCTTTTAACGTGACAAAAACACTAAAAAACTTTGACTATGTATTGGTTTGTAATTTACGGAGGTGTAAGGTGCTAGAAAAAGCTTTAAAATTGCCCTTGAAAGTGCTTGAAAAGTGCTTGAATTTGACCTTGGAAAAGGTGTACGAACCCTGAAAAGTACCAAGATAAAATCACAAATACAACAAGAATCACCAATTTAAAAAAAATACACAATGGTTCAAAAGGTAACAATGAGTAAAATGGAGTGTTGGCTTTTTTAAATGGATAGTTCAAAAAGCAACAACAACCCCTCTGTGCTGCTAGCTACTATTAATATAATATTACTATTATAATATTCTTGACTGGGGATGCTACCAGAGCCGTAATCTTTCTTTTCTAAATCATCATTTAAAGCCAAAGTGTGACTTTGGAACCACGTTGCTGTCCTTTGACCAAAAACCTGGATTTATGTGTGTAAAGAACATGTTACTCTCCATCATTTTGTCTGAGATGTAACATGTATTATAGATATTTGAGAGGCTGGGATTTGATTTTGTTGTCTTTCTCTCTCTTACAGGCGACGGGTCTCCATTTCAGACACACAGACAACGTCATCCAGTGGCTCAACGCCATGGCCGAGAAGGGCCTGCCAAAGGTCAGCATGGCTCGCATCCGTCCAAACTATCTCTCACATGCAAACATACCACAATTGAGTGGTTGTTGAACACCAGGCTTAAGCCAGGGCTGTCTCCCGGACCAGTCAGTAAACCCTTCAATTAGGATTCTGTGTGAAACGTTTGTTAAACAGTGCAAATGAATTCCAGCCTCTAAATGTTTGTGGTCCAGGTGTCTCTGCCTGGAAGGACTTTATCAGTTTTGCATGATTTAGGTCATTGACTGGACATCATACACAGTTTCTGTAACGCTGAATATCATTCAAGGTATACCGTTGATTTTCTGCCTTCAAGGCATCAATTGGTGCTAGATAATTACAGCGCCGTGTGAAAATCAACTTGTAGAAAGTTGAATATTGCAGTAAATGGTTGTCACGTAGTCGTGTAGCTGTGATTAAGAAATACTTTGAAGACCGGCTGCTTCTTTCATTCCATACTAACGAGCTATTTAGTAAACTGCAACAGTATGTGTCTGAAAACCTTACTAACCTTACTATTCACTATAAACTACTATAACTAGTAAATACTAAATTACTATAATACTATTCATGTACTATACGTTAGTATATATACAATAGCACATGAATTGCGTTGTGCTTCCTGTGAAATATTAGTGTGCAAACACACTATGCCGGCATTAATATCCCACAGTGCAATGCATTAGTAACAACAATGTTCATAACAGAAAAACAGACCGCGACCAAGGCAGCTGTGTCAACAACGCTTCAATTTAAATTTCTACATATTACAAATCCATTATTTTGTCACCTGCGACCGTTGGACTAGTTGCTTACCTTTTCCATTAATTTAAACATTTTCTGGCAATGCCGGCAAGGAGACTCTAAGGACGTGAAGTGGTAATTACAGCTCAGCGCGTCCCAAAAGATGCATATTACTGTTTGTTTATGCAAAAGTGTTTTCAACAATAGCACATATATTGAGTATGTAGTGCATACTCCCAAACAATTCCATCTGCAGCCTCTGTCTTTGCACTGCAATCAAGAAAACGGCAATATTTGAGATTAAAGTAGGGTGGGTACATTTTTATTGCAAGCTCTATAAGCTGTACTCTCAACAAAAAACAAAAAAACCTGAAAAACATCACAGACAGTAGACATGGACATGAATTTGCCCCTTATGACCTCATAATGGGCAAGATTCCAGCTCGGCTCATCTGAGCTTTAATTTTCTCAAAGGCAGAGCAGGATACCCAGGGCTCGGTTTACACCTATCACCATTTCTAGCCACTGGGGGAATGCATATTAATGTTTAAAAACCTCATGAAGTGACATTTTCACACCATGGGACCTTTAACAGGTAAATGATGAAGGATTACCGATGTCAAAAAAGTTTTCCACTCAGTGCAAGTTGATTTTGATTTTCATGCGGTGGTAAAATGAACTCACTGGAGAGGAGAAATGTCAGTAGAGTTGTAAACTGAGTTTTGTAGTTAGTCGGTTGAAATGATCCTTTAAATGACTGCTCGGCCTAAAAGAAATAAACAGGTGCCTATTATGTCCAAAGTGCTTTCCTGAGAAGTTTCCACTCAGTCAACTCTGTGGAAACTCTTGAATGTGTGTCATTATATTGGCAAGAACAGACATTTGAGAAACAGCCCAGAATATCACCAATTGGCCGCTTCAACAGAAAATACAAGTAGCTGCTTTCAAAACCTTTTTTTCAGTTGTGTCACAAAGACGATGCTAGGGCGTGTGAATGCACATCTGCGTTGTGTAATCCCTCCTCAGAGCTGCACACATGCTGCGACACGCTGGCATGCTTTCATGGATGTGCTGAAAGTGCTGCTCTGATTGTCTCATATTCTCCCTGTCTGTGTTTCAGATCTTTTACCCTGAAACTACAGACATCTATGACAGAAAGAACATGCCACGCTGCATCTACTGTATACATGCACTCAGGTACTCTCTCAGTTTGGGTCTCACTTTCTTTGTCTGTGAGGGCTTTGCAGCATGACGTTTCAGTGACAAAGGGCTGGAGTCAAACACAATTAGATCAGAAAACCACAAAGAAACGCACCTTGTTGAGGTCAAAAAACAGATATTGTTCTGTAGAACTTGTGTGTTTTTCATTTATTGGATTACAAGTGCTCAAACAACTCAGGCTTCCTCAACAAGCTGTGTTCCCTGTGGTCTGGACGCATCTGTGGTCTGAGCATCTTTCAAGCCTGTGACGTTTTTACGAGGTGAAGAAAACATATTAAGATCCTTATTAATTCACCTCTATTATATTTAGCCTGAAGTGTATAATGAGAAATGTCTTGATCAAATAGTCAAAAGTTTTCTTTATCTGAGACCGAGACAAGACAGAGTAGAAATGTGGCCAATTCTGAGGCAAGACCTTCTGAAAATGGTCTTAAAACCAATCTCAAGTACTACAACGCTGACCTAGTCGGTCCTGCTGCTGCTGACATTGATGCTCAAATTTGACTTCATCTTCCCCTTTGTTTTCTTCTCCTGCTTCTTTTTCTTCTTCTACTTCTTATCTTCCTTATCCCCTACTCTTCTTCCTCTTCTTCCTCTTTTACTTATTTTCTCCTCCTTCTTCCTAATACTCTTCATCTTCCTCCTCTTCTACTTCTTTTTCTCCTTCTTCTCCCTCTACTCCTCCTTTGTTGTCTTCTTCAATCTGAAGTTAACTTTGCTGTCCGCTGTCCATATCCACAGCAATAAATAAAGCAACACTGTACTGTCTGTTATGTTAGAGAACTATTTTACTTCCTGAAAAGCAACACAGTTTTATATATTTACGTCATTATGTACCAGTAGGTGAACAAACAAGGTACAACATCAAAAAACTCTGCATTTGGTTGAATCACATTGATTTCACAGCTTCTTAAAGTGACACGAGTGGCAGAGGTAAAGTGTTGAAACATGTGTTTCCTTGCCTTAAAACAACAGGGCTGCGTTCTGATATGTCCTGGGTCCGACCTGTGTCTTTGAACGCCTCTTACCCCCCTCGGTTTACTGTGGTAAATAGGTTGTACAGACGTTGTGAGCAAGCATGAAATGCTTCATTCTGCATGATTCCTGTTCTTCACCTCTGCTAATGTGTCTTAGTCCTGTTTCTTTATTTATTATGTCCCTGTCCTCTTGTGCAGCCTGTACCTGTTTAAGCTCGGCCTGGCCCCCCAGATCCAGGATCTGTATGGAAAAGTAGATTTCACTGGTAAGCCTGAACACAAGTCTTCTGTTTTCCTCATTCTGTCGCTGTTTACCCAATTATGACATCTTAAATCCAGAGCATTACAAATGAAAGCAGCACTGAGGCTACGTCTACACTACTACTGTACATTTCTGTTTTTTAAGCGGCAATTTTGAGTCAAAAACGATCCCTGTCCACACAGTTTGAGCTCCAGTAGCAGAACTAATCTTTGGCCATATTAACACGTCTAACAAAGCATATCACATGACCATTCACATATTCACATACACGGGGCGTGCACCTACCGGGGAACACAGGAAAAAGATGTAAAAATGTGAAAATACCTGAACAACAATGGCGATAAGTAAGACCAGAGATCAATTTTCTTTAACCGACAACGAGGTGGAACTGTTACTGAAAGGTATGTAAGTCTAAAGCCTCCTACACATGATCCGCGGCTTTGTGGTGCGAAGAGCAAAGAGGCAAGACGTATGAATGTTCTGGAATCGGTTGTCTTGAAAGGTCGGCAGCAACGAGGTCAAAGTTAAAATAATTTACATTTTGAGCACGGTGCACGGCGCCAAGGGTACCACAAAGGTGCAGTATTTCAGTGTTTCCAAATGTCTGTTTAAGGCCTCGGAAACACGCGTTGTAAGCATACCAAAAGATACAAAATATTTGGGCTGGGTATTGTTAAAAAAAAAAATCCCATGCTAATACTGTGACTTTGATACCGGTTCCTGAATGACACTGTTTTTGAAACCAATTAAAAAAACTCAATTTTCACAAAAAAAATTACACATTACTGCCCAATCTTTTTATTTCTATTTCAGCTCCTGTCTCTACAACGTGTAGTTAGACAGCCAATCAGCAGTATTATTAGAGTTTGGTAGAAGTGTGCTGCATACTGATTGGCTCACTGACACTGACGAGAATGACTTACATTAGGTATTAGGGTTAGTTACAAATTTAGCATTGAATGACGAGCCCTTTCTTCGATACTGGATACTAAGGAGGCAATTCGGTCAGTGCCTGCGAAGCATCAAATTCAGTACCCAGCCCTACTCGTTGTCAAACCAAAACGTAGTTGTGTAGCTGTAGCCTGAGAAGGGTAGCCCGGCAGCAGGCCACAGTGTTGAGGGTATGCTGGAAATGTGAAAGTCATTAGCAATTGTGAGAGCTTTTCCTGTCAGTTGAGTTCCAGCTTGGCTCCTCGGTCCCAAAGCCAGAGTCCAAAATCAAATTACCCGACATGAGCCAGGAACAGTCTGTATCTCTGTCCCCACAGTCTGTCACTTCCCTCCGTCCATTCATCTGTTCCTTCTGCTCTGTCTTCTTTCCCAGAGGAGGAGATCAACAACATGAAGAGTGAGCTGGAAAAGTATGGAATCCAGATGCCCGCCTTCAGCAAGATTGGCGGCATCCTGGCCAACGAGCTCTCAGTGGATGAAGCTGCATGTGAGAGGGGTTTGGGTGTCGTGGGTAGACGGGGGGACGGGAACTGCAGATGATATAGAGTTCAGACGATTCAGACTTTTATAATGAAACAAATACTAATCTCCTCGAACCTGTCATTTTTGGATTTATCAGTTGTTTACCTAAGAAACCCTTTTTTTAAGCACAAATTCAACTAAAGGTCTGTTTTCTCGACATTTCCAGTCATTGTTCTGTTCTCTGAATCAGCTGAAAGCAGGGTTCAAAATGAACTTTTTCATCCACCAGCCAAATGGATAGTGAATGTTCAAATTTTACCAGCTGATCAATAGATTACCATTGGGTTTTTTTTGGCTAGTGAGTGTAGCAAATCTACCAGCCTCTTTGGGTGCATTTGGGTGCTAGGTGGTAGCTATTTTGAACCCTGGTCGAAAGTAGTTTTTTTATATTATTATATTAGTTAATATATATTTTCATGTCAATGACAAGAAAAAAACAGAATTACTAAAATGATCAAAGTTGTAAATGTTGATCACTAATTTTCACCAAGTTTCCAAGATAATGGCTTTACTTCTACTTTGTCCAATTACTTTGACTTAACATTGATTTAGTAAATAGAATCTTTTTTCGTACTACTTTCTATTTTTAGTCTTTAAAATCACTGTCAAGAGTGCGTAATTCATCCAAGTGAATGCATTTTGGTGCTGACCTCTGCCACTAATTCCACAATAGTCTCATATCACCAGATACAATATTGATAGATTATATTCCAAAGGCCAAACTGGACAGTTTGGGAAATATGCTTGTATTTGTTTTCTTGCTGAGAGTCAGATGAGAAGATAATACATCTAAAAAACGATGAAGAAGACGCACACCTTTGGGCGCTGGATCAAAGCTATACAGTAAAAAGTTTACAAAAAGAGCCACACACTAAAATAGCTCCCGTGAGATTTGAATGGTTTTAAAGTAGTGAGGTATCGCACCACCAGGCTCCTCAGAAGGAGAAGTCTAACCGGAGTTATGTATTTTTCTAAGATTAATACCTTTCTCAGCCAGGAGGCAATTGGCTTAGCATGAAGACTCAAAACCGCTAGTCTGGCTTTGTCCAAAGTGGAAACAAATCTGCCTAGCCAGGACCTCCAAAGCTCACTTATAAACACATTAATATCTCATTTGTTTCTCCTCAAGAAGTCACTGAGTCAGGCCAAGAAATTGAAATTGCTCTTATTACACTCAGAGATTCTGGTGGGCAGATTTCCCTACAGAACCAGGCTAGCTGTTTCCCCTGCCTGCAGGCTTAATGCTAAGCTAAGGTAGCAGCCCGGTCACTTTGGCTTCTTAAGACGTTCGAGTGCTATCAATCTTCTCACTGGCAACTCTTGGCAAGAAAGCAAATAAATGCTCTTCCCAAAAGTTGAAATTATTCTCATGTTTCAGTATGGAATGATAGTGTACAATATTATTGATTGATATTGTAGGGTTGATAGCTGGTGGTTTCACAAAATATATACACAATGAGAATTTGTAGGGCTAGGGTAAGTAATTATCAATAATGTGGATACAATGACTAAGTGGGTAAAGGCAAATAATAGGCTAGTCTCATATATCAATATGTCGCCCAGTCCTAATATATAAGATAAAATTCTTCAGTACACGCTGCTGTGATCGCCATCAACGAGGCCATCGACCACGGCGTACCAGAGGGCACGGTGGCAGCCATGCAGAACCCCAACGCCATGCTGGTCAACCTGGACGCCCACTCCGCCCGCCAGTACCACGACACACTGTACCAGGCCAAGGGAAAGAAGGTGGCCAACTCGCGCAAACGGGTACGCAGTTTTAAGCCTTGAGTCGCACAGATGAATGCTGTAGTGTGCACAGGTTTCAGATGGCCAGAGACGAATAGTGGCCCGGGGCGAATTGTCCCTGAGAGATCATAAAATGGCCCTATAATAAAAAATGTGGCAAGACATTTATCCACTTTTTGATTAGGACATTGTTAAACATACAGCCAGAAGCAGAATAAAATGCTGAGGCCATACAAACCACTCGGGCAACAGAAATGAAAACAGCCGCTATAGTAAAGACTGGCGGCTGGGCGATGGACTTGGGGACAGAAAGAGAGGGATACAAATCCTAACTCCTCTTGACAGGTTTACCAGTGGTTTCTTGCCGTGAGAGATAGATGTAAGATTTATGATTTTAGGAATATAAAAGGTTTGTTTTGCCAATGGGCTCAGCAAATAGATGACTAGAATTACACCAAATATATGAACAAAGGAAACAAAATGACCTTCTGGAAGAATGCATGTTACATTGGTTTTACTTTGATGTCCTTGTCTTGGCAATTTTTTCATTGAAAATGTTTGTTACTCTTAAAAGTGTAAGGGGGGGGGGCTGATATAAGCTGAAGCATCTGACCATACCCTTTGGTTACGACCAATAAAGTCATTCATTCAAATTCATTCAACCGTATTTGTCAGCTTGCTCTTTTAGGTCTAATATGTTTAAAATGTCTGTTCCATGCGTGCATATTTTTTATGTAAAGCACTTTGTGATTTTTATCTGTGATAAGTGCTCTATATCTATCTTACTTACCTACTGCAGGGGGGATGTAATGATAAGTATTGCTGACGTATAATGCTGTTATATTTTACTTGCTTTCCAGCAAATGGAGAACGCCGACGCAGAGAGATATCTACGATGAGCTTCTCACCCAGGCTGAAATCCAGGGCAACGTCAACAAAGTCAATGGTTAGAGACACACACACACACACACACACACACACACTTGTAACTGATTATTAATTAGTCTTGGTTTCCATGGTGCTGCAGTGAAACGTTCAACCCTTTCTCCTACAGTGAGCAACGCCTTGAGTGCGGCTGAGCAGGCGCTACTGAGTGGCGATGAGGATAAGTTATATGAGGCCCTTAAAGCCATGGGCATTCAGAAACTGCAGCCCCAGAACAAAGGCTGGTATCTCAAACAGCTGCAGGCTGACCGAGAGAATAAAGACCAGGTAGGGATCAGTGTGCAAACCAAATAGTCTGCTTCTGTTTCCCAGGTGTAATCTCAACATGATTTCTTCCTTATTAGGTGTCTCCAGGAGAAGCCCTGACTAAGGATGAGTTGCAGAGCGGCGTGCACGTGGCCAATGACATTGCAGAGGCCTACCTAAAGAGTATGAGCGTAACACATACATCTGTATCTACAGCTGCATCACGCATACTTTCATTGTCGAGAAATCCGTCAAACATTTTCTCGATTAATCGATTAGTTGTTTGGTCTATAAAATGTCTAAAAATGGTGAAAAAGGTCCATCAGTGTTTCCCAAAGCCCGAGGTGACATGCTGAAATGTCTCGTTTTGACAACTCAAAGATATTCAGTTTACTGTCACAGAGGAGTGAAGAAACTAGAACATATTCATATGCTGGAATTAGAGAAATTTTCCTTTTAGACTCAAATCAATTATTTGATTATCCAAATAGTTGCGATTCATTTAATGGTTGACAACTAATCAATTCACCTTTGCAGCAATAGTTAAAATACTTATAATTCACACACTATTTCTCTGTGTGTGTGTGTGTGTGTGTGTGTGTGTGTGTGTGTGTGTGTGTGTGTGTGTGTGTGTGTGTGTGTGTGTGTGTGTGTGTGTGTGTGTGTGTGTGTGTGTGTGTGTGTGTGTGTGTGTGTGTGTGTGTGTGTGTGTGTGTGTGTGTGTGTGTGTGTGTGTGTGTGTGTGTGTGTGTGTGTGTGTGTGTGTGTGTGTGTGTGTGTGTGTGTGTGTGTGTAGTGTTGAAGGCAGTAGAACGCATCAACAGTGCGATCAGGGCGGGGGTGCCAGAGAAGACGGTGGAAGAGCTGATGAACCCCGATGCTCAGCTGCCTGAAGTCTACCCCAGCGCTGCAGACCTCTACCAGAGAGAGTTAGTCAGCCTGCAGCAGCAATGCCCAGAGGTACCCAGCACACACACACACAACTTTATAATTTTAGTGGAGTTACCGTTATTTTTCGCCTCATTAATACCAAATTCAATGGAAATATACTTATACACAGATGTACTTACGTAGAAGCAATCACATTATTATTTACAGAAAACATTTGAGGTTTTGACGCTAACTCATAGGATGAATTGACCTGAAAATAAAAATGACCTACCTCGTCATCAGTCAGTACCACACTGGCGTTCGTACAGTTTATACTACGACAGGTGTGGTATGGTTATCGAGCTCTCGCTGTTGAGAGAAGATTTTATTTTACAAACTAATGAATAAAAACTAATTTACCTCCTTCCTGCCTAATTTTCCAAATGATAACTTTAGCGCTGTCCCATCCTAGTCGATTAGTTGCGAAATCGGTTGTTTTGGTCTTAGTTGACTAAGATTTCTTTAGTCTATCAGTCATTTCTTAAATGCTTTTTCATGCTGAATGATTTATTTCCAATGAACTTATGAGCATGGTACAGACAGGAGGGGGGCAAGGAGGAGGGGGGTTGTGGCCGTGACCAACTGCCACATAGCTTGTTTGAAAGCCATGATGTCTCTCTCTCATGGGGGGGCCAAATTCTCTGGGCGGGCAAAGGAGAGCAAGGGGAGGTAACCTTGCCCCTTATGACCTCATAAGGAGCAAGATTCCAGATCTGCCCATCTGAGCTTTCATTTTCTCAAAGGCAGAGCAGGATACCCAGGGCTCGGTTTACACCTATCACCATTTCTAGCCACTGGGGGACCATAGGCAGGCTGGGGGGACGCATAT
>CM049371.1:340000-437500 GCA_026937815.1 Etheostoma perlongum | reverse complement strand
TGTGTGTGAATGTGTGTGTGTGTGTGTGTGTGTGTGTGTGTGTGTGTGTGTCATGAATGACCTCATGGTTTTAAAGGATGAAGGAAGGAGAGGAAAAATTCTGCAGAAGAAAACTTTAGAAAGATGAATTCTAATGTACCCAACCCCCTTCAGCTTTCACTTCCTCTTATTTGCATGATGTGCTTGAAACGTGTGGTGAACTACATCAAGCTACGCCAGAGTCCTCCTCCAGTCCCTCCGCCCACTCTGGCACCACACCTTGTCTCCCACCAGCTGCAGGGACTCATCTTCACCCACACACAAATATCTATTACCGCGCCAATTGCGAACATACAAACACTAACCAGTGCTCGTCCAGGTCCTGTTGTGTTTACTATAAAGATGCATTCATTTCAGTCGTCCTGGTGCGTGCTGTTGCAGCCGCCAAATCTTCCTCCAAGTTCTGATATCAGTCAGTCAGACCAGCACACACGCACCTCCTCATCTACCTTAAAGCACTACGTGAAGGGGCGGGACACGTGGAGGGGGAGGCCGAAACCCAAACCAAATGAGTTGCCTGTTTCAACGTGCTCTAGAAAGCAGAAGCACAAGTAGCAAACAGCTGCAGACAGAGTGCGCCATCTGGATGCCGTTAGGTGAACTACAGTTCATAATGTGTGGAAACAGCGTTGGATTTAGTCAAGCTGCAAAGGTTAATCGAGTTGTGTTAAATGAATCTCCACCTATTTTGATAATAAATGAATCAGTTTGTGTCATTTATTTAAAAAATAAGGTCATAATTTTTCTTGAATGTGAATATATTCTAGTTTCTTCTCTCCTCTGACAGTAAACTGAATGTCTTTGAGTTGTGGACAAAAAGAGACATTTGAGGACGTCTTCTTGGGCTTTGGGAAACACTGGTCCACATTTCTTTCACCATTTTCTGATATTTTATAGACCAAACTGATTGATTATCGATTGATCTGTCGATTATTTTCTCAATGAAAATAGACATTATAAGCCTGTTGTTACAGTGTGTGTCTGGTTTACACTGCTGTCATTGTGCAATGCATAAAGTATATCAAAGTTTTTTTTTTTTTGTTTAAAGTTTCTGAACATATGTTGCCGTGTCCTTCCAGGAGACCCGGGACCCCTCTGCTGTGCTGTGGCTGGATGAGATCCAGGATGCCATTCTGAAGGCAAACCAGGACACACAGGAGGCCTTGCAGTGTAAGCACACACTTCATTTTACTGAACCTATGTTATATATAAGATTGCAGAAGATTTACTACCCACATTCTGCCAAGAGTTCTTGATGTTAGGACAGCGTGAAGAGCAGCAAAGGGCTGATGTTGTGTGTTTGCGTCTGCAGTCTCACGCTCCATCCAGGCTATCAATGAGGCGGTGGACACTGGCGATGCAGCTCAGACTCTCGCTGCTCTGCGTAACCCCGGGTCGGGACTGTACGGAGTCACCTCCGAGTGTGCTCAGACCTACCAGGATGACCTGTCCAAGATAAAAAATGAGAAAAAGGCAAAAGGTGAGGAGAAAATGTTGGAATGAATAAGGAGAAGGACAGTCACCTTGTCTCTCGAAGAAAATTCTGCAATTGTGATTAAATTTGGAGGAATGATGCATGTTTTCAGTGGTTTCAGTGGTTTCCTTATTTTAAAGTGACAGAGATTGGCCTGATGTAGGGAATATTATTTACCATCTAAATTTCATTTTTTGAATAATCATCTTTGAATAATTTTTATTGTAATTAAAAATCATATTTTAAACGACAAAGAATTTTGCCTGTTGCACTGCATTACTGAAATAAATGTAAAATGGAGGGATGATGCTACTTAATGCTAATTAGGTCCATTGCCTCCATCTTGTTCACTTGCGTTCTGTAATGCTGTCTGTCCAGGTGATAATGGCAGTGAATGGGTGAAACACTGGGTGAAGGGAGGACACAACTACTATTATAACTTGGAGACCAACGAGGGCACCTGGGTGGAGCCAGAGGGCTTTGTGCAGAACAACACCCAGCTCAACAAGGAGGACATCCAGGTGGGTCCCTGTAGTCTCCCATTGCCAGACCTCTCCACAGTGCTGTGTAAGGAGTACGGTCTGGCTTCACCACACATACCTTCCAGGACAGAAGGAAGAATTGCTCTAGGTTGTTTGCTCTTCTTTAAACCAATCACAATCGTCTTGGGCGGCTGTAAGCTCCAGTCGCAGCAACGGTGGCTCTGCTAAATAGTCCTGGGGAAGGAACTTGTTTTGGTGGAATATGTGCACCCTGCAAAAGAAACCATATAATATTAAATGAAGTTAACTGTTGACACAATACAGTAACATGAGCTATTTGAATTAACTGGATTCATGGTTAAACTCAACTTGCTCTTACCAGTGTATCCCTGTGTGTACTTTGTTCACAATAATCAATCCCACCAATCGGTCCCAAAACAACCCAGTTAAAGAGGAAAGGCCCTAAACATATTCTTTGTAAATCTTTACAGTCACTCCCCGAAAGAACCAAGCAGGCCTGCCTTGTTGCACGATCCAAATATCCTTCAAAACTAGCCTTTTTCAAATGTAGCTTGTTAGCTCAAGGTGTGTTGTTTGTTGAAGCGACAGGATTTTGAGAACAACACAGAACTTCTGTTGATTCATTTAGTTGATTGTGAATTATCCTTGTGCAGCACTGCATGGCCGTAGTTTTTTTTTTTAGAAATTGTGTTAAACTGGTTGCTTTATGCTTCCTGTCAGTCGGTGGTGTCCGGGGTAACCACAGCCTACAATCGAGAGCAGCTGTGGCTGGCCAACGAGTCCCTAATCGCCAAGCTGCAAGCTCGTTGCCGTGGCTTCCTGGTGAGAAAAAGACAAAGAGAGCGGATGAGCTTCCTGAAGTCCCAAGACCCAGCAGTTGCATGCATACAGGTGAGAGACACCTGTAACACAGCTATCATCCTGAGAGCACACATTGAAACTGCTGTCTGCTGTGAGGACTTGTTGTTATACTGATTGTCTTTTCTTTCTCAGGCCCACTGGAAAGGCCACCAACAGCGGAAGAAGTTCAATGACCGTAAGCAGTATCTGAAAGACCACAGTGACGAGGCCGTCAAGGTAAAGTTATTATGCAATGTCTGTAACCTAACTACTATTATCAGACGTATGAATACAGTTAAGGCTTAAAGGATTTTTTTTGTCTTTCTCAGATCCAATCCATGGTTCGGATGCACCAAGCGCGTAAGAAATACAAGGATCGTCTAAAGTACTTCCAGGACCACGTGAGTGTTCATAGCCTCAAACCTTGTTGAATAAAATTACCCGAAAATTAAGTTTTGGACAATTTGAGAAAAAAAAATGGGTTGACAAATGGTCTGTCACAGAAATGAGGGTTTACATTAAACAGATTGCAGTGTTATCTAATAAAAGCTTCTAATAAAAATCACTGGGCATTCATTTCCCGTGACACATCGCTGACATTTAGCCGGTGTCCTGTGGGCTTTGAGGGAGGCAGACGGATCATTATCACTCAGACACGAGTGAAGTCATTTCCACTTCAGCTCACAGGGGATTCCTGTGGTACTGTTTTAAAGAAATGAAAAAAGGTCAGCCAAGTGATTGCTGTTTTCTACTGCAGATCAATCAAGTGGTGAAGATTCAGGCTTTCATTCGAGCCAACAAGGCCAGAGATGACTACAAGACGCTGAGTGAGTAGGATCCCAAACACACTTTAATTGCTATAACTAAAGGCTGATTTATGGTCCTGCGCAGAGCTTTTGCTGTAGACTATGTAAGTGGCCTGATGTTTGTGGCCTGATGTTGTTGTGTGCGTCAATCTCTTTAAGAGAATAGCAGGGCGGGCGTGTGTGTGTGTTCGTGGGGAGTGTGTAGTGGAGCAAGAGAGACACTAGAGAGGGTGACCTGCAAAATGGGATTGATTTTATTATTCTAGTACCAAAAACTTAAATTCTGAGAATTTAATATTTGTTGTCTATGTATCGATTCATTATTGCCACGAAAAATATAGCGAAACTATGCTGTATCCCACCCCTACTTGACTGTCAACATGTCCTTCCCCCCCCCCCCTCCAGTCAGTGCAGACGATCCTCCGATGGCGGTGGTGAGGAAGTTTGTCCACCTGCTGGACCACAGCGACCAGGACTTCCAGGAGGAGCTGGAATTGATGCGGCTCCGCGAGGAGGTGGTCACCAACATCCGCTCCAACCAGCAGCTGGAGAACGACCTGAACCTGATGGACATCAAGATCGGCCTGCTGGTGAAGAACAAGATCACGCTGCAGGAGGTGGTGTCGCATAGCAAGAAGCTGACCAAGAAGAACAAGGGCCAGCTGTCAGACATGATGATGATGAACAAGCAGCGGGGGGGCCTGAAGGCCCTCAGCAAGGAGAAGAGGGTCAAACTGGAAGCCTACCAGTACCTCTTCTACCTGTTACAGGTAACGTTACAGTTACATCTCTGCTCTTGGATTTCTTTGTCTCTAAATCTGCCGTCTGCCTCAAGGCTACTCATCAGGGCGGGGGCTGCAAGGGGGACACAGGGTGGCACTGCCCCCCTAAAATATGATTGCCCTACCATAAGGTTGGCTACATGAAACAACAAAGGCATAAAATAAATTAAAACGATATAGACTTCTTGTATGGTTCAGATGGTTATTGCCTCACTTTGCAACTGCAACAATCACAACTGGGACTGTATAAGACTCAGTCTAGTCATGCCTTGGTGTGGGGGTCTCACATCACCCCTGTTCTTAAGTCTGTTCACTGGCTCCCTGTTGCAGAGAGGATTCACTTTAAGTTCTCACTCTTACGGACAGAATGTTGTACAGTCAGGCACTTTTTTATTTTTGTTTCATTTTCCCTTTTTTTTCAGGCAGGTCATTAAGAACAGGTTGTTATTTTCAATGGCAGCCTGACAAAAGAAAGGAGGTCTAGATAAAAGAAAATACGTTAGTAATACATACAATTTAATGACATAAAATACAATTTGAAATGCAACACAACACAGGAAAAAGTTAATGTGGAAAAGCAACAGCATACATGCAGTATGTTGGTGAACAAGGCTGATATAACTGCATACATGGCCGAGCTACTTCAACAATATTAAGAATAGTGGTCATCGCTTTTGAGTCCATAGCACTGAGACTTTAGAGCGCTCTGCCTCCACCTTTACAGTCAGCTGTTTTCAGATAAAGACCTACCTTTTTAAACAGGCATTGGGTTGACCTATCTTCACTTTATTTCTTTTCTATTACTTTGTAATTTGAATTGTGCATTGTGTTTGTTACATGTATGATCTTCTATGTTTTTATGTAAAACACTTTTACATTTAACTGACTTACTTACTCATAATATTTAACCCAGTGTCTGCTTTCATTCTATAGACCAACCCCACGTATCTGGCCAAGCTGATCTTCCAGATGCCACAGAATAAATCCACAAAGTTCATGGACTCTGTCATCTTCACCCTGTACAACTACGCCTCCAACCAGAGAGAGGAGTACCTGCTGGCCAAGCTCTTCAAAACGGCCCTGCAGGAGGAGATCAAGTGAGAACCAGACACTTCAACAATCCTTTTAGAAGCACATTTTTAAATCCAATGTCCATGAATACACAGTTAAAAAAATACTGTCCGCAGGTCAAAAGTGGACCAGATGAAGGAGATCGTCACAGGAAACCCGACTGTCATCAAGATGGTGGTGAGTTTCCACCGCGGTGCGCGGGGACAGAACGCGCTGCGGCAGATCCTGGCTCCGGTCGTCAAGGAGATCATGGACGACAAATCGCTAAACATTAAGACCGACCCGGTGGACATCTATAAGGGCTGGGTCAACCAGATGGAGACGCAGACTGGAGAGGCCAGGTGAGCTTAAGGCTTTTTGACAAGAGGGTGGCTGGTAATTTTTTTCATATACAGGTAAATCATAATGCAACATCACTGCAGCAAACAGCAAACCAAGAATGTCATGTCACTTATTTTATGGCCAATACAATCTTACTATTTCTATTTATCAATGTTAAATACTCTGGTCAATCACCATTTACATTAGTTTTCCATTTGTAGGGTCACTGGACAGACATGATACTATAGAATGTGTAAGCTAAAAAAGTTATGGGATAACAAAGTACAGAAATATATTAAAAATATATAATATATTTACTTTAGTTTGGTGTTTTATAGTGGCCTGGTCTAAATGCTAGTTTCAAGAAATCTTATCAAATTGACATATTTCTTTGTTGGTATTAGTAAATTTAATAATTTATTTCAAATTACAGAAGAGTGTTTTTTGCAGTGATGAAAGCATTGCTACAGTGCTGCACACTAGTGAAGCAAAAGGCTTTAGAGGGCTATGATATTAACGGGTGTTCCTTCTCTCTGTCTCTTTCTGTCCTGTCCTCAACAGTAAGCTGCCTTATGACGTGACTCCAGAGCAGGCCATGTCCCACGAGGAGGTGAGGACAAGACTGGAAGCCTCCATCAAGAACATGAAGACCATCACTGACAAATTCCTGTCTGCCATCATTGTCTCGGTGGATAAAATCCCGTACGTTCCTCACTTACAGCATCACTGTCCGAGTCAGCTGCTTCGAGCCAACATTTATAGTGAAATTGTTCCCGCTGCCTGTCTCACGCTGTCTGTGTGGCTTTTTGTCCGTCAGATATGGGATGCGTTTCATCTCCAAGGTGCTGAAGGACACCCTCCATGAGAAGTTCCCAGATGCTACGGAGGATGAGCTGCTCAAGGTTTGCTTCTTTAATGTTTGTCACTCTGTGCTTCCCAGTCTTTAAAGGGTCAGTTCTACCAAACCACAAAAGAAAAATATATTTTCTATATCCTAGTTCCGACTTACCACAGTGTTCTCTAACCATGCAGATGATTTCAGTTTGATGAACCAAATGATTGTGAGGTCTCCGACACTGAGACGTCCCCAGATTTTCCACCAGGCACCACGTCACACCAAGATCTCACCACTCATCTCGCTGCCTGACACAGATTTCATTTCCTCTAAAAGTACTTCACATGTTTATTTAGCTAGTATGTACCTTCCACTCCAGGCACTCCTATAGTTAAACTCCATGCCTTCTCTTTTCTGACGTTGTCCTTTTAAAAAAGATCTGTGATGTGGTTTTTCCTCCTCTAAGATGAGTCTCTCGTCGTCCCTGGCGTTGTAGTGAAGACATACACAATAGCAACTATTAGGGGGTGTCTTTTGGTAAACTGACTGGATGCTCTCGCTGTGTGAGATCTTTCCGGGCTGTTGGAATGCCCCGCGGCTCGTGTGAAAATAGACCTGGAGCATATCTTTAGCGGAGCGGAGAGCTGGTGGAACATCAGCATTGACCTGAATAGCGTTGCGGCACCTCTGGAACGCAGCGCAGACTTGCCTGGTGGAAAATGCTACAAACCCAATACAACTGTGGTACATGGCATTTGATTTGTGCACTTTAAACATCTAAAAATGAAATTCAGAAGCAGGTCACACAGACAGATTTGTCCACTTTAAGCTAGGGCTGCACAGTATGAGGAAATAATCTATCAGATTATTTTGACTGATATTACGATTGCGATGCGATTCAAGGTATTGGAGGGAATGGTCATTTTTGCATCATTATTCTCATTTTCATGGAAAAATATTAAAAGTTAAATTGATTTATAGCGTGATTTTTGCGGGGATCTGTACAAAACAAAGATTATTTTTCTTTAGTCTATGGATACATTTTGTTGGCTGGGATGTCTCTGCAGCAGCACAGTACTTATTTCAGAATGGTTTGACACATATTTTGCCTTTTAACAAAATGTGTTAAAAGCTGCGATTTGGATATTGCAGTACTCCATACTGTGATGTCAATACAATTGCGATTAATTGTGCAGCCCTACCTTAAGCTATGACCACCACCTCCTTCTGCATTGAGATAGTTTGCAGTCATTCTGAGATAGAAAGTGAAAGCTGGGTGAACTGACCACCATAGCTCCTCTTCTCTGGCCTCTTCATTGATCGTCTTCTGCCTGGCTCTTTCTTCCTTGTTTCTTACACCTTTCTCTCCTTTTTTTTCTTTTCTGCTGTTGCTCTGCTCTTCCCCGCCTTGCTGACCAGCTGCAGCCTCTCTGTCGGGGTGGTGGTGTCCTCCTTCACGCTGTCTGCTGACATAAAGGTGGCCCATGACACTCTTCTGGCTCTCCTCCTCTTCTTGCACACGCTGACAGGGTCGAGAGCCTTTTCCTCTTTTGCACTAGCACCTACCAAACTTTTGAATCTCAACTCCTTCCCTTCATGGTTAATATGAATAGTCCTAAAATAGAAAGATGGCAACAAGGATGCCGTTTGCAGCTTTTTTGGTAGGACAACGAATGTGGTCCCTAAATAACTTAAACTAGCACTGTGTAGGATTTAATGGCATCTAGTGCCAACAACCTGAATACCCCTCATCTCTGCCTTTCCAAGTGTGAAGTAGAACCTATGGTGGCCTTCGGGTAACGTGAAAACGTGATCGACCTTTTCTAGAGCCGCTTTTTGGTTTTACGCTGTAGAAACTATAGACTCTATACAAAGATGGAGGAAGCCTCTCTACTTCCTCTCGATGTTTTTTATAGCATTAAATAACTAATAAAAACAAAACTTATCAGAAAAATTAGCATTTCAACATCAGCATGATAAGAAAATAAAAATATATTTGACATTTTTTAGGCTCATGTCCTATTTGGTAACATGGAGGGGCGGGATTTATAACATCTACTGCTGCCAGCAACCAGGGGGCGATCCAGATGTTTTGGCTTAACCTTTAGAGTCTATGGATCAACCCCTGGTAAAAACATAGCAGGGTAACAACTGTATAATAAAACCAAAACGCATATGAAGGGCTCATTCTAAGCTAACAAAAACACATTGATTCTTAGTTTCATGTGATTTACACTAATGAAAACAGTTAAGAATATTATATTCAATCTCTGCAGATAGATCACCCTAAATCCAGCACACTGCTTCTTTAAGTTAAATGACAATAATCTTTTAATTTTTCTGAATACTAGTATTTCTGTTTAGGGCTGCATCATGCAGCACACCTATAACTTCACTAACATTTCTTTCTGAATAGTTTGATCAGTGGTCATACAAAAAGTCATATGTTTCCAATTTTAAGAGCTTTTTATATGCCATTACGGCTATTTTTCACCCTAAAAAAAGTGTTCATAAAGCATGAAAAATATGTCACCTTTTCTTCACCTTTTTCATAATACTTAGACTTACTGAGTCATTTTGATTTTGACGTTTCAGATTGTGGGGAACCTCTTGTATTACCGCTACATGAACCCAGCCATTGTGGCACCCGATGCCTTTGACATCATTGAGGTGTCGGCGGGTGGCCAGCTGACCACCGAGCAGCGGCGAAACCTGGGCTCTGTCGCCAAGATGCTGCAGCACGCCGCCTCCAATAAGATGTTCCTGGGAGACAACGCCCATCTCAATCCCATCAATGAATATCTCAGTTCCTCCCACCAGAAGTTCAGGTCAGATGTTTATCATTATAGAATGTTGAGGCAGATGTGGTACAACTAGCAATGTTTTTATAGGGTGTGTGTGAAGCTAAAACTTTTCCAAAAGGGACACTCAGTTACTTCAGCATGATGTTAGTAAATGTCTAGTTCCTCCTCAGTGATGCTCTCATGCTGTCTTTGCTGTTTAAAGCTCTTTTTCTGATTTTATCCCTTCTTACATCGCAGGCGTTTCTTCCTGGCAGCTTGTGACGTTCCCTCACTTGAAGATAAGTTCAACGTGGATGAGTACTCCGACTTGGTCACTGTCACCAAACCTGTCATCTACATCTCTATTGGAGAGATTATTAACACTCACACAGTGAGTTTGGACCCCCTCCCTCCCACTATTTTCTGTCTCAAATCATTCCCACTGTCACACATGTATTCCTGTCGATCTGTACCGGGGGTTTTTAGGTATTTTTTTGTTGAGATTTTGTTTCATACAGTATGACTAACACACTGCCTGGGCTCTTCTGTCCTGTTAGCTGCTGCTGGACCACCAAGATGCCATTGCTCCAGAGCACAATGACCCCATCCATGAGCTGCTGGAGGACCTGGGCGAGGTTCCCACCGTAGAGTCCCTCATCGGTGAGTGGAGTGAAGCAAAAGGCTTTCTTTGTCAGTGTGATTCCAGTTCAGCAAAAAAAATCAGCCAAAACTAAAAAAGGTCGGTCGTTAGGTCGGTCCATTTTTTTAAAAATCCGATCGACTTAACACTTGTTGGGTGTTTTGCTGAGGAAGTGCAGTGTTAGATAGATATTATTAGTAGTGCTGTATGTACATACTGTATAGTGCATTAAAGGTGTAGTAGGTAAGCCTTAAAAAATGAATAAAAGAAAAAAAAAGCACCACCTACAACCTGTAGTGCGATTTTGGGGGGGGGGGGGGGGGTCTAACTGCATGTCAATCACTGCTCATGCACACGCATTTCATAGCGTCCGCCCTGCCCCGAGCACGAGCTGCGGATAGGTTTCTTCCCCCCTCCTCACACCCACTCTATCGTGCATAGCTCATCCTTGTAGGGGGAGGGGCTTAGGGGACTGTTTTGGGCTTTGGTAGAAAGAGGGGAGGGACTGAGAAGTTGTCCATGTTTAATTTTTTTTGGCTTAATCCTGGATCTTCACAATCCTACAGCACCTTTAAGAGGGCACCACTATTTACTATTATACCACCGAACGGCATGCTGGGTACAGCTCGCTACAGTACATTCAGGAACAGATGAAGAAAGACAGACTGGAGATGTTACATGTTTGATGTTACATTTCAAACATCAGTGATGTAACTTTCCAAATGCCAAACGCTTTTGTTTCCAGAAATAGCCTGGTCCCAAATAGGGGTGGGAATCACAGGGTACCTTTTGATACAATACACCATACATATATTATCATCTGATCCTTTGAGCACACTGTCCCTTTATCTGAATAGCTCTCTGTCTCTTTCAGGTGAAAATCCTCTTCCTTCTGACGACCCCAACAAAGAGCTGATGGGGAAGACCGAGGTTTCCCTCACACTCACTAACAAATTTGACGTCCCTGGTGAGGCCAATGCTGAGATGGATGCCAGGACTCTCTTGCTCAAGTAAGTTCATTCTGTAGTTTCACAGTCGGGGCGATATATATAGAGAAAATTAAATATCACAATATTTTTTACCAAATACATCAATGTCGATATTGAGGCAATATTGTAGGGTTGAAAATTGATTTTTTTCTCAAAATATAAACCCAATGAGATTTTTGATAAATAATAACTGATAATGTGGATACAATGACTAAATGGGTAAAGGCAAATCATAGAACAGCTAGTAAGTCTGGTAATTTCAGAAAATTACATTACTTTACTGTAATACAGGCTTTAAAACCAGGAGAAGACATCAGTCATATATCCAGGATTCGGGTTTGGATTTGGCCTTATACTGGGCTTTTTGACGGGGTTCGGTTTGTGCCGAATTTTTAGGCGTGCTACGCTGGTCAATGTAATGGCGCTGCCGCTGATTACGAGAAGGTGTCTACGTAGTTAGACTGAAAATTTACCAAACAAAATTGTCACTTCTCTGGCGTTAGCGATGTGCTTTCCTACAATGTGAGAAGAGCGTCATTAAGTTGTTACATTTAACTATTTTAGAGGCTGTGGACGATGTTTACTCCGTTAATGTGTTTACTGTGTTAATGGACTGAGGATGGGAGGAGGATTCAGTATTCAGTTTCAGATTCGGCAGAATCTTAACCAGTGGATTCTCTATATGCCCGAAACCCAAAAATCTGGATTTGGTGCATCCCTAAATTTAATACGATATCTAGCATATCATCATATATCAATGTCAATGTAATATCAATAGTTCATGGTTAGCAAAGTAGATTCATATGGTTGTTCCAGAAAATTCATTGGTTTCTTAAATGTTTGATTTTTTTCAGCACCAAGAGGCTCATTGTGGATGTGATCAGGTTCCAACCTGGGGAGACTCTGACTGAGATCCTGGACTCATCAGCAGGCCCAGAACAGGTCAGAAATACAAAGCCACTACATTACACTGCTGATGTCGTGGACCTACAATTAGTGTTAATTTCGTCAGACGAGACAAGACTAAATATGTATGTCCGTCAACATGACTAAGACGAGACGATGACTAGACTGCACCAATGTCCAAAAACGCTGAGTAAGACTAAATTAACAAAATACCATGCTTTACTGTCTTCACAGTGTACTGTGACTTGAATTCAGTGCGTGAAAGTTTCACAAATTTATATTAAATGTATAAACTTAGCACAAAAAGTAAGGACATTTTTGTTTGGTAGATTATTTCTCTGTGGTAACAATGCTTTTTGGCAATTAATCTTATACAGTTGGAAAGTCTGCTTAGTTCCCTTTGAAAATGCATTTAAGACAACTTTGCCAAATCTTCTCTGCCAATGCCAAACAGCTTATTCTGCCATTGACACATTGGGTGTTTTTTTATTTTTGTGGGCAAAAATCCTTGATGACGTTTTCTTAAAAAATGCAACGGAACATGCAGGATATTTATGCAATTTTATGTGATAAAATATGCTGTGGAGGAGGGTCTGGCAACAGGAAATCAAAATGGTCTATAGAAACATTGTTTAAGTGACACTATGGCAACTGTGATCCTCTTCTTTCCCTGGATGACAGGAAGCAGAGTACCAGCGTGCCATGCAGAGGAGAGCCATCAGAGATGCCAAGACTCCCGAGAAGATGAAGCGGGTAAAACCGGTGGTGGACGACAGCCTGACGCTGCAGGGCAAGAAGGACAAGATCAAGAGCAACCTGCAGAGGCTGGCAGAGCTGGGCAAGGTTCACCCCGAGAACCGCTTCCAGGACCTCATCAACGACATAGCCAAGGTAAATAAAAGTGTCTGCACGGGACTAGTATTACCAGAGGACATCATGCCATTTAGAAACAACTAGGGGTGTCGCAATACATGGATCGATGTATTGATTCAATCCTTAACGGAGCAATATCATCGATACAAAGTGAAAATAAGCATACATATCAACATATCTTTTAAGATGTTTTATTTTGAAATTCCCACTTTATCTTTACTCTTTTTATTAAAAAGAGTAGTTTTTAATTTAAATGTCTGGAAGAGCTCAAAAAATTAAACTGACACATCATATTTAGGTTGCTTTTTGTAAATGTATATAAATGTAACTGATTGTATTAAATAGGCTTATGTATTGTCTTATATCGGTTGAATTGAAGCATATAGTGGCAGACTTTGTTATATCAGTAGATATAATATCGCATCGTGATAACACATGGGATTTACACCCTTAGAAATTACCCCCACATCTGTATTGATGCGCTGCATTCACACAGGATGAATGAAGTCTGTATTTTACTCAGATTTTCTGACATTATCCCCCACATATGATGTCAATGCTCTGTCGAAACTTTCATTCACAATCGGCAACGTAGCAAATATTGTTGCCAAATCACAGGGATGCCTTTTCAAACATGATTAATATCAGACCACATACTATGTGTTTGGTGAAATATGGCAGTTCATTTGCGGTAGACATTTTAATTTACAAACTCTTGACATGGCAGATTCACGCGGGATTAAGATCAGACGTAATCCGCAATTATTTCAAATTACAAGAGGTCCCCAGGTAATCTGATCCTAGGCAATAGGGCTAAAGTGGACAATTATTGACTAAACAGTGATAAACCAAACTCCTCCTCGTAGTCACCAAATCCACCCTGTCCAAAATCAGAGCCTGCTCCACAGCTCTGGAACTCACTCCCACCTGACCTCCGCAGCATTGACTCTCTCCCCCTGTTCAAACCAGACTCAAACCCACCTGTTCAAACCAGACTCAAACCCACCTGTTCAAACCAGACTCAAACCCACCTGTTCAAACCAGACTCAAACCCACCTGTTCAAACCAGACTCAAACCCCCCTGTTCAAACCAGACTCAAACCCCCTGTTCAAACCAGACTCAAACCAGACTCACCCCTGTTCAAACCAGACTCAAACCCCCCTGTTCAAACCAGACTCAAACCAGACTCAAACCCACCTGTTCAAACCAGACTCAAACCTACCTGTTCAAACCAGACTCAAACCCCCCTGTTCAAACCAGACTCAAACCAGACTCAAACCCACCTGTTCAAACCAGACTCAAACCCCCTGTTCAAACCAGACTCAAACCAGACTCAAACCCACCTGTTCAAACCAGACACCTGTTCAAACCAGACTCAAACCCACCTGTTCAAACCAGAATCAAACCCACCTGTTCAAACCAGACTCAAACCCACCTGTTCAAACCAGACTCAAACCCCCCACCTGTTCAAACCAGACTCAAACCCACCTGTTCAAACCAGACTCAAACCAGACTCAAACCCCCTGTTCAAACCAGACTCAAACCTACCTGTTCAAACCAGACTCAAACCCCCTGTTCAAACCAGACTCAAACCCCCTGTTCAAACCAGACTCAAACCCCCTGTTCAAACCAGACTCAAACCCCCCTGTTCAAACCAGACTCAAACCCCCTGTTCAAACCAGACTCAAACCCACCTGTTCAAACCAGACTCAAACCCACCTGTTCAAACCAGACTCAAACCCCCTGTTCAAACCAGACTCAAACCAGACTCAAACCCACCTGTTCAAACCAGACTCAAACCACCTGTTCAAACCCCCAAACCCCCTGTTCAAACCAGACTCAAACCCACCTGTTCAAACCAGACTCAAACCCCCTGTTCAAACCAGACTCAAACCCACCTGTTCAAACCAAACCCCCTGTTCAAACAAAAACCCACCTGTTCAAACCAGACTCAAACCCCCTGTTCAAACCAGACTCAAACCCCCCTGTTCAAACCAGACTCAAACCAGACTCAAACCCACCTGTTCAAACCAGACTCAAACCCACCTGTTCAAACCAGACTCAAACCCACGTGTTCAAACCAGACTCAAACCCACCTGTTCAAAACCAGACTCAAACCCCCTGTTCAAACCAGACTCAAACCAGACTCAAACCCACCTGTTTAAAACCAGACTCAAACCAGACTCAAACCCCCCTGTTCAAACCAGACTCAAACCCACCTGTTCAAAACCAGACTGTTCAAACCAGACTCTAAACCCGCCTGTTCAAGCTTGCTTATATGTAAATACACTGTTCCTGTCATTTTTTTCACAACTGTTTATACTTTTCTGTTCCCTGTATCTGTCTTTTATTGTCTGTAAAGCGACCTTGAGTTCTTAGAAAGGTGCTGTTAAATAAAATGTATTATTATTAATTAAAACAAGCAGTGTATTATTTATATCCAATGTGTTTGTGTGTTCCAGGACATCAGAAATCAGAGGCGGTATCGTCAGCGTAGGAAAGCTGAGCTGGTGAGACTTCAGCAGACCAACACCGCCCTAAATTCAAAGACCAATTTTTACGAAGTTCAGATTGATTCTTACAATCAGTATATCAAGACGTGCATGGACAACCTGGCCAGCAAGGGGAAGTAAGTGATCTTTCATTTTATTTAACACTTCACATATGTCATGTGTGGTTTCATGTTTCGCCTCGCGGCCTGTGGGTACGTGTCCGCATGGTGGTGTTTGACGGGAGGCAGCACCCGTTTCCCAGCATTCACGCTTGATGGGCTCCCCAGTAGCGGTTATCAGTTTCTCTTCAATGAGCACTGACAAGCAAAGGGACTCTTTCCTCCTACAACCACCATGGCTGCACCTGATTGCACCAAAGCTCCGCTCGAGGGCTGCTCCCTGATTTCAAAACAGTCCAACATCGCGGCTCGTTTGAAACTTTTGCTTATTTTACAGATATTAAATGAATAATATCTAGATAGAGCAAAATATAAAACAAAATATTCCTAAAATAATTTCTTTCTCTGCTACATCTATTTTTTATATACATATTATTAAATAGAAACTTTGATTTTAACTTCCTCATCGGAAAGCATCATTTTCCGGGTTTCCACACCTTCTTAAACATCAAATTCACAGAATTTAAATTGTTTTGTGAAAAAGAATCTTTCACTCTCAACATACGGAGATATTTCTTAACGAGAACCGAAGATGCTTAGGGGAAATGTAGTGGAGTAAAAGTAAAGCTTTCCAGAAATATAAATAACAAAGTAAAGTACAGATACGTGAAAAGTATTTGTACTTTGTTACATTACAACACTGTAATTACATTATCTGGGTCACATAACCTAAATCTGGGAATTCATTCAAAACTTTAATTTGTGTACACTGTCTTTCTGTCTCTCCTCAGGTTGTCAAAGAAACCAGGCGACAACAAGACCAAGAAGAGTAAACAGGTTTCTCAGAAATACACCGCCTCTCGCCTCCATGAGAAGGGCGTGCTGATCGCCATAGAGGATCTGCAGCCCAACCAGTGAGTTCTGCTTTCTTCAGTGGTGCAATGTAGTCTAGATCCATGACATCCACTTCCGGGATTGGTTCGTTGCCTCCAGAAATTCCGCCGGGTGTCCATTACCTTCCTCTTTCTTTGTGTTGGCGTTCTAACCTCTGGTGGATTTCTGAGGACCATGGTTACCGTTTTTTTTCCTCCCATCCCAGAATGCTGTGTGGACTAGCCTGCATTGCCAGACCTTCCTCCACAGCGCTGGGGAGGAGGGTCTGGCAATGCAGGACTAGGTGGAGTGTAACTAAGTACATTTGATCAAGTACTGTACTTACAGTGAGGAAAATAAGTATTTGAACACGCTGCTATTTTGCAAGTTCTCCCACTTAGAAATCATGGTGGGGTCTGAAATTGTCATCGTAGGTGCATGTCCACTGTGAGAGACATAATCTAAAAAAAATATGTAACTATTTATTTGTATGATACAGCTGCAAATAAGTATTTGAACACCTGTCTATCAGCTAGAATTCTGACCCTCAAAGACCTGTTAGTCTGCCTTCAAAATGTCCACCTCCACTCCATTTATTATCCTAAATTAGATGCACCTGTTTGAGGTCGTTAGCTGCATAAAGACACCTGTCCACCAACTACTAACATGGCCAAGACCAAAGAGCTGTCCAAAGACACTAGAGACTAAATTGTCCACCTCCACAAGGCTGGAAAGGGCTACGGGGACATGTCCAAGCAGCTTGGTGAAAAAAGGTCCACTGTTGGAGCGATCATTAGAAAATGGAAGAAGCTAAACATGACTGTCAATCTCCCTCGGACTGGGGCTCCATGCAAGATCTCACCTCGTGGGGTCTCAATGATCCTAAGAAAGGTGAGAAATCAGCCCAGAACTACACGGGAGGAGCTGGTCCATGACCTGAAAAGAGCTGGGACCACCGTTTCCAAGGTTACTGTTGGTAATACACTAAGACGTCATGGTTTGAAATCATGCATGGCCCGGAAGGTTCCCCTGCTTAAACCAGCACATGTCAAGGCCCGTCTTAAGTTTGCCAATGACCATTTGGATGATCCAGAGGAGTCATGGGAGATATCATATAGATAGCATATCAAGGTTCTGGGGGGGCCTAGCCAGTCTCCAGACCTAAACCCAATAGAGAATCTTTGGAGGGAGCTCAAACTCCGTGTTTCTCAGCGACAGCCCAGAAACCTGACTGATCTAGAGAAGATCTGTGTGGAGGAGTGGGCCAAAATCCCTTCTGCAGTGTGTCAAACCTGGTGAAGAACTACAGGAAACGTTTGACCTCTGGAACTGCAAACAAAGGCTACTGGACCAAATATTAACATTGATCTTCTCAGGTGTTCAAATACTTATTTTCCTCACTGTATGTTCAAATTTGAGGAACTTGTACTTTATTTGAGTCTGTTCTTTTCAAATGTTTACTAAATACTATATACATATATAATACAAATACTTCTAAATATTGTACGTTTTACTCTGACAGCTTTAGTTACTTTATTTACATATTAAGATGTTTTAACACATGTATGTTTTGCTATAATTTAAACTTCCTAACAAGATATAGACCAAAGTCCAATGGAATGGTTAAACGATTAAACACTAAATCATTGACAGATCTGTTTGGATAATTTACAGTTTCTCAAATGTTAGGATTTTTCTGATTGAATATTTTTATTTTTAGTACTTTTCCTGATGATACTTAAACTTAAGTAACATTTTGAATGCTAGACTTTCACTTGTAACAGTCAGAGTATTTTTACAGAGTTGTATTAATATATTTAAGTATAGGATCTGAGTACTTGTTCCATCACTGGCTTTCTTCAACAAAAAGCTGAGGTTCAAAATAAAGGCGCCAAATTCAGTTTTACAAAAAAAAAAAAAAGACGTGTTTTCCAGGAAGATCAATTGTTCTTACTCGCCATTCTGACCTGTGTGAACACCTTATGATCACATCGGATTTCTAAAGTTTTAATCTTAGTTTGAAACTCTAAATTCAGCTGTTATTCAGCTATTGTGCAACGTTTAATATTAAAACGGGATATCCCAAACGTAAAACGGCATGTTTGGGCTATTGCAGGTAAAATAAATAAACAAATTAAAGAGCAGGGGGAGGGGGTTAATATTCTGTGTAAAAACTCAATAACTCGTTATCCAAGATAAAAGTCATACATTTACGAGAAAAAAACTCAACAAGTGTTTTTTTTGGTTAAGGGACAACATTGCTTCAATTTGCCAGGTTGGATCTTCCTCCTCACTCCCCAGATGCCACCGCTTTCCGTGTGTTGCTCCGATTCTTCTCTGGGCGCGCTGTGCTGCGTTCCTGTTTTGTTCCGTCCTCCGCCACGCGCCATACCACACCGGGAACGTCTCGGAAGCAGAGCGTCTCGGAAGCGGAGCGTCTTGCTGCTCAGCTCCCAAATTAGATTGACTCAAAGTGCTTTACAGAAGATGTTTATTAATCTAGTATCCACCTTCCACTCCAAGCTCTCCTGTGATTAAACTCCATGCCTTGTCTCTTTAGTCTGTGGTGTGGTAGAGGAGACATCTACCACCTTTTGGTAGACTGACTAGATGCTCTTGCTGTCAGAACGGCCCGCGGCTGGTGTGAACATTGACCTGGCGCGTTTATCTTGAGCGAAGAGGCTGGTGGAAAAGAGGGGTTATGCATGCAGTGGATGACCTACTCACCTATTGCAATCAGATTTATTACACAAGATTTTCTTATAAATCAGTTTTTTTCTTGCGAATGTACAACTTAAACCTTGAGTTATTCATTTTTATGTATCAGCAATTTAAGCAATGGGCTGTTATTGATCAGTTTGTTGTCACATGGCTACTGCTTTCACCACATTAACAGTCTTCCCTCCTGTTTCCTCTTCTCTCTCCACAGGTTCAAGAATGCTATTTTTGAGATTTCTCCAGCAGAGACGGTTGGAGTTTTTGAGGTGAAGGCCAAGTTCATGGGCGTGCACTTGGAGACATTACAGTTAGAATATCAGGTACAATTTTCTCCTTTTTTCTCTCTTTTCTACAGTCGCCAAACGGTGTTTATTGGTGCGTTATAGAGACTGTCAGCTGATTTATTGCGGCTGATCTTTTCATGTGTTTGTTTCTCAGGATCTCCTCCAGTTGCAGTACGAAGGCGTGGCGGTGATGAAGCTCTTTGATAAAGCCACCATCAATGTCAACCTGCTCATTTTCCTGCTCAACAAGAAATTTTATGGAAAATAGAAAAAAAACGAAAGGATTAATAAAGGGCGATAGACACTGATTTAAACCACAAAACCCACTTTGAGGGTTGCAGAAAGCCCTGACCTGAACCACCCCTGGCGTTCCTACACATTGCCTACTGCACTTCTCTTATGTGCCTATCCAAATTCATGTGCATTATTTTTTATTATGTGGATCACCATATGTGCTTTATTCTTAATGGAAACACTCCATTGTGCAACTCGAGCTGTCACGCCACAAAAAACTTGCTTGAGTCTTTTCTTTTTTTTCTTACTGTCTGTAACTGCAGCTAGGTCAAAGGTTTAAGATTTGTATGTTTTGCTTTAAATATTATGAATATCTTCTGCATGGGCCTTGATTAATTAATTATAAAAAGATGAATGTTACATGTAAAGAGATCACGTTTTGTGTCTTTTATATGCTCACCTGACTGATAAAAGGTCTGTTAAACATCTCCTCCACAAATAGTCCCAGCGTACTTTTTTCAGCCGGGCTGTAGTTCCGGAGGCGGTGTTTTGCGAGTCCTGACCCGGTCTTGGACTCAATGACTCCGTCTGCTGCGGGCCATTTTTGCGCTGGGTTTTCTTTTGCTGCTTGAGACAAATGGGAAAGAAAACAACGGAAAGAATTGGGGAAAAAACAAGATTCACTCTTTCTCCTTGGCCTTATTTTATTTTGAAATCTGTTGTAAGTTTTTTTTTTTTTTTTTTTTTAACAATTGGTTTGAATAAGATTCAACGCTCTCGATTTTGATTTGACCCTCAACCCATCATTAACACACACACACACACACACACACACACACACACACACACAGTCTAATATTTACGCAAGGAGAAAGTGGCATCACACATAGTATTTGAAAAAAATAATTTTTGGCGCGCTCATATTGAGCTGTTAATCTCAAAAATTGATGTTTTTTTTTTTTTTTTTAATATATACTTCTAGAACAATTTGTAATTTTGTTGCATGGGCATGACTTATTCACATTACACCACGTCCAGTCTGTCCTGGCTCTGGAGACTGGGCTGAGCTGGCCATGACTACAGCCCTGGTGCTCTGAACTAAGCTGCCACTTATAGCTCCGACATTCATAACCAGGATGTGACATGGCACTCCAAAACTGTGCAGATGTGCTCAGTCATTGGCTTTCTCAGTTGATTTACAGGGAAGGATTATTTTTTTCTTCGATATCTCTCATGGGCTGGTTATCTCATACAACTGAAACAAGATTGTTACATTACAGAATCAGTTTAGTAAACACAACATCATGTCTGTTGATCTGTAAACACATAGTGTAAGATGGACACTGAATACAGAGATTTTTATTATGTCTTGTTGGAAAATAATTTGACAGTTTCCCTTATTTATTTTATATGTTGTCAGTCCACATTCTACTGTAGTTGATGTTGTCACTACCCAATGTGAGTCGAGTGCAGATGTGAGTTGGGCATGCTCAGATTTAAATGTTTAACGGCATAAAGTGTCATACTGAAATTGATAAAATAAACTTTTCTTATTACAAACAATAACCAAAGATGGATATCATTTCAAAAAACGTTTTAGCAATCTTTATTTGATTGCTAACATTTGCTCGAAACGCCATTCAAGTAACGGCCTTTGTTGTGATTGATTGCTAACTTGTGGCCAGCAATGAACAAACTTTGGACCATTAGCATGTTCTTGTCATTGTTGTATTAAGAGAACGTTCTTGTAGGCTACTTGTCGCAAAAAAAAACTCACATCTGCACTCCACTCACATCGGGTAGTAAGCCACCAGCCTCCACTAAGCGTAGCTCCTATGGCGCCATTTTTAGGCTACCTATCACTCTAATGTTACTAGCATTTTAGTTAGCAATAATTAGCCTGTGCCATGTTATCTCCTTACATATACCTACTTCCTCCATCTCTGCAAGATTCAGAATGATTGAGATTTTTTTTGCACAGCTACCAGAAGACTTACAGCTTTCAGGTTGCTCACGCTGGATAGTTAACTCGTTAACGTTATATAGCTAGCTTGCTAATTCCACCCAACATGCTTTCACTGGTTGCTTGCTTGCTTTCTAGGGGTTCAGTTCTCATTTCAGCATAATCTGTATTAGAGAAAATTCCTTCATCCGATGTTTAAAGTGAATAAAATCGCTTGCCAGCCTTCTTACTGGAGTTCCACAATCAACTTTACATATATCCTGTAAAAGTACAATTTTTGCTGTATTTTTTGTGTCCCCTTCAAACATTGCGCTTTTATTTACGCCCATGGCAGTATTACAGTAGCCTAACTCAACTAGTAGACCCAGCAGATGTCACTCTACGCCATTCGATTTGATAGTTTGATCAGAGTTTTACTTTTTTTTCCCTTAAGAAGCCTTGAGTTGAAAAGTTGCCATGTTGACCAGAGGTGGACACTGTTAAATGTTGTAATGCTCTCTCATTTACAGTCCGTTAAATGTTTTTCACCAGTTTTACAGATGCAATTAGTCTTCCCTCAGCTGACAGTTGTTGTGCAGGAAGTAACTTTAATTTCACTGCGGGAGTCATCCCAAAGGGATTAATAAAGCTAAGTCTAAGTATAAGTGCTGGGCTGTAAGTAAGTTTAAGTTTACTTCATCATTTATATAGCACTTTAGAAGCAAACAAGTTGCACCAAAGGCTTCACAAAGATAAAAACAAATGGATACAAGTATAACACACACACACACACACACACACACATACACACACATATATCTATATCTATATATATATATATATATATATATAAAAACTTCAGAGAAAAAATGAGGTATTTTTTCTCTGAAGTTACTTTTGACTTCTTTTCAATGCTGAGATCATTAATACAAAATATAAATTGACTAATAAATGATGTTTTCTAATGGATTGAGCTAAACCCGACAGTATATAAAGTAATCCTTTACCTGCTGCAACATAGAGATGTTAACACATTAATGTATCAATAATTATATTCCCAATCATATATGGTAATATATATTATTCTGAAATGCGCCATTCTGCACAATAATTACTTTTGGATTCCAAATGCAAGACAGCTTGCATTATGCAATGAAAAGCTTACTTTGCCAGTCTTCCTTGCTCAACAATTAAACAATAAAGTGAGAATAAACAATAAAAAAAGTTGTTATATATATATTGTTGGAGCTAAATCCTGCTCCGGTCTCAGGGTTCAGTCAGTTAGTAGTCAGATTCTCAGATGTTGATGTGTGAATCCTTTTTATTACGTAGAATATATCCTGAGACCGAGTTACCTGGATCAAGCTATCACAGCTCTCCCCTTCCTCTGTCCGGCTCCTCGGCTCTTGCACCCCTGGTCTTATCCACTAAGGGGGGGGGGTCTCTAGGCCACAGTGGTGATGTGTCTGTGTGCTTATTTCGTGATCTTTTCAGTTGGAATGTGACTGAAAGTGTATGACCCTTTCAGGACTTGCAAGATCAGTTGGGCTGTAAAAGAGGGACTGGAACCAGACTCAGGACGTGGACCCTAATCATCAATTCTGCTTCTGGCACATCCAGGAGAGCTGGATTATGGATTATAATGTACCAGAACATTTTATGTTTTAGAACAGAAGTATTGCAAAACAACTTAATGCATGACCAACATGTCTTCATTTATGTTGAAATTATGCGTTTGCCTTTTAGCTTAAATGTATAATGCAAATCACACACAATGTTTAAGCACATATAACATTTTAAATTCCAACAATATATAGGTACTTTATATTGTTTTGCTTATACTTAATCAAGTTTTTAAATGCAGTACTTTTACTTAAAAAACTTGGATTTGTCCATCTTTATCCAACATTGTATAATGCACTCTCACTCATTTCTTTCTCAACAGCTACAACATTAAAACAGTGCTTTAATGTACATACTACATGTACTTTACTGAGTATTTCCATCTTGTGCTACTTTAAACTACTACTCCACTACATTTCAGTGGCAAATAGTGTACTTTTTACACCACACACTTAGTTACTAAATCCTTTTTACATTAAAGAAATTATACAATTATGTGACATCAGGCAGTACTATATTACTACCTAGTAGTATACACAAGTATCTAACATTTTGAATTCAGGACTTTGACTTTTGCTGATTTTTACACTGGTATTTCATTACATTACATTACATTCATTACATTACATTGTGGTATTTGATGGTTTTAGGTCAGGTCTACAAATAGATGTTATTTTGTATGAAAGGTTTGTTTTGTACATGGACAAAAAGTTGTACAATGGTTTAATTGAAAGGGCAGAAAGAAATATGCCTCTCAGCAACAGTTGAATAAGAAGAGAATAATTAAGCAGTCATTGGTAAAAGAATCCGGGCAGATTTGTTGATTATGAATATAAATATGTACTTGGGTACTCACATGAAGGCTGCTTATCATTTAATAATATAATCAGAAAAACGAAAGACAAAATCAAGATTATTTAACACAATCTTTTTGACTATAAAGAACTTTTGAATCTCATTTTGTATACACATTACAAATATATAGAATAGATCTGGTGTCTGAATTATTATATGCTTTTAGCTCTGTTAAAAGTTATTGGAGGGAAGAAGAGAAAACTGTAATATAACAGATGATTCATTTTAAACGGCAGTGTGGTAAATAACCTGAGTACTTTTATTAACCTGAGTACTTTTATTAACCTGAGTACTTTTATTAACCTGAGTACTTTTTTCAGCTCTGATGATGATGTTATCAGTAATCCCAGAGAGAGACAGGATGATACTGTAGTAACTCTGTCCTCTGATGATGATAGTACTAGTAATCCCAGAGAGAGACAGGATGATACTGTAGTAGCTCTGTCCTCTGATGATGATAGTACTAGTAATCCCAGAGAGAGACAGGATGATACTGTAGTAGCTCTGTCCTCTGATGATGATAGTACTAGTAATCCCAGAGAGAGACAGGATGATACTGTAGTAGCTCTGTCCTCTGATGATGATAGTACTAGTAATCCCAGAGAGAGAGACAGGATGATACTGTAGTAGCTCTGTCCTCTGATGATGATAGTACTAGTAATCCCAGAGAGAGACAGGATGATACTGTGGTAGCTCTGTCCTCTGATGATGATAGTACTAGTAATCCCAGAGAGAGACAGGATGATACTGTAGTAACTCTGTCCTCTGATGATGATGGTACTAGTAATCCCAGAGAGAGACAGGATGATACTGTAGTAGCTCTGTCCTCTGATGATGATAGTACTAGTAATCCCAGAGAGAGACAGGATGATACTGTAGTAACTCTGTCCTCTGATGATGATGGTACTAGTAATCCCAGAGAGAGACAGGATGATACTGTAGTAGCTCTGTCCTCTGATGATGATAGTACTAGTAATCCCAGAGAGAGACAGGATGATACTGTAGTAGCTCTGTCCTCTGATGATGATAGTACTAGTAATCCCAGAGAGAGACAGGATGACACTGTGGTAACTCTGTCCTCTGATGATGATAGTACTAGTAATCCCAGAGAGAGACAGGATGATACTGTAGTAACTCTGTCCTCTGATGATGATAGTACTAGTAATCCCAGAGAGAGACAGGATGATACTGTAGTAGCTCTGTCCTCTGATGATGATAGTACTAGTAATCCCAGAGAGAGACAGGATGATACTGTAGTAGCTCTGTCCTCTGATGATGATAGTACTAGTAATCCCAGAGAGAGACAGGATGATACTGTAGTAACTCTGTCCTCTGATGATGATAGTACTAGTAATCCCAGAGAGAGACAGGATGATACTGTAGTAGCTCTGTCCTCTGATGATGATAGTACTAGTAATCCCAGAGAGAGACAGGATGATTCTGTAGTAGCTCTGTCCTCTGATGATGATAGTACTAGTAATCCCAGAGAGAGACAGGATGATACTGTAATAACTCTGTCCTCTGATGATGATAGTACTAGTAATCCCAGAGAGACAGTAATCCCAGGAGACAGGATGATACTGTAGTAACTCTGTCCTCTGATGATGATAGTACTAGTAATCCCAGAGAGAGACAGGATGATACTGTAGTAACTCTGTCCTCTGATGATGATAGTACTAGTAATCCCAGAGAGAGACAGGATGATACTGTAAACTCTGTCCTCTGATGATGATAGTACTAGTAATCCCAGAGAGAGACAGGATGATACTGTAGTAACTCTGTCCTCTGATGATGATAGTACTAGTAATCCCAGAGAGAGACAGGATGATACTGTAGTAGCTCTGTCCTCTGATGATGATAGTACTAGTAATCCCAGAGAGAGACAGGATGACACTGTGGTAACTCTGTCCTCTGATGATGATAGTACTAGTAATCCCAGAGAGAGACAGGATGACACTGTGGTAACTCTGTCCTCTGATGATGATAGTACTAGTAATCCCAGAGAGAGACAGGATGATACTGTAGTAACTCTGTCCTCTGATGATGATAGTACTAGTAATCCCAGAGAGAGACAGGATGATACTGTAGTAACTCTGTCCTCTGATGATGATAGTACTAGTAATCCCAGAGAGAGACAGGATGATACTGTAGTAACTCTGTCCTCTGATGATGATAGTACTAGTAATCCCAGAGAGAGACAGGATGATACTGTAATAACTCTGTCCTCTGATGATGATAGTACTAGTAATCCCAGAGAGAGACAGGATGATACTGTAGTAACTCTGTCCTCTGATGATGATAGTACTAGTAATCCCAGAGAGAGACAGGATGATACTGTAGTAACTCTGTCCTCTGATGATGATAGTACTAGTAATCCCAGAGAGAGACAGGATGATGATACTGTAGTAACTCTGTCCTCTGATGATGATAGTACTAGTAATCCCAGAGAGAGACAGGATGATACTGTAGTAACTCTGTCCTCTGATGATGATAGTACTAGTAATCCCAGAGAGAGACAGGATGATACTGTAGTAGCTCTGTCCTCTGATGATGATAGTACTAGTAATCCCAGAGAGAGACAGGATGATACTGTAATAACTCTGTCCTCTGATGATGATAGTACTAGTAATCCCAGAGAGAGACAGGATGACACTGTAGTAACTCTGTCCTCTGATGATGATAGTACTAGTAATCCCAGAGAGAGACAGGATGACACTGTGGTAACTCTGTCCTCTGATGATGATAGTACTAGTAATCCCAGAGAGAGACAGGATGATACTGTAGTAGCTCTGTCCTCTGATGATGATAGTACTAGTAATCCCAGAGAGAGACAGGATGATACTGTAGTAACTCTGTCCTCTGATGATGATAGTACTAGTAATCCCAGAGAGAGACAGGATGATACTGTAATAACTCTGTCCTCTGATGATGATAGTACTAGTAATCCCAGAGAGAGACAGGATGATACTGTAGTAACTCTGTCCTCTGATGATGATAGTACTAGTAATCCCAGAGAGACAGGATGATACTGTAGTAACTCTGTCCTCTGATGATGATAGTACTAGTAATCCCAGAGAGAGACAGGATGATACTGTGGTAGCTCTGTCCTCTGATGATGATAGTACTAGTAATCCCAGAGAGAGACAGGATGACACTGTGGTAACTCTGTCCTCTGATGATGATAGTACTAGTAATCCCAGAGAGAGACAGGATGACACTGTGGTAACTCTGTCCTCTGATGATGATAGTACTAGTAATCCCAGAGAGAGACAGGATGATAGGATGTAGTAGCTCTGTCCTCTGATGATGATAGTACTAGTAATCCCAGAGAGAGACAGGATGACAGGATGATACTGTAATAACTCTGTCCTCTGATGATGATAGTACTAGTAATCCCAGAGAGACAGGATGATACTGTAGTAACTCTGTCCTCTGATGATGATAGTACTAGTAATCCCAGAGAGAGACAGGATGATACTGTCCTCTGATGATGATAGCTCTGTCCCTGATGATGATATGTACTAGTAATCCCAGAGAGAGACAGGATGATACTGTAATAACTCTGTCCTCTGATGATGATAGTACTAGTAATCCCAGAGAGAGACAGGATGATACTGTAATAACTCTGTCCTCTGATGATGATAGTACTAGTAATCCCAGAGAGAGACAGGATGATACTGTAATAACTCTGTCCTCTGATGATGATAGTACTAGTAATCCCAGAGAGAGACAGGATGATACTGTAGTAGCTCTGTCCTCTGATGATGATAGTACTAGTAATCCCAGAGAGAGACAGGGATGATACTAGTAACTAGTAATCCCAGAGAGAGACAGGATGATACTGTAGTAACTCTGTCCTCTGATGATGATAGTACTAGTAATCCCAGAGAGAGACAGGATGATACTGTAATAACTCTGTCCTCTGATGATGATAGTACTAGTAATCCCAGAGAGACAGGATGATACTGTAGTAGCTCTGTCCTCTGATGATGATAGTACTAGTAATCCCAGAGAGAGACAGGATGATACTGTGGTAGCTCTGTCCTCTGATGATGATAGTACTAGTAATCCCAGAGAGAGACAGGATGATACTGTGGTAGCTCTGTCCTCTGATGATGATAGTACTAGTAATCCCAGAGAGAGACAGGATGATACTGTGGTAGCTCTGTCCTCTGATGATGATAGTACTAGTAATCCCAGAGAGAGACAGGATGATACTGTAGTAGCTCTGTCCTCTGATGATGATAGTACTAGTAATCCCAGAGAGAGACAGGATGATACTGTCCTCTGATGTAACTCTGTCCTCTGATGATGATAGTACTAGTAATCCCAGAGAGAGACAGGATGATACTGTAGTAACTCTGTCCTCTGATGATGAATCCCAGTGACTAGTAATCCCAGAGAGAGACAGGATGATACTGTAGTAACTCTGTCCTCTGATGATGATAGTACTAGTAATCCCAGAGAGAGACAGGATGATACTGTGGTAACTCTGTCGCCGCCATGTGGACATCAGCGGTACTGACGGCGTTTAACGCGGTAACGTTGTCCTCGCCGTAGCTAGTGTGTCGGATAACGAGCCAGCGGACCGGGGTTTGGTCACTAGCCGTGCCAACAGACGGCTCTAACAGGCTGAAAACATTAGCAGCATGGTCTCTGGAAGAGTTGTGCGTTAGCAGCGACGGAGGAGTCGAGCTTTACTTTTATTTCCATTGGAGTCGGGAGGGAGTTGGTCTGAAACAGCTCTGCTGCCCGTGGATTAACACTCAAGAAGAACCGCTGTGGTGTCGATTTAAGTGTAAAAAATGTGGATTATGTTCCTGCTTCACTTGTGAATATTTGTGTTTTGGAGGCTTCCGCATTTCGTGGCGGTAACATCGACTCGATATTGAGTTTTAAGTCGGGACGAGACCAGCGGAGGACACTTGTTGAAATACAGTTTTCATCTGCTAACGCTGGTGGCGAGATTTATCTATCAAGACTAACAACTTTCTCTAACTCCGACGCTAAATCTGCTACAAATCCCTTCTTATATGCGTCTATGTTGCTCGAGTGTCGACAAGTTGTCAAAGTGCGTTAGTTAACGTTGTTCAGATGACACTGACAGCAGCTTAGCTAACTTGGCTAGCTAGCTAGCTGCAGCTGTTGCTGTTAGCAATGACAACCAACGTTATGTTCACGTTACACTCAAACAAGTGGTTCGCTGGAAATATCAAGTCATACTGTAACGTTGACTTTTTGTAACTAACACGTCATTCTGTGTGAAAGTTATTAGAGTTTAATTGTACACACATACTTTGCTAAGGCTGTGTTTACTCCGCTCTCTTGGCATAGGAAGACAACTTTTATTACCGGGAGCTTAGCTACGTTAGCTACGTTAGCTGCTAGCTCGGCTCGCAGTAACACTCAGCCAGCAGAGTTGACTCTGAATCAACTTCGTCCAACCAGTAATGTTTGCTGTGGTGTTAAAACTCGGATTGGCTCACTGAAAGATCCTGGACGATAGACCCCGAGCACCGTCTACCACTCCCCCCCCAGCTGAAGTTTTAAACTGCGGCCCGCACCATGTCCGGCTCCCCGGGTACAGGTGGCTCAAACCCCAGGAAGTTCAGCGAGAAGATAGCGCTGCACAACCAGAAGCAAGCAGAGGAAACGCGGGCCTTTGAACAGCTGATGACAGACCTGACTGTTTCAAGGGTAAATACTCTTAATTTCCATCTACTTGTCATTTATTGGTGGCCTTTTTGGCATTAATGCAGCTTCAGCTGTCTGCTGACTGTCTGCTAGACTTCATCTGATGACTGAGGGTTTCTGTATTCAACCTGTACTTCTTGTTCCTGTACATGCATTTATTCAGCATACCATATCGATGGCAATTACAAAAACAGCAACACTGAAACCCCCCAACCTAAACTGTCAAGCGGAGAAAATGGGAAGGTATAAAATCCTCCATTTGGAGTGCAGTAGTTAACATAAAGTACAGTACCTGTTGTTAATTGCAATCGGCAATTAAACAGGATATGAATCAGAGCCACCCACCTAATGTTCCCTGGTTACACTGTGATGCATGCCCAAAGGAAGCAGTGTTGCTTGTTAGGATACAGGACTGTATGCATGTCTTCAGACCCTGCTGTGTCTGCACCTTGTTATTCTATATAACAAAAACCCGATGTGCACCCTGGGCTCAGTGGACAGACAGTACCGACAAGGGAGAGTGGGATCAGCTCCACAGGATGGTTCATAATTTGTGCATATCGGTCATATACACTCCCATGTATTAGGCAGTTCTACTATTCATTTGCGGCACAGATGCTTAGGCGGCCCATTTGTTGACTTGCATCGATATTTTAAGAAGCGTGAGCAAACAGATGATTTATCATGTCATATTTAGGTGTCTTAAGCACAGCTAAAATTAATCTCAATATTAATCCAGATGTCCCTTATGTGACCTATTTATTGTTACATTCAGCTCAAAATAAAAATGTATTTCAGACTTCTAATGAAGCATTAGAGTTTTTTGTCCCCTATTTAGAGTTCTGCAGCCTGTAACATGAAAAACTTGGTGTTTTACAATAGGGAACACAGTCAGTAACACTACAAACACATTACAGTCGATATTGATTCATCTGGTTAGATAGATATATATTTGTTATTATACAGTTTTAGTTCTACTTTATAGTATAATCCTGATGTGTTGAGAATATGATGCACGTCATTTTTCTTTGACTCCACAAATCATTAAATCAAGAAGAGCTTGAATACATTTTTTGACAGAAAAATAATGAGCATCCTTGAATAATCTATTATTCTTTTCAGCCATTCTTCTAGGCAAAATGTTTTAAATATACTAAACATTCTCGGGCAAGTGTTTGCTGCTTCTCTTTGTCATATAGATCATTAATAAATACATTTTCTCTCTTGGGTTTTCAACTGTTGGTCAGACAAAACAAGACATTGCATCGGGAACTTGTGATGCATAATCAGAAAAAAGTTTGAATTAAAATAGCCCCACATCATTACATACCCTTCACCCAGGGCTGGGCGATATAGAGAAAATCAAATATCATTATATTTTTGACCAGATATGGATAGTGCAACGATATTGTAGTGTTGACTACTGGTGCTTTCACAAAATATTTACACAATAAGATTTTAGGTAAATAATCATCAGTAATGTGGATATAATGACTAAGTGTGTAAAAGAAAAATAATAGAACAGTTACAACAGTCTGGTAAATTCAGAAAATGACATAACTTTACTGTAATGCAGCCTTTAAAACCCGGAGAAGACAACACTTATGCCATATTACAATATCCAAAATCTAAGACGATATCTATTCTCATATCTATCTATATATATCGATATATTGCCCAGCTCTACCTTCACCATACCTAGAGATTGGCATGGGGAACTTTCCATAAAATCATCTCAATGCAAATCAAACCAACTAATTAGGCTAACTGAAATAAAAGCTAAAGAAATGGTGTCTTTAAAGGTTGGATTTTTCCTATTTCTTTTAATTAAGGAATTAAGATCAATTTCCAAAAGATTTTTTATTCCACTTTTTTAGTCAACTTAACATGGATTCCTTAATTTAAGAGCAGCACTGTATAACCAGAACTACGATGTGTTTGCAGCTGTACGTATGATCAGCCCTTTAGTGTTGTTATCAGCTCCTAGCTGATCCTAGGTCAGACTTGCAATTACTGTGCCAGAGCAACCACGTTTGGTGATTAATTATTGAAATTATTCAGCCTCCACTCATTCAAGACGCTTCTTCACTTGCCTTTTACCAAGTGCCTCTAGATATCCTGGATGATGCGGAACCCTTACAGGCACACATATGTGGATCTCAATCTGTAATCGTAGCCCGACTTTCGCATTCAAAAGTCCTTTTTCAAAGGAGCATTTTAAATTTTTTTTCTTCATCACATGACAATTTCAAACATACACTACACATTCTAAGTATAAAAACTGTAACCTCTGGAAGGACATAAAAGCCCCTTTGACATTATTCCCATACCACTGGCTTTATAATATGCTCTTTCTATGAAAGGGAGAGTCATGAATGGCCAGCCAAAGAGGATGTGGTTTTGAGGCGACAGTGAATGAAGTTTGCCATAAGGTATGAACTGTTGGTGACCTGTGAGGCAGAAAAGCCCAGTCTGCAAGGCTGAGGCATGCCAGGACACGGGACACACTGCCAGCAAACAGCTGGAATGAGAAGTACTGCTTCAACATTTACTACAGTGACCAAAGGACTGAGTGTAAAGCCCCTGCGGGGCTCTGAAGAAATGTACATCGTACCCGAGTGCTCAAACAGACTCCAGCCTTGTCTCAGCTCTGCTGCATGCAGTTGGCATCACTGTGAACCATACATGTGTAAAGTCTGCATTTTTGCTGTTATGTAATGCTAACACCACTGGAATAAGAGATTACATGGGTATTTGTTATTTTTAAATACGTTTATATTTTTTTCATTTGTCCTAGATGGAAAATGAAATGTTGCTGGTGGGACTGGGGCTGCACAATTAATCACAATTGTATCGAAATTGCAATATGGACTTGTGCAATATCAAAATTGCGGGGGCAATATTAGTTAATGGCAAAATATGTGTCAAACCATTCTGAATGAAGTATTGTGGTCCTGGACCTACAAAACCTATCCTAAAGACTAAAGATTAAATTCTTGGTTTGGTACAGATCCTCGCAAATATCACACTATAATAATTTTAATTTCTTTCGATGTTAACACTTTTCAATGAAAATGAGAATAATTATACAAAATGGTCCTTCCCTTCAATATTGTGAATCATATCGCAGTATCAGTCAAAATAATTGCAATTATATATTTTCCTCATATCGTTCATCCCTAGGTGGGACATCAACATGAATCACAATAATGTCTAAGTTATGTATGTTTGTACGTCCCTCTCAGTTTAGGGCAGCAGGGACGGTTGTAACCTGATAGTTATTGGCCACAGTTAACAGTTTTGTATTTGATGGTGTGAAATGTGCCTTTATCAGTTGTCAGGTTTGAGTGCAGCTTTCAAGGTTTGAAAGTATTTTCTCAGAATGAGACGCTCAATGTTTCTTGGAAGTTTTAAGTAAGACATGTGTCTTATCATGGTGTAATTGACCAGGGAAAATGCCAACAGCATGACTGTCAGGGTTGCTTTTGCTTCCTTCAGGGCAGGAAACGATTGTTGGTCTGTTTCTGTCTACTGGCGGGTAAGATTGCCCGTGTATGCTAATGAATTGAAATGACACCGCTATATATATATATATATATATATATATATATATAACACTTCACTGTAGTTACACATAAACTGACATATGTTGCACCCAAAGATAAGGTTTTTTCTGCCACTTTTGAAGCCCATCCCTAAAATCTTTTCATATTCACAATCTCTTTGAGAGAGCTTTGTCCATTCGCTGGAAATCCATTGATAAAATCAATTAGGTCAGTCTTTGAGATTCAAATGTTGCCCTTTCGGAAGAATAAGGAAGAATTGCGTTTTCCTGATAACAGCTGATTGGCTCCGTTTACCTTAGTTTGGTAGAACAAGCCGCCTTCTGTTTTCGTTGTGGCATCTCCTGGTTTAGTGTAGCCAAGCTGCCCATTTCCCAGAATGTGTCCCTTTAACTTGTGTCCCTTAAATTGTAAATATTGCTGCATTTTGATCAATTATTTTGTCTGCATTTGTCAAAGCAAAGCATTTTGATTCACTGAATTGTTTGGTATGCTTAAATGTACATGAATTGTATGGCTGTAACAGTTTATGTATTCACAGCCAAACACAGAATATACTGTATGTACATTGATGCACGATTCACAAGCGAGACCTTCACCCAGAAATGCTTAGGACAACAAGTAAATTGGCGTGCAAATCAGTTAAAGGCAAAATATATGTCAAACCATTCAGAATGAAGTACAGTGGGGCTGCAGAGATGTCTTGGGCCTACAAATCCTGTCCTACAGACTAAAGGAATGCAAAAATCACACTACATCACTATACTGTAGTACATTTTAATTTGTGTTTCAATGAAAATGAGAATGATGATCCAAAAAATTGATCATTCCCTCCAATGTCATGATTCATATCGCAGTTGCATCAGTCAAAAATAATTGCAGTTGGACATTTTCCTCATATCGTGCAGGCCTACTCCTGAACCAGGGTATGAACCAAAACCGTGACTTCTGTGTACCGTTACACCGCTGTAGTACTTGTATTGATTGACAAGTCTGCTCTATAGTAGCCGCTTGCCTCACACTATGACTTAGCATTTGAATGCTGTACATTCAAAGGTTGCTTTGAATGCGTTGAAGAGCCATTCATTGACTATTGTAGACAGCAGTGAGATATTAGACACAAAGCTGATGTCTGGGTTTGTTTCTCTCATTTGAGAAAGGCAGGGGCCGTAACACAATGACAATGTTGGGAAAGAAAAGCCCTCATTGAACCAAAGTTTTCTTTAGACATTAAGGCTCCATGTCCAGAACTCATAACCGCTTACAGTTGTTTCTTTTGTCCCCCTTTTGACTGACAGGTGCAGTTTCAGAAGGTCCAGCAGCTTCGTTTGACTCAATCACGGGCGCAGTACTACGGCTCTCTGCCGAACGTCAACCAGATCGGCAACACCAGCACCGAATTCCAAGTAAGAGCTCATCACAGTCAAAATACACAGCACCACTGCATTAACACCTCTCTTTGACAGCAAAACTGAACATTATGGACTGCTGGACCATTTATTAAGCCACATTCGTCTTAGCGTCAGTTCGCACTACTCACTCCATCCATCCAAACTTATGTCGTCACTAAAGTTCTATGTCCCGATCGAAGTACCAGATTTGAGCCAATATGGGCATTTTTTATCTGATCAGGAATTGATAGTCACCCAAATCACTTTTACTCCTATTATTTACGCCGGCTGAGCACAATTTGCGGCAGAACGTAAGTTTTTAATATGCAAGTTTTACAAAATGACAGCTGCTCAGATAAATGTATTGAGCTAAAGATATATTATCAAGGCAAATACAATTATCAGATCGGGACTCTGTATGTACCGATATTAAAAATCGGATCGGGAGCCAAAAACACTGATCGGGACGTCCCTTTGTTACCAGGTTGCGCTTTGCATCCATGATGGCCCATAAAATTACATCAAACTGCATCTCAGCAGTATACTGTATGGACTAGTGGTGCTGTAAGCTGTTTTATGTGTGAATCTTCTCAAAGCAAAAGGATGTTGGATGTTAAAACTAAACATGAATATTTTCTTTATAACCGTGCTTCCCTTGAGAACTACAACATTCAAGGTCTTGTTCTCATTCAAGGGGTTTTTCAAGGCCTGAGCAACAGCCCTCAGCTCTAATAGTCTAGTTCAGTGGTTCACAAACCTTTTAGATCACAGCACCCTTTTCAAAGTTATATGGCACCCTGAGCCACCCACCCCTAATAATATTACATTATTTATGTAATTATTGTTATATCAAACCATATATCATCCCTATTTAGTCAGATTTTACTGATAAATATTCAACTAAAAAAACAATGAATACATCTAAATGCGCTAATATGTTACATCTATTATTGCTTTTTTTTCTTCTGTTTTAATGTGTATCATAATGTATGACAAAAGTCATATATTATGTTAATGTTAATGTCGCTGATTTATTTATTTTTTAATGTGGTGAAAGGTGTGAATGTGACAGGTTGTTGTTGCAGATGAGAAATTGTTCTCAATCGACTTACCTGGATAAATAAAGCTTAAAAAAAGGTTATTAAAACACAAATAAATGAACAATGATATGACATCTTGCGGCTCCCTTAACCCATCCTCAGGGCGCCTACTGTCAAAACCACTGACCTAAACTGGAAAAAACTACTGCACTGCACCTTCAGTTGTTGCAAACAAGCTTCTCTGGAGAGCATTAAATAATTCAGCTGCAGACTGGAAAATAGATGGAATAAAAGATCAGTGCAGTCGTTCTCAGTTCTCCTTAACGCAGAACCGTTCTGTATGTATCCTATCTGCTTCTCTGCAGCACCGGGCCTGTATCTGAGTCAGCTCCCCAAGGAGGGGCCTATGCTTGGATATGGAGGGTCCAGGTGAAAGAGCACTAATTGCAACACTGTGGTCACATCCAGAAGCCAAGCCCCACACGGAGGGAGAAAACTCTCACTTATGGAGTCCATTCACCTTCACTTCTGGGAACAAATTTCCAAAAGATTCCACTTGATGATAACCATTTGTGAGCCCAAATTAATTTAAATGAATGCAGAGTACTTAACGTAGCAGGCGCTGAACCTGCTAAAACTCACAGAAACAATTTTCCTTGGAATCCCGGTCTGCAATTGGTGCAGGGTGCACATGATCAACTATCAAAAGTGGATCTTGTGGTCTCTGAAAGTTGGTACAAACATGGCAGTAATAAGTAATGGGGCTTTAAACTTGCAAAAAAGAGGAAGTTTTTTCCATTTCTGTGTACAATAAAGACAAAGGTCTAAAAAAGTTAATGATTATTTCAATATGATGTTCTAAAACGGTTTATTAAACACTGCGGCTGTAGGCATTATTTGAGGCATGAATATAAATAAAATATTGTTTTTGGTTTAATGAATGAAATCGGAGCACAGCGCTGCATTCAGATGCAACTGAAATGTAACTTAAATTACATTTGACAGAGTGTGTGAAACTACAGTGTCTGATGTCTCTTTTCAGGGTGGCTTTCCATCCGGATTGGACTCGGTGAGAGGGACCCGCCACCATGGGCTGGTGGAGAGGGTCCATCGCAACCGCATCAATTCCCCCCATCGACGACCCATCGACAAGCACGGACGGCAGATATCCTTCCAAGCCTAATTCTTTGACAGTGGGAGAACTCAAAGGGTGATCAGCAGTGTGGCAGTGGGTGTTGTGGCTTCCAGGTGATTAGTCTTTACTGTTGTTTTTACTTTTCAATTGCGGTTTTTGTGTGTGTGGTTTCAGGCGTGACAATGCTTACCAGTGTAGGCAGCTGTTTTGCAGCCCCAGGAACAGAATTAGTCATTATGCAAATTTGAAATGTGATGCAGAGACTGTGCGTAATGGACATCGACAGCAGGGGATTCTCAGCATACTCCGATTGTGTATGCATGTGTGTATTTTAGCAGCAAACATGATTTTTATGAGGTTGCAGAAGCTTCTAATTGTTACGGTGGTTACACACAAGAGTGAGGAACATGAGGCTTAGTGTTTGCACATAAGCTCTCAGCTACACCCTTTGTTATTTCCCCAGAGTCTCCTCCAAGTTGGAGTAGAGCAAAGAAATCTTTTGATTGAATATTTACTAAATAACGACTCACGTTTAAACACAACATGCTAACCGGCAACATAGAATTCCTTTCACTATGCTAAACTACTGACGGCGCTGCCGGTGTTGCTCAGGACTAAAACAGAAACTGCGTTGGCCCACCTATCTACAGCTAGGGGAGACTGGGATTAATACATAACGGAGAGTCCGGTACAGCCTGACTCTCATATTCAAGTTTATGTTCTGCTTGTTCAACAGTTGTTTGGTAAATTACTCTGAAACACGTTTGGAGAGGATTTGATTTGGTATTTTGATTCTCAGTTCTTAACATTTTGGTGCTGGTGATTTTCATTTGGGGCTGGCTAAAACCTGCAAAATAAATCTGTATGCAGGAAAACCCCGGTTCTGTTTGTGTAGTCATGTGTGTTTGTCATGTGTAGGCAGGGTTGATGTGGGTGACCTACTTTAAGAAGGATGTTTTGACTGTTTACGTTAACAAAGTTGAACCTGTATAGCTCTAAGCATACTTGAATGTTTCAAAGGGTTCCTAATTGATAAACAGTGTCATTTAAACTGATTTAGTCAATATAAGCAAGCGCTGTGGTTTGTCTTACATTTTCCTGTTTATTGTGAATATTAGTTGTAATGTAGAAATCACTGTAATGTTCAAAGCATGGGTGGAGGCACTCGTTTAAAAGTCCGCACTTGTTAGTATCAAAAAAAGAAGCAGTTGGCCCGTTTGTATTTGGTGGGTGGGTAGCGCGCAAAACCTATATCAATATACTAACAATATCGATATAACGACGATATTGATATAATGATATATTGCCCAGCACTTAATTGTTCGTGTTTGTATCCTTAGAGAAAACGAGCATTTGCTAGAGCAGGCATGTGTGTGACAGAGAAGGTCGGAAGTCTGGACCCGAGGACCCGAAGAGGTCTAAGGTGGTTACTGAGTCACCTTTTCTGTTCCAGAAGAGGAAAAAAACGACACTTATGAAAGTTTTTGCTGTACAGTCTATGTATTTGCCCACAATGTACTGTTTTTAGCAACTTAAAGATACTTTTATAAATTGGTCATAATAAATCTAAAGTTCTTGGATGAGCTCAGCTCAGTATATCAGCTGTTTTGTAATATAGTGTTTACATCGGGGAATAGGTGAAAGAGCAGCTTCAGAGTTCTTAAAGTCCTCCTTCACCTTATCTATACTGTAAGTATGAAAGAGGATTTAAAAACCGTCCTGAACTAGGAATACTTCCTTTAACAGCCCAGTTAAAATAATGTCATGCTGATTTTATTCAATGATGCCTGTAAGGGAAGTGTTACAGAAGCCAGTATACATCAATGCTAGTGAGCTCTGTTTTTGCTGTTCTCAAATACAGGGCAGATTGTTTGAGGAAAACATTCACTGAGGGCCAGCCTCCGCTTTAGGCAGGACTCCTGCATAAGCAAAAAAAACTGAATGCGCAAGTTAGAATTACATGTGGTATTCATGCGCCTGTTTGAGGATTGTTATCATCGGTGCCGACAGTCGCCTGTCGGCACACAGCGCGTGATGTGCATGTAAGCAGCGGTTAGTGCTTAATGAAACAATCCATTTAGCTTTTACCGTGTTCCAGAAATGAAGCGACTGATTATTTATTTTTTTAATGGCAAGATGAGAACGCTGGTGTGGAGGGAGAGACCGACTGAGCCAGTGAAGAAGAACATTTTCCACTTTCAACATGGTGGCTAATGCTGTGTGTGTGTGTGTATGCGTGCGCGTGCGTGTGCGCGCGTCTCTGTCCCATCAATTGCAGCCAACTCTAAACTTGTTAACGGGTCAACACAGTTTAAAGTGTTGAATTTGCACAAGGTCCATGAGAAACAAAACTTGCAGAGACTGACACATGACCTGAACCACAGAGTCCCAATTCACTATCAAGACCCAGGACTAGGTGAAGAGATTATATTCCCCAGTCATTGCACATATTTTCGACAATCAAACCCCCACATAAGGCTGTAAATATTTTTTTTAGAGTTTTTGGCAGCTAGGTACTGTAGTTCGCCTCCTCCACTGAGAATTAATTTAGTCTGGCAACAGCAAACTAGACCATTATCTGCAGTAAATGATGAAAACAGGAAGCAGCACAGCATCTTGAAAATGAATTTGTGTAGGTCTGTGGCTCTGGCTTATCCAATCATGAAACCATATTTTGAAAATGGAGAAGTGGATTGTGGCTCTGATTGGTTAAAAAAAATAGAGGGAGATTTTTGAATTAAGTCCGAATTTTACAACCACTGCTTGTGTAATGTGTAGTTTCTTCATACTGGACACACAACATCTACAGTTTAGTTTACTATTATAGTTGTTGAATGGTGTGAGGTAAGGCGAATGAAGGCGTCAAATAACCAGTTTGACAGAATTGTTTCTCCTTGGAGGAGAAACCATAACATTGTCCTTTTCATTTAGTTGTATTTGTGTATATTTGAAAAGGAGCTTATCCTGTGTTTTGTGTGAGGGGTCATAGCAGGGCTCTAGTCTCTGTAAATCTGTCCCCACACTGATGATAATTTGTTCTACACAGATGCTGTAAAGAACAGTGATTGTCCTTGTCTGGCAACCACTCTCTGCTTTAATTTATTTTGGTGATCGGTCAACATTTTCAACACCCCTTCCTCCCCAAGCAACTACCCAATGAGGAGCCTGTTTCCATAGCAGAGGAGCTGCACTTGCAAAGACTAAAGTAGTGACTGTTGGCAAGACGAAGCACCACCCTTCTGAAGTCCTGCCCTTCAACAGACAATGCCAGGAACTTTGCCTCTGCATTCAGTAGTAAATCAAATAATGCTGTCATTGTTTCATTAAGTATTTGAAAAAGGCAGCTCCATTGCTCACACTTGTCTTTCACCGCTTTAGGGCTTTAATGAGAATTTTGTCTTTAAACATGTTAAACTATCATCCTCTTAAAATGTACGGTCAGGCATTTAGAGCTTAGAGCTATAGTTAGTCATGGCCATGATGAAGTGGAGACCATGGGCACTATACTTACGCCCCTTTCACACATGCAGTGCAAACCTGAAATTACCCGACATTACACCGGCAGAGCTGTACTTGAGAACACAAACGTCTGAATTAGTTTGATCGGACATCAAACAGAGTTGACCCTGCCAGCTCCCTTGTACAAAGACTGTAACCTCTGAATGAGCCAAGCTGTGAACAGAGCCCTATAAATGTTTGTGCGGAGTATTCATGGCAAGTGAGTGGGCATTTTTATAACTTTTCTATTTTGCGTTCACAAAACCAGAAGAAAACTAAAATCTGAGGGTGAAGAAGAAGGGGGATTTAAAACATAGATGCCAATGGAAAAAAAACAAGGTTCGGGAACTTCTGTCGGTAAGGGCCGACGCTGAAATCATCAGACAGATTCATGGGACGGCAAGAGACTGTTTATGACCAGGTTACAAACTAGCTATGAAGTGGTGTAAACGGCACCATGTCCTGCCTTGTGCACGCTTTACTCAGGTGCTGCCTCTCGTCCAAACCAAACAAAGTATTTCCAGTAAGTGAGAACTTGTCTGGCACAGACGGTCTCCTGTTGTGAGCTACTTGTGTGAAAGGGAAACTCAGGACAATGTTGGCACCTAATTCGCCTGGCATTGTCCGGAGTTCATATGAGAAAACAGCTTTAAAGGTCCCATGGCATGAAAATTTCCCTCCATGAGTTTTTTTTTTAACATTAATATGCGTTATTGTTGTTAGTTCCCCCAGCCTGCCTGTGGTCCACCAGTGGCTAGAAATGGTGATAGGTGTAAACCGAGCCCTGGGTATCCTGCTCTACCTGCTCAGATGGGCTGATCTGGAATCTTGCTCCTTATGAGGTCATAAGGGGCATAAGGGACCACTAGGGTCTTTATAAAAGAGACTTCAGATACAGTATTAGGGACCACTAAGGTCTATATAAAGAGACTTCAGATACAGTATTAGGGGACCACTAAGGTCTATATAAAGAGACTTCAGATACAGTATTAGGGACCACTAGGGTCTTTATAAAAGGTTCTATATAAACTAAGGTCTATATAAAGAGACTTCAGATCAGATACCACTAGGGTCTATATAAAGGGACTTCACAGTATTAGGGACCACTAAGGTCTATATAAAGAGACTTCAGATACAGTATTAGGGGACCACTAGGGTCTATATAAAGAGACTTCAGATACAGTATTAGGGGACCACTAAGGTCTATATAAAAGAGATTTCAGATACAGTATTAGGGGACCACTTAAAAGAGACTTCAGATACAGTATTAGGGACCACTAAGGTCTCTATAAAAGAGACTTCAGATACAGTATTAGGGGACCACTAAGGTCTATATAAAGAGACTTCAGATACAGTATTAGGGGACCACTAGGGTCTATATAAAAGCACCATGTCATGTCATCTTTTAAGATTGTGACTATGTTGGGTTCTACTTTCTGTGTGGTAAATCTAATAACAATGGAATGCGTGCATGCTATCTTTTATAAATATGAACTTAATATCACAGTGATGTTTCTGTGTTTGTGCCAATAATTCCCTTGACAAAAACCTACATGGAGAGCTCTCCGTATGGAGCCGTGTACCTGTCCCCCCCCCTGGACAACAACTGGAGAAGGTGAGTAGCATATCAAGCTGCTGACAAAATGGTTATTATCTTCTTCTTCTACGAGTGTTTCCTGTATCAGCCCTCTTCGTGCCTACTAGTATTTCTATAGTCTTTAGTCTTTCTATATCTAGGCACCAGTAAGTGGATGTCCAGGGCAGAACCAAGGCAGGGTGACGGGTGGAGTTGTTGACCTTCATTGTTTCTGCACAAATGTTTCAAGTGCTGTGTTAGCCCGGGGAAGGCGGTGTCTACCTAAAAGTGTTTGACAGATAGCCTTTCCCTTTTAAAGGTCATGCCAAACAGCAGTTGTCCTACGGTTTAGGGATTTAATGTTGTTAACTACCAATGCCCTGTGGTAAAGAATCTTCAGTTAAGCAGGAATTCAATAGCAGTACCGGCAGGAAACATTGCTACACTAGCTGGCCTTGACGTGGGCTGCAAAATCCCTTTTTTCAAGCTCTGGTTGTGCCTTCGTAAAGCAGTCAGTGTATTGGTAGATGGCTTTTCCTTCAGTGTTTACAAGGGAGTGAATTATGGCCCTGTGATAAAAAGCTCAGCCAAGCTCCTCCCCACTCACTCTCTTTCACTCTTGCTCCGTCTCCACTCTTGTGTTTTGTATGCTGGCTTGGGCTGGCTGCCAATCACCCGGCCTCGTCTTCTTCCACAGCGCAGACACAGCAGTTGCCAGGCTCTGTGTGGAGCGTACTGTAACAGCTTGTACTGTAGAAGTGAATAAAGCCCACGCCCTCTCATCATCGTTGAATGCACAAAACAGGTTGGCTGACAAACGTCCTCACGGAGCAACCAGACGTCTGTGTTCTCAAACGTGTGTGTTTTGGGAAAGCCATGTGGCACAAAGCAATGAATGCAGAATTTCATTTTAAACAGTTTTGTTGCACTTTGTGTTCTTTAAATCATTTCATGAAGGTACATGCAGGCTGGCTAGTAGACTTATCATTCATATTTTACATATTGATGAAACTAATCTTTCTGTAGCGTAAACCTATTTGTTAAATGCTGTAAAGTGATGGACAACAGCATTTTGTGACCATAATTTTCCATTGATTTACGTACATGGTTTCAGTAGACAGTCCTGTTTGTGATTTACCAGCTACAATCACAGCACAGCATTTATCTCTACTGTATTCTACTCATCTCTCCCATTTGATTGTTTCTTCTCTTTAAACCATTCCACACTATACGTGATTGGCATCAGCTCTGTCAAGTCTCTGCAGGCCAGGCCTAGCCTCCTGCTTCAACCTGCAGCAGATTGTTGACACAGTGTGGAACAGGGATAAACTAACCCCTCAGCAGTGGATTTTGGCCCACTTCACTGTCATATACAAGTTTCATGCTGTCTTAAGCTGGCTTTGTCCAAACAGACAAGAGTCTGAATGATTGGAGAGCTGCTGAATGTCCACCAGTCTATAAGAGAATTTTACACAAGCTTTAGTTTTCATTGTCTTCTCGGTTGATTATGTATTAATCCTACTTTAAGGGTGTGACCAGCTCACATTTAAAACAACGATTTGATTTGACCAACATCTTTATTGCTTGCATCTTTTTTCTAAAGGTTTAGCCAAGACAAACATTTTTTCAAAAGCACCAACTACAAATACATTTTATTTTTCCTTTGTAATGGCATGTTTGTGTTAAGATAACTTGTGCCAAGCTTCCCAGCCATTGATGGATCACAACTTGAAGGCAGTAGGCCAGTGCTCAGGGAGCGTAGGCACGACAGAAATGCAGGGGAACAGAGCTGTTCACATAGCCTTTAACCGCTCCAGGACCAGAAGTCTCGGCCAACACATTTTATCATCTCTCTGGATTTTGTGATTTTTTATTTTTTTTTTACAGGAAAAGAAGTGGTGATTTCCCAACTTTGTCCATCTGCAGTGTTTCAAACAATGATTTTTTTTTTTTTTTTTTCCAACATCTGTCCTCTAGAGTTTACTCAAAGTATAGTACTTGTTTGGAAATGTGCCGCGTCTGAATCTGACGCTGGGAAGAGAAGGGGATTGGTTCCTGGCTCTTCAGGCATCAGACCTGAGTACAGCCCCGTATGTGTCCCTTCGGAGACCATCTGTTTCAGGGTCAGAGCCTCGATCCAGTCCCACGCCCTCCTCCTCTTCCATTCACCCATCTTTGGCTTGCTATTCCTCCACCAGCCTCTCTTGGGATGAAATCTCAGACCCAGCTCCCCGGAGATTGCTCGGTAGAAAGGCCCTCCAGTGGAGAGATTTTCAAAAAGCCGTTTTTAGAAGATTTGGTGCGATGATTCTCCGAGGGCTTCTAACATCCATCTAGGTGGTCTGATCGCTTCCCAAGTTTGTGTTACTGCTCATAATGACCATCTTTTTTTTCTTTCTCAAAAATCACATCACAAATTTGGTCCATTTTTTCACAATGTTAGGTTGGATTACCTCTGTAGACTGTTTTGCCTGGTTAAAGTAGCCGACCCTTGCTTCTAGATGTATACTATTTGCTTGGTTAGTTAATTTAGTTTGTTTATTTCAACATAATACACTTTTCTTAACGTGAGATAATCCAGCAGGAAAACATACTGTAATAGATGCTAACATCAAGATGTCATTGTGTCAGAGGGTTGTTGAATGGGAGGAGTGCCACAGTTTATGTGCATTCCATATCTCTAAAAATAAGTATGGGCTGTCACACCCAACAGTGACAAGCATAGTGGCTACACCAGGTGATGTGACACATGTGGAGGTGTTATAGTTAGTCTCTTGCTCATCGAATGTCCAATTGAAAGAAAAGACACTGACATGCCCACGATGGGTCACTCTAGTATGACTGGAGACCTACAGGCTTTGATGTTGCATCAAGTTGAACTTGTAAGGCCTTCATAATAGCCTTGGTATTATTATTATTATTATTATTATTATTATTATTATTATTATTATTATTATTATGACCATCCAGCATGTCTCAGGTTTACAAAAGTGTTTCAAAGGTTTATGAAAAGCAACTGTTTAGCTTTTACTGATGAACAGCATCGGTGGCCACAAGTGACAATAATGGTAAATTGTAAAATGTAGTGTATGGGTTAGGGTTAGCCACCTGGGGGTTGTTTGAGCACACAACTGCGTGTTAAAAATAAGAAATAAAATATAAATAGCATCGTACTCATCAAGTTTAATTGCTGAAATCTGGTAATGCTGGAACATCACAAAAAACAATTTCTCAAGACTAGAAGAACTTGTAGTCACTTTAAGTTTACCCTTCACGTCTATGAAGGTAAATATGGTGCAAAATGTAATAGCTTGTAGAACAAAAAATTATTTATGTTAAAAATCGCCCCTTTGTGATAGGGGAAAGCAGAATTGTGACGTTGCAGTGACGGATTCGAGAGGTCGTAATCACTGAGTTGTGATGGAAAGTGGACCTGAGTAAAAAATAAATGAATACAATGTATTATGTATGAGTACATGTAGCATTACAAGTTTGCAGCTGTCGTGTTCATTTAATTATCAATCTACACATTTGTAAATATTTTTTCTGTGACTTCACATTCAGAATACGGGTGTGTGAACATTTTTAAGAAGTGCAAATTTTAACGTACAAGTTCAGATTTTTTGTTCTGCAAGTTTTACAATTTGCCCCATATTTACCTTCATACAGATGAAGTGCTTTAAATAATATTTTCAGCAAGCTCTACCCTACATCTGACCTCTTGTTTTTTTTCCTGTCTGACTTCATTCTAGAAATGTCATTGTGTTCCCAAATTGTTTTGAGTACAGTGTTATCATAACCAAAAGAAATGATGACCCAAACTATGACCTAAGAACCCAAGTTGTAATAAGCTGAAATTATACTTTAAGTCTAAATGCCATAGAACGTTTTAGACGAAGAAACCAGCAAGTACTTCTTAAATTAAAGCTGAAAAACAAGACCATTAAGATGTATTCTGGTATGTGGGCAGTGGTTGCTTCTGTGTACTCTCAGCCTAAGGAAGAGTCAAGACCCCTTTTTTCTGAATGCTTCAGAAAAATTCACTTAGTCACTGTTCCCACTCCATTGTTTATCAGGCTTTGACAATGACCCTTCACTTCAAGTGTTTTATGTTGTTTCTTTCTTTGGGGAGCCATTTCCCAGAGAGCTTGCTTTCTCTTCTCTTTCTTTCTTTTGGAGTTTCTACTCTGGTTTTAAGTTATTTTGTCTTCCCATTTTCCTCAAATGTAGGGGGATTCTGCTGTATCCATGTGTTTTCCAGCGTCTTCCTTCCTTACATGTGCCATCACAGGCTGACTAATTTCATCCAGTGAATTTCTTTCATCTTTTTCTTCTGTCTCTCTTTTGAAGGGAACAGCAGCCATGGACTGAGGAAAAACGGCCTGGGTTTAGATTAATATCACAACTCAACAGGTGACCCTTGATCCCTCTCTCTCTCATTCCCTCAGTCTATATCTAATTCTTTATCCCTTGCTCACACAGAGACCAACAATTCTGTTCTTTGTATTTTTGCAATCTCTCTTGGCTACATTGCGTACTGGTTTCAATCTTTTGTAAATCTCTGCCTGATTTGTAACATCTGATAAATCCACTGCTTTCTTCCTTTGAAGCACTGAAATAGAAGGCCACAAATCTCAGCTAAAGACTTATGCTTGAATTATTATTTTATCTTTCCAGTTTGGTATTTCTGAAACATTAACCAATAATTCCTTTCTTACTAACCCAGCTTTAGGACTCGTGGCTCCTTCGCACTCTTAACATCAAGGCTTCTTATTCACATTTTCTTACTTTCAGTCTTTTTACATCCTTATTTCAGGTTTTGTCTTTGTACTGTTTTTGAAACTGATTGAAATACTGTTTTCTGGATTCAGTGTGAATCCAGTTTGTGTTGACCACTGAGAAGGCATGGGCAGTGCTATGGGACCAACACAGAAAGGAGTTCAGAGTACATCCCCAAACTGTTCAAAATCATATTTATTTTGTTTTGAAAGATTTGAAATAGCAGCATTGCTTTTTGAACAAGTTTCACTCAGGGTTATTGGAGAAATTTATTTGCTGTCTCACCAAGTGTTGGATGAGAAAACGATCAAAATGTGTTATCTGTATATGTTACCTCTCTGGGTTCAATACAGAGTTAGTTTATCCTAGCATTTAACTGTCTGCTGGCAGCAGTGTTGTAGTCTAGACCCACTTAACCAAGACCAAGTCATTACCAAGACTTGGAAGGGTTGAGACTGAGTCAAGACCAAGACCAGGACAGAGCAAGACCAGACCAGACCAGTGCCAGACAGCCATAACCACATCTTCTGTCTTCAAGATTCACTTTCTTGGGCGTGCATGTTAAGGGGGTGGGAAGAGGGGGTTAACAGTAACAAATTTCAATTTAGAAATGAGTCAAGTTAGTGGTTGCAGCAGGAAGTTTTACATCCAATCACGATAAAGAAAGAAAACATCTGCAGTTTTGGTCTTGACCGGCCTTGATATAAAACCTCAAGTCCTCTTTATCCAAGAGTTATTTAATGTTACTTCACTGTGTGTGTGTGTGTCTGTGTGTGTGTGTGTGTGTGGGGGGTGGGGGGGGGTGGGTGGGTGGGTGGGGGTGTGTGGGTGTGTGTGGGGGGGTGTGTGTGTGGGTGTGTGTAGGGGTGGGTGGGTGTGTGTGGGGTGGGGGTGTGTGTGGGGTGTGGGTGGGTGGGTGTGTGTGGGGGTGGGTGGGTGGGTGGGTGGGTGGGTGTGTGTGTGTGTGTGTGGGGTGGGTGGGTGGGTGGGTGGGTGTGTGTGGGGGTGGGTGGGTGGGTGGGTGGGTGGGTGTGTGTGTGGGTGGGTGGGTGGGTGTGTGTGTGTGTGTGTGTGTGTGTGTGTGTGTGTGTGGGTGGGTGGCCAGTAGCTTTACTATGCGCTATCAGGACTTCTGAGATGCTGTGTGCAGTCACTGTGCCCAGCTGTAAAGAAACGGCTTCGATGCTTGAGCTTACTACTCGTCAAACTAATATATTATAAAAACACACATACAGAGTGTCATTTAAAGTAATTAAACTGTAAAAGAAAGCCAGTCTTTTAGAATGTTAAATATTGTAAATATTGTCAACCTCTGCACAATGAAGCACAAACGTCCAAGTGAAGTAGCGGGTAGGCGATTTGAGGAGGGATGCTATCCTGCGTTAGCCTAGAAATCCAGCTCCCGTATGTCTTCTTTTACAAACCGGTCAAATGGCCTCCACATTTTCTCATACACCCCCAATTTGCCTCTCTCCATGGACATACAATGCACCATGTTCTTGATCCAAGCACTAATTGTAGGTGCCTCCATTTTCTGCCAGATAAGAGCTAAAGTTTTTGATATTAGATATCGGATTTGTTGGCTACAGGTGAAGTGCTTGACAGTTTTTGAGACCAAACACTTCCAAAAAGTATTCTTTGAAAATTAATATTTGGGCTGTAAAAACTCACAATGTTATAAATGTGTACATAGTGCATATACATATATATATATTTAAATAAATGGTAATTCATATGAATTGCTTCTGCATATTGAAATGGTGACCTTGTTTTAATTTTTTTCCTGTAAAAACATGGCAAATTTATTCCATTACACACAATGACTCTTCCATCATTGGAAAATTGCATTTTCCTCAATTGCTGTGTTGCTCGCCATGTTTGGAATTTGAAATATAAATTAAAAGCGACACGTAAGCTGATTAGACATTCTGGCTGGTGAGTGATCACTTTGATAATCTTTATTTATGTTTATTTTCACATTTGCAGTAATTGCATCAGTGATTTTTACATCTGCCCAACAACCAAACAACTTGCAAACCATTTTGCATGTAAAACTCTCTTAACTCTTTAAAGTTACAATCTCAAAGATCTCCTTTTCGTTGTCTTTGGCTGTAAGCGCTAACTGAAGGTGTGTTTTTTGGGTCTCTCTTCCCAGAGATCCAAACAGTGCAGCTCTCTACCCACCGGTGAGTTAAAGAGGGAGTTTGTTGCGTTAGCTCCACTGCTGGCTGAGTGGTATAACATTAACTGTGTCGCTTGTGATATTTTTCCCAAGAATGTCGCCAAAGACACCCAGTTCATAATCCTGCAAATACAAGGGCTTGCATCAGTGGGCCATCGGCTCAATCACCATTGTGTTACCTCATGCGGTGATAGATAGTGACTCAGCAGACGTTTATTCAAATAAAAATCTTTGAGATTATTACTTAAAACTAAGATCTTGGGACCCTATTGCTATGTGATTGCTACAATGTACCTGAAGGAAATGAATGACTCATGAAAGAACCTATTAAGGCTTAATGGATAACACTAGAGAAGGCTCGCAACTGGAGTGAAATAAGACTCTGTGTGTGTGTGTGTGTGTGTGTGTGTGTTTATAAAAAGATACTGGATCTTCATTTCATTTAGAGATTTTTTTACAAATATTGCCGAGTTGTCAGTTCTGTGTATTTCATGTATCAATATAATTAGGGAAAAACAGACGTATTGCTATGATTATTTACATCTCTGAGCCAAAATGTGTTTTCCCCTCAGACTGATTTACACAAACATTAGTCCAGAAGCTGCTGTTGAATGCAGCTTGTGTGGAGGCAGAGCAGGAAGCAGAATGACTCATGGGCGTTACGGCCCTGAGGATTCCTCTGCCTCTGTCCAAGGTGCTGGAACACTTTGCATAATTTTCCTCTTCCTCCTCCTCTTCGTCCTTCACAGAACCAACTCGGACTCTGCTCTCCACACAAGCGCTATGAACCCAAACCCTCAGGACCCCTTTGGCATGAACCAGCAGATGGGTCGAGGTCCCCTTCAGCGCAATGGTGAGAGTAACACACACACACACACACACAACCAGAACACAAGAGAGTTCGCCTTAAAAAAAGAGTAGTTTCTTTATTTGTGTCCACTTGACTGTGTTTTGTAAACTATGTCCTGCTACTATGTGTCCTTGATTGTGTGACAGCTAATGGAAGCTTGTATTTTACATTAGCTTCATCATTTGGATCCATTTAGTCTTTTTACACTTCATCTCTGTTTAGTTTAATTTTTTTTGCCACTCAAACTGCAAAATTTAAGACCTCTTGTGTCGAGCTTTAAACCAGTTTCATCCCAGATAGAGAGAGAGAAAGAGAGATAGATATTTATCTGTACTGATCTCAGTTCCTCATTCACTGGCCAGTCACCTATCTTCCATCATCAGACTTCCATCTCAACTAGCATGGGCTGGTTTACGATTATAACGGTATGATAACCTTTAGCAAAAAATTTGCGGTATTGCAATTACAGCTTTAAAATGTTTTTTTTTTATTTTATTTTAAATGTCTGGGTAAAAAACAACTTTGAACACAATGCTTTTTATTTAAAAACTAAATAGCAGTTTCTCTGCTTGACCACTCATGAAAACCGCTCATACCTTAGTAAGGGTTTTCTTTCAAACCGTGGTATACTTTGAAAATGGAAACCAGCCCATGCCAAAGCTCAACAAGCTAACAGAAGCCTTCTAGTTATATAGTTTTAGAGAATACTATAGATCCAAGATGAAACCGATGAAGGGCGGAGCTCAGAGAAAGAGTCGTAATTACAACTCTATCTGCTACTTTAGCACCTCGGACAGCGCCATGGATTTAACAATACAAAGTTAAACTCGATTTATGGTCCTGTGGAGGCTCCACGCACAGCTTTCACCATAGCCTCTATAAGTGGCCTGAAGTTCATACTTGTGCGTTGATCTAATAGTAGGGCCGGCTTGTGTGTGTTTCTCTGACTATGACTCTACTATGACTATGACAAAGTGTCTCCCCTGTGCTTTCTGACCACAGTTGGAAAACTGTAGCAGAAAAAGTTAACCCTCTCCTTGATTTCATGTTGTCTGTGGAGGAGAAACTTGAAATGAGTCGGGGAAAAATGCAACGCTATGAATTCACGGCCGAGCAATGTGTAGTTACATATTTCGAGAGGTTATCAGGCTACGGAGTAGGGTCTGGCAGAGGTCGTTGTCTCCAGATACCTACGTACGTAACCACGGCATATCTTTTACCAAGAAACATACATCACGCTTTAGCCTACGTATACTTCAGAGCCATGGTCGGGGCCATAGATCCTACATTGCACAAACCTCAGTCAATGAGCCGGCAAACTAGACTAATGAGCTCAACAACCTGCCTGCCCCTGCACTCTCTCTGCATAGCATTCCTCCTCAAATCGCCTACTGGTTACTTCACTTGGATGTACTGTATGTGCTTCATTGTGCAGAAGTGGACTCCAGAACACTTCAAGAGCATGATTTGGGACTACACAACATGTGTGTAAACCAATCTTGGTCCAATATGCAACTTTCTTGAGTGTGATGTGGGAATCTCTAGTGCACATTCAAATAGGATGGACATTTTAGTGAAGTAGGTTACATCTATTATTATTCAAAGCAGGATATTTTTGTATATCTGAATCATCATGTGTGTTCTAAACCCTGTACTCTCCTACTAGCAGCAACCTATTTGTTTATGAACAAAACCTTTGACTCAACATAATATTAGAAATAACAAATAAAACACAAGTCTCGAGTCATTTGTCATTATCATTGCCTACCCATAGAGCTGCTAACTGTTGACAGACTTCCTCTCCATCGTTATGGGAAAAGATCTTGTTATAGTGATTTTTGGTTTGGCTGCATTGACATTGGCAGTACATTCCCCAAGTCATGCACTGACATTCACATAAAATATTAAATGCCTTTTTTAATTATTACATGCCTTTGCGGTCTCTCTTAGAAAAACTCCACTTCCCTACATATAATAGGGCTGCACAATATATTGTTTTTTTTAATCACCATTGCAATATAAACTTGCACAATAAACACATTGCGAAAAACTGCACTTCAAATGCAACTGCCTGTCTTGTTTTTATCGTGCCTTTTATGTTCAATTCAATGTTCAATTTGTTCAACAAAGGAATGTTAGAAATTAATTCCTTTCATTTGTTTTAAATTCAACATTTCAATCAATTTGTTGTATTTCAGCAAAATACTGAAAGCAGCAGAAATGCAGAACACTTTAATATCTGTTTACATATCACAAGTAATATCATTACCGCGATATTCAACACTGATGTTACATATCACATATTACTCTCATTTTGTGCAGCCCTAACATATCATATATTTGAATTTCTGCTTGGGGCTTGATTTGTGTGCAGTGCTGTATGTGTTGCTGACGTGGTGTGACACAAACCTGTTGTTTCATGGAGTGAGTGTAGGATCATGTGGAGCAGAGCTGACAGGATCTATTAACAAACGAAAGGCAGGTGGAATATTCACAGTATGACAAGCGCACCACCCTCCAAGGGTAGGAAACAGCCGAGAGTCTAAGGAAGAACCACTTGTTTATTGAGACATCACCCAAAACTCTCCAGTGCATTGTACTTGAAGGCAGAGCTCGACTGTATGTCATTGCAGCACAGAGTCAACATGTTTTCAACTCCGTCACATGCACTATGCAGGCTGCTCCTGTACCGGGCCCATGTCATAATTATCATGCTAGTTTATGGTGTTTGTGTTGCTTCTCTGCTGGTCATTTATTAACAGAGAACACAGTCCATCCAGCCAGCTGCTTTTCAGTCTTGTACAATATACACAAATCCCCGTCAGGCCTTTTGTTGGATCAAAATGTTGTGTAAATCCTTTTTGTAGTAAAAGGAGAAAAGATCTATAAGTCATATAATGACTCCTCCGTCCTCTTTCTGCCTCTCCTGACCTGTTTGTCACGTTTGTCTGATCTCAGCGCTGATGAAGTGTCTGTGGATAAGAGCAGTGGAGTATTTTTCACTGTTTTAGTCAAGTTTAAACAGGATATTGCCTTAAGATCTGGGCCAAGTATGAGTTTCACGTACTACCAGATTCAACCCAGTGTATATAAATAAATTGTCTGTTTTTTAAGTCTCACCTTAGACCCAGTTGGAAATGTTGGCCTGCGTGTGTTGTTTACAAAATAGCTGCTATTAGGTATTTCATGTTCATGATTGCTTAATATTTTGTTATGCACATGTCCCGTGAAACGATTATTTTAATTTCAAACTAATCTACAGATTATTTTCTAGGTTAATCATTTGGTCCCATAAATCCTATGACAAGTTCCCAAAGTCAGTGATAACATTTTAAAATGTGATATTTAGTCCAATGAACAGTCCAAAACCCAAAGATATTCTGTTTACCATCAGAGAAGACAAAAGAATATTTCAATTTAAGAGGCTGTGAATGAAAACCAGTGCCTGAGAAATGAATTGAAGTTAAGATTAGTTAAGATTTTTTACTTTTTAATTTCATCTTAATTGAAAGAAAAACACAGCACACCCTGTATCAAGTCAGATTTGATTCAATTATCAAAATTCTTTCTGTTTAATTTTCTTTGGATTTACTAATTTAAAAGAAATTGTATTAAAGTATTTGTGCAGAACCTCCTTCAATGCAGAGCTTCCAGCACGCCTGGAAATAATCCCTTCTAGTTAAACTGTATATGTGGGGAGATGATTATATTTCCTCAGAGGTGAACTGAGCTGGCTGTGGAGGATCACATAGTGTATACAGTACCATAGCTGGCTGTGTAGTCTACCAGCACATACTACACATAGCGGTACAGTACAGGCTGTACACATGTCCTTTCCTCTAGAAGAAGCTAGGACACCAAACTGGTTTATGTTAGGGAGCGCAGCCTCATCGGCTCACTGGGAAGCCCCAGGGCCTCTATGTTGAATGGTAAATGTTTCAGCGGGTTTGGAGTGGTGTTAAGCCCTGGCTGATTAAAGAAGCATCTAAATAGAAATTACAGCTATGAGTCACACTGCTGGGATGGAAACTCTTAGAGCAGAGGAGCTCCGCTACAGTCTTTTTGGTGCGATCTCCTTTCTGCCAGTTGTTGTCAGTGGAAAAGGAGCAGCATCAGTCATGTAATGTTATGTTAACCCATGCAGCTGAAAGGCCTCTGATTACTGCAATGATCTAGCAATAGACAGTGACGTTTTTTTTTTTTTATATTTCTAGACCCATATCGAGTGCATTGCACAGTATAAGTGATCCAGCCAGGGACACAAACCAGCCGTTTTCCATCCCAGTTGTCCTGTTTCCGTTCCACTTGCACCTCTGCGAGCAGAAGCGAGTCGACTCCTTTTGAAGGGGAAATGTAATGCTGCCAGTAGGGCTGTATCAAATAGTTTGAAGCTTCATTCATTATGTTGACATTCAAATTCTAAATCAACATTCAATCAAAAAACTATTCATTCTGTTTAAATTCAGTATTTCTACACATTCGCAGATAAAGATTTAAAATACAATAATATTGTTAGTATTATACTTTTGTTTGTAGAATTATATCTCAGTGGTGGCTGCGTAGGATTGTTTCCGTCTTGATGACGGTGTGTGATCCAAACACTTACAATAACTCAAGAGCACTGTAAAGTCGAAAGGAAAAACATATAGTACATATAGTAGATGGAATTATTTACAAAATTCACATGTTTTTATCTAACAAATATTCTGCTTCAATCCATATCTGTTGCTGTTTATCCCTTGAAATACATTTTCTCTGGGGTAAAAAAAAACAAAAGTTTGGCACCCACCTGCATTAATGGGGCGCTCTAGCAGTGACCAAACTGCACCATAAATTACATTCATATAACCAAAACGAGGATTTCTTGTATTTTTGGGGTGATGATGTCCTAAACCATGACAACAGACGTTCAAAGCTTTATTTGAAAACCTTGTGTAAAGCGTGAATGTGACATTGGGTACAGTCCTAGATGCCAGACTGTTGAACCTCATTGTCCTATCTGCTCAACAGCCGGAAAGCTGCTCTCCAAAATGAACAAGCCTCAGAGAGACTGAGAGCATGAAAGGACAAGGACTTGGTGGGCAATGGTTCAAAAAGCTAATGGACGTCTGTGCTCTGAGGAGACTTGAAAGAGACGTCAAGAGAAAAGAAAAAATATTTTCCTAATAAGTAACAGAGTGCACTAAAGTGTTTTTGCTGAACACTAAAGATACACACGGAATAGACAAAAGTTAAAAGGAGGGAAAGACAAAGGCATGTGTCTGGCATCGGGTCTACAGTAAAAAGCTAAAGAAAGAGGCTTTTTGTGGCATGAGAAAAACAATGGCTCTTTCTTCATTGCTCATCAGTCTATGAACCCCCCCCACCCTCCTCCCTGTCCTCATCTCTGTGACTGATAACATGATGCCAGATGCCCAGCTGTTGTGTTTATGAAACTATACAGTAATATCTGTGTGTATTCCAAAGGGCCTGTTCCCGTCAGAGCGACTGATTATTGTTAACCGAACTAATTCAAACAGCTGGTTATTATTGAATATCCTCTAATGTTCCTCTGCTTTTTGTTTTTATGTCTTTTCTTTATTTCTCTATTTAAATAGCCTCACCGTCCTTCATTTTTCTTGTTTTGTTTCTTTCTCCTCAAGGCTGGAATGCAGCGAGTGTAAATGAGTCAGAGCTGGACGGCTCCGGAAATGGTGAGTTGCACATTCCTTCCGTGAGAGAGGAATAATATCCATTAGTTTGTCTTGTAGAACACATGTCTAATTCAAGTACGTTCTTCTCTGCAGTCTTCTCCTTCCCCACCCTGACTAACGAGGATAATCTATTAGGTGTCAATAAGCCCCTTCCCAAGCAGCTTTGGGAGGCCAAGAAGGTGAGGCAGTAGTACTTCTTACATTAACGTCTGGTTGATTCTGTCTGTGCTGATCGTCTGCATGTTTTGGCATTCATTGCTCTCGCATCGTGGTGCATTGTTGCCGTGCTTACAATGAAAATGACCTGAATGTGTTTTGAGAAAGGCCACTGTGTCACATTAGGTGATTGTGACACTTTATATTCCTGCTGACTGACAGGTTAGACTCCACTCTGAACCTGTTTTTTCTGCATGACCGCAAATATCAGGCAGGCTGGGTCGGAGACTAATATCTGGGATTAGGAATGTCAATGACAACGACATTTAAAGCATCATGGAAAAAAACTAGACGGGGAACTTCAGAACAAAGGAGGCATATTTTTTTGCACTTTATTGTTAATTTATATTGTATTATTAAAGAGAATATAATATTGCTAAACAGAACATGATGTTGTGTGCACCAAACAAAGACACAGACTTTTAAAAAGGAGCCGTTGAATAGAGGAGACACAGCCTCGAAATCAAGTTTTTTAATATTTAAAGATTTATCAAAAAATATTTATTCTTCACACTTTTTTATAAATGTTTGTTTATGTAACTTTAACTGTTTTGCTTGCAGAAAGCTTAAAGATTTGATTATTTGGAAGCTCTGTCAGACGCTGAGCCACGTTGCCGTCCCCTGGCGATCAGATTGCGAGTAACCACGATTGGACCATAAGAAAATAGTAACTATCGCCCAACCCCCAGTTTCTTTGTAACTGTCATAATAACAATTCAGTGTTTGATCTGTATAGTGAGGTATACACATTTTGAATTTTGCAAGTGGTATCCGCAGATTTAGGAAATGGTATATAAGAGGAACAGTTAGACCAAAGCATCCCTAAGGTCCCAATGGCAGCCATCATGTTGTCTTCTTTTTGCTGGAGTTGTCTTGTCTTTTGCCTATTTTGCCCATTCAGTCTTAATGCCATAAACATGTCTGTGCTGAAAGGCTGAATAGCAATCTACATTACGCAATCAACCTGGAACTCATGTTCTGTTGATTAAATATGCAGTGTGGGAGTGTTATCTAATTGTAATTTTTGTGTTTCTGTCTCAGGTCCAGTCTCTGGCATCAAGGCCTAAATCATGTGAAGTGCCTGGAATCAAGTAAGTCTGAGGGCAGAAGTCAATGTGTATTGTTTTTTGCTTATTCGTAAATAAACCTTTTCTTTTTATTCTATTGCACCCAGACGATTAGTGTGATGATATACAAAGCATTTGTGATGCCACAGAGGCAGTAGCTGCTTTAGCTGGTCAGCAGAAACAATGGAATCCCAAGAAATGAAATGCCTCACATTCCCACCTCGACAAACAGGATGTCTGTGTGTCCTCTTTAGACCTCTAACACCCCCTTTTGAAAAAAGAGGAACAGAGTTATTACAATCAGATTCCATGGGCATTGTTTTCCCACCGCCAAAGACCTCCGGTGTCATGTTGTGATTCAGAAGGAAACGGACATCTCTATTTATTTTTTTTCTAGTCAACTCATTTCCTGTACTATGTTGCCAGTAGATGGTCATGCATAATTTTTTTTATTTAAGCAAAAGTGCAAAATGGTCCAGATGACAATGTATAGAAAGTACACATACCGAAGAAGGCACAGTGCACCTCCTGCACAATCCTTCCCTGCAACCAAATGTTTCCACACCAAAACAAAGAGAGGAAATACGGGAAGGAGGGAGACAAGCAAGAACGATGTCTGCACCTCACAAACAAGACGCACACAAACAGACAAACAAACAAACAAACAAGAGGCAATGACAGGGAGACTGGCATAAGACAAAAGGGACACACGCACCAATAGAAGCAAGAAGGCTGTAGCACAGGTCTACAGCATGGATTTCAAAGATTCAGCCATGCTGAGCCAAGTGTCCAAAGTCTTTCGTGCGGCTCCATTTCTGCGAGCCGTAGAGAGCTACATATATATGACATCCAAAAAGGAAAGGGTCTATGTACAAATGGACAAAGTCATGAAGTGGTTTTGCATGGGTTGCACTCATTCTCTTGGCCACTGTAAGTCCAGCAAACGCAGCACGTTGTTAATGTTTTAGAGAGCTGGAAGGCTGACCGACCGATCATTCAGAATCAAAACATGGACAGTAATAGGTCCAGTGTAATTAATCAGGGTTAGGGCTATTTTGGATGCAATGTTGTTCCAGAACTGATCAACAGGAGAGCACTCCCAGATCATGTGAAGATATGTACCTTGTGCTTTTAGTAGGTAACAAGCCAACCTTGCCAAAAATGTCTTTTAGACAATGAACCCCCCTCTGTTCCCATTGTGGTGCTGTTTTAGGCCTCCCACCAATCAGGAGTGCTGTATTGTTGAATAATGGAGAAAATGTGTGCCAGTTACAAGCTATATAGCAGTATGTTTCAGCCAATCTCCAAGTTTTGATAAGATGAGAGATAATTGGGCCAAAGCGTAGCTAGCACTGTTTGTTAGAAACCATGGCAAAAAGAACGTCATGGGGTGACCAAGGCTCTGTCATAGCACTTTCTAAGGTACGGCAGCAAACAGGCACAAAGCACCAAAAATAATGTTTAAAGTTGGGAACTGAATGCCACCATCCTCTCTCCTCCTCTGTAGAGTAGACATCTGGAGTCGCGGCCGCTTACCTTTCCAGATTTATTTAGATACTGCTGATTGGAATTTATGCCAACAACCAGAGGGAGGGGAGAGAGGTGGCATAGAGCTCAGAAAATTAATCCCGGGTAAAACATTCTTTTTAACCACAGAGATACAGGCTTGAATAGACATGTGAAGAGGTCATGCATAATTGAGAGATTATAGTATCTTACAGAAAGCAATCCAGGCTTCCTGTATTCCTGTGCAGCCAGCACCAAGCTGCTTGGACCTCTTTATTTCATGTTGTCTCTTTTTTTCTGACCGAGAGAAAGACACACACTGTTTGTGTGTTTGTGGAGGCAAGCATTTGTTCATTGTTTTGTGTTGAGCCAGTTTGTGTGGGGACAGACAACAATGAGTCACTGTTGCTGCTCATGTGCTGTTAATGCAGCGTATGGACAGAAATGGAAATTAGTGAAGTAGTGGAGGAAATGGAAAGTGGGTGTAAAAAAAAAAGAGAGGCTAGAAGATAAGTGGATGGGAGTCAAAGAAACGTCTTGTCAATTAGGAATGGCAGTGGCAGCACATTAAAGGACCCTACATTTAATTGTGCACAGTTTTTACATAAATTGAAATGGTTTCTGGTTTTCTGTGTATTTTCGCTGCAGTATATTCCCCTCACCGGAGCAGAACGCCGGCCTGTCCCACTACCAAGGCTTGTTAAATAGCGGCGGCTCCCTGCCTGACCTCAGCAACCTGCACTTCACCTCCCCACTCTCCACACCGCTGGACCCTGAGGACAATGGAGGGTATCCTAATCTCAGCGGGGGCAGTAGCACCGGAAACCTGCCGGCCGCCTTAATGCACCTAGGCATCGGCAATTCACAGGGTGGGTGCGTGCGTGCGTGCGTGCGTGCATGCGTGTGTGCATGTGCCTGCGTGTGTGCATGCCTGTTTCATGTTTCTTGGCCTTTTTGTGGCATACTGGTAATTATTAAGTTAATTATTAATTCTGAATGTCTGCCCATGCTTTGGTACTGTCACTTACAAGAATTTGTCTTCTTGCAGGATTTGGGGTGTTGCCTAGCAACACAACTCTAATCATAGTCAAGCTGTCGTTCAGTGTGTTGTCTGAATTTACTTGGTTGTTGAACATGTGCCCCTTCTGAATATTGAGACTAAAAAAATCTGTGTGTGAAAGTGAACCATCATCTGTAGGGATTCTAGTATCTGTGAGTTTAATAATCGGAAGGTCTGTTCAAGCTTTAGACTCAAAGTTGGGAGCCACTGCTGCAGCGCTTTGAGCAAGTTCCAGGTTTCTTCCTCTGCCAACCGAACCATACATTATGGATAGTTCATTGAATGATCTCTCTGTCTCCAACTTCCTCACTATGAACTCTGCTGCCTGATCTGATCACACCCACCGCTGCTCCCTCTTCTCAGTCTTTCCTTTCTGTAGTTTTTGAGTGTGTGTGTGTGTGTGTGTGTGTGTGTGTGTGTGTGTGTGGTTGGGGGCTCCCATGTTGAACACAGTGCAGCTTGGCCAAGCACCAAACTGAAAGGGGAACTTTCTGACCCTGTTTTGGCTCGTTACAATCAGCCCTTTTCTTTTCCCTCAGATTCCCTCTGTCTTCTCTTTTTCTTCTCTCAGCCCTCCATCTTTCTCTGCCTCCCCAGTCACACAATAAAGTGTAGTGTTTCAGGTCAAGGACTGGAGAGCATGCTGGAAAATCAAGTACATACCACATCATAACTTCCACATGTTTTCCTTGGTTTCTAAGGATTCTGGATTTACAGCTGCCGTTTTAGATTCATTCTAATTTACTCATACTTTTTCAATCTGTCTGATTGATGTGCCCATGTCTTGTTATCTTTACTGTCCCTGCAGGGCTCTCCTCCTCTCTGAGCAATCCCTCAATTCAAGGGTCTCTCAACAATTGCCAGCTGCAGTCGTCGCTCAGCAGTCCCTCCATCAACTCATCCCTGCGCCTGTCCAGCAACTCCCCCCGGCGACGGCCTGCTCCCATTAGCCCCCTTACCTTGTCTCCTGGCACTGAGCAGCGCAGGGGTCTGGCCAAGCAGCTGTCTCCCACCATGTCCCCGTCACTGTCCCCCATCACACAGGTACACACCCCCTCACATTCCTCTTATAGCAAGAGGGATTGTTTACTTTGTAGTGCACTGGATTAGCAATATAAAAATGTACCTATCTATAAAACTGAGTAGTATGAGAAACAGTAGTTTTGTATACTGTTTGTGCAGACCATGAAAAATAAACTCAGAGGTGATTTGTGGGAACTTTGGAATTGACTGAGTTGATTTGTTGGGGCGTTTCCAGTGTCATTGCATTGTGTAAACTAGAAGAACCACTGCTGTCGAAAATACTAAAACTAGAGTTAAAGCTAAAGTATTGTAACAAACATTTGTGTTCAATCAGGAATGTACGATGATAGAAAATAAAGTTTGACATCCAAGTAAAAAATCTTGCCATTGCAAAAAATACACAGGTGCAATTGTTTTTACCCCTGCATTGATGGAGAGAGTGCTGTAATGAGTAATGACACTACGTTCAGAATAAATAAACATCAAGTCCCAACTCTTCGTTAATCTTGTAGTCAGTCTTTTAAGACTGTTCCCGGCTTTTCTCTATCCTGTGTAGGGAGTTGCTTTGGATACCAGCAACATGCCAAGAGAGCCGCCCCCACCCTATCCACTCTACCAACAATCCCAGCATGCAGTGGACCAGGGCCGACAACGCCAACAACAACACCAGCAGCAGCAACAACACCAACAGCAGCAGCAACAACAACACCACCAACAACAACAACAACAACAACACCAACAGCAGCAGCAGCAGCAACAACACCAACAACACCAACAGCAGCAGCAACAACACCAGCAACAACAGCAACAACACCAGCAACACCAGCAGCAACAACAACAACAGCAGCAGCAGCAGCAACAACAACAGCAGCAACAACACCAACAACACCAACAACAGCAGCAGCAGCCTGTTTCCCCCCTTCAGAGCATCTCTCTGGACTTCAACACAAGCCAAGTAAGTGGTATAAAAAGCGTCTTTGTCAGGGTGTGTGTGCACGGACAGCACGCTGACGCACACACACACAAAATCATATTTTGTGCTCCAGTCTTTGCGGTGTTCTGTGCATGCACATTCCTGATGGTTATTATCCGCTTTTGGCTCCCTGCAGGGCAGAAGTTAGTGTGGGAGATCAGATACAACTTTGTAATTCTAATAACTCACACTAAGCTGAGCAATCACATGCACTGTGTAATTAGTTGTTTAATAGGCATTTATAATATTCTGTCCATGCCCATAGCTATAAATATCAAGACATGGATATTCCCTCATATTACCATTGAGGCAACGACAAAATAGATGCAAGGCGTGAGTTTGTGGAAGATTTTGTTGCAGTGTGTGCTGAAGCTGACATGCCGCTTGAGGAAATGAAGAGGATACGTCCGAAGAGGATACGACCAATCAGCAGTCTGCAGACTACTGATTGGTCGTAGAGAATCGTCACTATTCACTGCGTCATCATTGCTAGCGACAGACGGGGGTGTCATGAACAAACCCGCCGTGTCATCTATATTATTGCCTAACCAATAATAAAAGCTTGGACCTACTCCATCTTAGTTAACCACTTATATAAAGTTACGTTATTTATTTACGGCCATGACATAGTAAATCATAGAGACTTGCAGACAGTTTGCTCACTTCCAATATTGGACAACAAGGTGATGTTTTTTCCTTTTGTTTTTTCATTGACAGCACAACAACATGGCTACACTCTTCAACGACCCTTTCATGGAGCAACAGTTTTCCAATCGCCAGACCAAGACCCACCCCTATACGGTACAGGTTGCGATACACACAGGCACACACAGGCACACACAGGCACACACACACACACACACACACACAGGCACAGGCACACACACACACACACACACACACACACACACACACACACACACACACACACACACACACACACACACAGGCACACACACACACACACAGGCACACAGGCACACACAGGCACAGGCACACACACACACAGGCACACACACACACACAGGCACACACAGGCACACACACACACACAGGCACGCACACACACACACAGGCACGCACACACACACACAGGCACACACACACTTGCACAGGCACACACATACACACAGGCACACACCCACACGCACACACACACACAGGCACACACACACACAGGCACACACACACACACAGGCACACACACACACACACACACACACACACACACAGGCACACACACACACACACACACAGGCACACACACACACACACACACACACAGGCACACACACACAGGCACACACACACACACAGGCACACACACACACACACACAGGCACACACGCAAGCTAGCGTGCAAGCAAGTTGTTCGTGTAAATGTCTTTATTTTCTTTACAGGAAATGTCTGTGGCATCAGTTCATCACCACTGTTGTTTTGCCCTTTCAGCAGGATGTATCTACATCTTGTGAAAGGATTGTCGTACATCTGGGCCCCGGCAATAACTAGTAAATAAGTTTTTGTCAGACTACAGAGCTGAACAGACTCTGTCAATGTCAGTTTTAGTGTTAGGAAGGGTTTCTGTGCACTGTGGATGTTTGTGGAAGACATCACAGAGAATCAGCATGCCAATGTGAACTCGACAACTCGGCTCACAGATTCATTGTATTTTGTTTTGTTTGCCATTTTCTCTCTGCCATCTGCCGTATAGTTGGACCAGTTCACGCTGTTGGAAAACGCGATGAGCTCCTCAGCAGGGGGTTCTTGCTTTGACCCCTCCTCCTCTGCCTCCTTGCTCTACTACTCCCAGGCTGCCCTCTCGGGGCTTGGTGGTAGCCATGGCAGCCTGCAGGACCCAATGCACATGAGGTCCAACATGCTGTACACCAACTGCAGCGGAGGACTGCCCAACATCATACTCACCGGTAAGTCAAACAGGTGGGTGGCTTGTTTTAATGTCACCCATAAGTGAATTCTGGGAAAGAGCTTAACAGTAACTGTTCATTTTCTTCATAAAGATTTTGATTGTTGCCATATGCCTGACCCATCCAAGACAGACTTACCACGAGCAACAAGATTGTGAAATGAGGGTTTATGCCCCTGTAGAAGCCATAGGTCTGCATGAAATCAACCTTGTTTCAAGAAAAACATGTTTTATTCACAATGTCATAAATAGGTACACTGCCCACAATCCTTAGTGTAACAGCATCGGCTCTGATTGATGGAGCAAGCTGTTACCATGGAAATGTATATTAGAAAAAAAATTTTTTTTTTTGCGGCATATCAAATGACTTTTGGTCGGGATTTTTCTCGTAGCTGGTTGGCTTGGTTCCAGACTTAAAACTTTTATATGAGTATTTTCTGAAACATCAATGACATCATTGAATGGGGAAAATCACTTCCAAACTAGAGCTGTTCAAAAAGGGGTCGATCACTGTTGGGCTGTGTAGTATGTTGTAAAAAACTAAAAAAAATCTCTCAATGGCAATAATTAATTGTTTGAACAGGTAAAACTCCAGCAACACGTGTTGGATACAGAACAACGTTGTTGTTAGACAAACGCATTTTGGCTTGTGGCCTTCATCCTGTGCCACTGCAGTTTTATTCATTCTTATTCTGCTTCTACAAGACTTATGTGTATGCTTTGTTTTATTTTTAAATACTGTTTATTGAGCCCCAGTGCGGAAATTACAATGTACACTCTGTTTGTCAGTAATCACTACACACAGGTCTGAAATACACACACACACGCAGGGGTTGAATACACGCTCACAGACACACAGTGCTGACGTACAGTATTACCTTAAAAGTTTAGTTTGCCGTTTAGTGTTGGGCCGGTCATGGTAAGTACAATCGGCGTATCATCTCTTGTTTATGAAAACAGCTGCAGCTGAAACCAAGTTGACGAGTGCTCGTCCTGAACCATTGGATTAGATTAAATTAGATCGACCTTGTTGATCCCACATTGGGAAATTTCAGTGCTACGGCAGCAAAATATCAGACACACATGTGTTCAGTACATTCATTCAGCAAAGTCGTAAAACCGAGGCTTCAAGCTAAGACATTTGTAGTATTTAGTTAATGAATATAATGAGAGATGAGGGCATATGGCCTTTAATAATAATAATAATATGAGGGCATATGGCCTATAATAATAATAATACGATTGGCTAAAGTAAAATGCGCTCCGACCACCATTGGCAATGTGATTCTACGTATATTATGGTATCGCTTAAGACTGATTGCGGTTTGGCAGCGGTAAAGCATTGTCTCCAGACAGTGTTCCCACGGTGCTGTTTCACTGAAGACAAATATTAGTGATGTTTCCCTGAGGCTGAAATGCAAGAAGTTTTTGTTGGGTTGATATATTTTTTGCGGGGAACATGGACATACCTTCATGAAGACTTGTCTGTTCTGCCTTGGGCTCCAGCTGTTTTAGCGGCTGATATTTGGGTCTAACATGGACCGACAGACAGGGATGATCCAGTTTAAATGGAACTGTGTTACAGGGAGGAGCGTGTCAGATGTTTTTTTTAAGAGTTGTCATGACTAATGATGAGGACAGCGAGACTGTTTGCTAGAGCAGGAGGAAAGGTTTTCTTGGACGGAGGACACATTCACCCACCACCATCTGTTTCCCTCTCTCAGATGACTCCAGTCTGTCAAAGGACATCAGCAGTGCCCTCTCTACGGTGCCTGAATGTTTTGACTCGGAGGGAGGCTTCCAGTTGGAGGACGAGCTGCGCATCGAGCCCCTCAGCCTGGACGGTCTGAGCATGCTCAGTGATCCCGACATGGTGCTGCCGGACCCATCAGTGGAGGATACTTTCCGCAGTGACAGACTCTGAACATAAAGAGCCTCACAGGTTCCAAGAAAGATAGCACAAACATGGATTTGCAGTGTACAGTGTGTATACATCTGAATATGCATGCAGACAATCTCTATAGGGCCACCGTGCATCCATCCACTGCCACTAAGATTCATTAAATGTGAAAGACACCATGTACACAGTCATGCACGCACACTTTTTAAGGCGGAGATTTGTGAACAAACACTGTTCACACCTGCTTCAGATTCCCTTCATACATGCTCGAGCTTGTATCTCGCAGACATTGGTTGCCTAATGAATTTCTGGGTTTAAAATCAGCTTTGGGACAGAAACCGGTCCAGGTCTGAGAGTCTGCACCTCTTCCTCCCTCCCTCAAACCCCAAAAGACTCGGACGAACATGTGAGGCGATCCCACTTCTTTCTCTCCTCACCAGCTCACAGCCCCCCTGAAGCTATGGCAACCTCATTGCCATGGTTACACACCATAGCAACCCTATTGCAAAGCTGAAGAGCAGCAGGAATGCCAACACACACACACACACACACACACACACACACACACACACACTCACACACTTTTCTTACAGCCCCAGTAAGCGAGGCAAAGGGAGCCCAGAGCTGTTCCCTGTTCACAGCTGGAGCGTTGACATGTGTCGGTGGTAAAACATCTGCAGCCCAGTTGTCGTCAGGTGAAGTAAAAAACACAAAAACAGCCATGTGGCTACTTCAGGCTCTTGAACAATCAAGGTAGAAATGAAGTCTAGAGAGATTAGAGCTTTTGTTTTAAATGTATTTCTTTACATGTAATATCAGATTATGTTTTAGATGTTTGCCATATATCTATATATATGTATGTGTTTTTTATATATATATATATATATATATATCAGGGCTGTCCCCTCTTAGTCGATTACTCTACTAATCTGTGGTTTTGGCTTTAGCCGACTAAGATTTCTTTAGTTGATAAGTCATTTATGCTTTAATTACTAATTTCCAAGAAACCTATGAGCACATTTCTGGTGAACACCAGATTTAAAGTGGTGCATTTGCAGTATTAATTATGCAGAAACTCAGTTTTACAGATTGTTAATTAACGACATTTATATTGAGCTTTTCTAGTCTTAACCACCTCTCAAAGCTCTGTCGATTAAATCAACTCATCGATTAGTCGACAAAATCAGGTGTTAGTCAACTAAGAATTTCTGTCAAGGACAGCCCTTATATATATATATATATATATATACTTTGTGTGTGTGTGTATGTATGTGTATATATATATATATATATATATATATATATATATATATATATATATACACACACATACATACATACACACACACACACAAATAACACATAAGCCTCAATTTCAGTCGGATTAAATTGTATTTTCAAACTCGAAACAAAAAGGGCAAAAGTGTTTACAACGATGAGATTTTATTAAGTAACTATTACTGAAGAGTATAGATTTTTGAACTCTATTTAAGAGATACAATTCTAAGATGTATTAAATGAAAGCTATATTTTTCTTTGCAATTTGGTTGGATATTCCCTGTGTCCTCGGTCACAGGTGATTTCTTCTGGCAGGACTTATTCAGCAGTGGGACAGCATCGAGATCCTTTTAAAGAAGGAACTTCAACATTTTTCTTCTTTTTTTAATACTTCTATGTACAGTAATTGCATGTTTTATTTTACATTTTGTACTGACTTGTAATGGCGCTTTAACTGTACTTTAAACCTTGTTTTGAATAAGGGCATGCGAACTGTGGATCAATTATGCCCTAAATATCTGTTTGCATCTGGCTTTCTGTCCTCGTGTCCCAGCAGTACAGTGCCCCCCCCAGTGACTTATTCAGAGAGCAGACTGTAATCATGTGGACATCGGACATCATGTAACATTGCACTTATCCTCTTTTGCACTAATTGGTTCACAGTGTGTAGACTGTGTGTAGTTTTTACACCAGTAAGTATGTTTTTTTAATCTTTTATTTACCTGATAACCCAAAGAAGATGAATGAAGCCATTACTAAGGAAAGTGCGACTTTATGTGACTAAATATTAGTTACACAAATTTCAAAACACCAGCAACAGGCGTTCACTTTTGATATGATGTGAGAAAATAGAAATGTAATCCTCTCTTTGATCAATGGTCTGATGTAATATGGTTTTGTAAAGAGCTCATATTTGCAGTTGATTATGTAATAACTGCCATTTAGGGCATTGAGTGCCCCCTAGTGTTTCAATAAAGGCAAAGACAATTTTTTTATTAATTATTGTTTCTAAAAAGGATTTGGAGCAGATTTTGCTTCTTTCGCTATGCAACTTCTTTTTTCATTTCAGTGAGACCTGTTGAACAGGTGCAGCGTATACATTATGCAGTGTAACATGGCGTGCAGGTTCATTTTATGTGCACAATGTGGGGATCAAATTAGCTAGAAATCCCAATATTACATGTGTCCCGTGTCCACAGTGTATGTTGACAGTCAGACGGGTGTCTGCTCCCGCGGGACTTGCATCTGAACTGATCAACAGTCGGACAACAAGAGCATTTATAGTGAATGATTTAAAGAAAGTCATGCAACATTTTTAGACTGCAGGCAAAATGGTGCATGGCACTGTGTGTGTTTGTGTCTTGTCGGGCCGACGGTGTCGTACTCGCGCTGTGTGGACTGTGGGTTGTTTCCCAGTGTATGAAAGAGATTCAGTGTGTGATTATTTGTCAAATACTAAATGACGAGGGGAGTTGGGGTTATCGTGACGTTGATTTCTAAGAGTTTATATTCAGTTTCAGCTATTATACATTTGTACCTGCTCTCTTGTTAAGATGGATGGATGAGTTGGTTTTATGATGGTTTTATGGTTTTCTTCTCATCTATTCCTCCCTCTATCCCTGCTGCTTTCCTGCTGTCTGAAGCCTGCCTTCTGCTGCCTTACTTTGATGTTTTTTGACTTTTCATATTCCAGCAGTACACTGTATCAGTAATCCTCTCCCTTTAGCTTTAGCTCTGTTTGATACTAACTGCCCATTGTCACTTCCTGTGTCCTCTGTTTCCTTTTTTTTTTTTTTTTTTTTGGTGACTCACTTTTTTAGTTGCATATAAATGTACAGTTCTGTTATTTAAAAGAATGTTTTGTCCACTAGTGTTACTACTTTTTGTAAGTTGTTTGTTTCAGCCCCAAGATATAAAGTGGTCTTGGTTTGTAACCCATGTTATAGTGCTTATCTTCCTGATTTAATATAAACAATAAAACTCTATACTGTGTGTTGCCTTGTGTGGTTCTGTTGTTCTAAAATATCAGGATGTGGTTGTTTTTCTGGCCAGTAGATGGCAGCAGTGTGGCGTACAAATAAATTATATATAGGAATACATTGTTCAGCGATATCTCTGTATGCTGACATTATTTTAAAAGTCTGCTTTTAAAATAATAAAATGGTAATTCTTACCATCTATTTGGTTCCATTGATCAGACGGACATTATTTTTTAAACAAGCAGACCATCATTTTAGGAAGAGACTATCAGCCAGATGGTGTTTTTTCAGTTTAATTAAATTCACCACATGAAATAATATTTCCCTCTGGTCTGCTGTGATTTATCGTTAATGCTCCGCCAACACTCGCAGAACCACATTATCAATCTTTCAAAGTTCTTCTTGAAAATGTAAAAAGGAAAAAATGTCCCTTCAAGTGTTGTCTGTCTCTTCAGTGAAACCTCACTGACCCTGATGTGTTTTTATATAAAGTAGACTAGTGGGCATTTAGTTGGTGTTCTAGCTGCGTCCAGCTCATCAGAGGCCACCAGAAAAAGTCCTTCCAGGTGAAACTAATGGCACTGATAGTCTTGTTTACCAAGATCCAAATTGGAGTCAGATGGTAACGATTGGATGATGGTTTCTACTCCCCCAACCAGCCTGCAGAGACCATCCACTGTGGGATTAATTGATGGGGGACAAATTCAAACCAGACTCCTTTGCTGCGGTGGAGGAAACCAAAGACTAAGACTAAAGGTACCATCATTTTGATTTGTTTTCCTCAGACTTAAGCTCATCACTTAACTTTTTTTTTTTAACACATAGGACATGTGAAAAACCTATTTGAGTTCTGAGTTTAAAGTCAGAGTTTTATATTCAAAATACATTTTTCACCTGCGGCCTGAATCCACATAGGAGTGCGTGAGGACAGTATAGTCTGGCAGATGGATCGTGTAGGCTCCTGGAAATCGGCCAAAACAACACACAGAGTGAGGGAGCTGAACAGATAATCAGAGTCATCAGTCAGAGAGCTGGAGTTGGTCCACAGAGTGAGTCTGGGCAGGTCAGCGTGCCAGCCTCAAATTCCTCTGTGTGTGATAATCATTTTCCTAAATTATTAATGTTCTCAGATGCTGTAAACGGTTGGTTTGCATCAGTGACTTTTGTAACAGAGCTGTAAAACTGGTCTGTATTTCAGTGATATTCACATCATAAACTACCAAATGCTGTTTTCCATTTAAAGCTGCATCAATCGTATTATGTAAGCAATGGATCAAAATAATATGTGTAATATGTAAGAGGTCCCATGTGGTGGACGGGCCCACAATCAATCATCACTTGACTCTGCAGTTTTCCTCAGATATATGGAGCGTTTCCGCCTCTTTAAGTTTATTGTTTTGGCTTTATGGCGTGCAAGTTATTATTTTTTGGTTCACTCTTACTGATCAAATCAACCACATTTCCAGCAGCAGGCAACTGTTGACTATTCGATAATAGGCTGTGATAAACTCACTTCACTACCTGCTAGGGTTGGAAATTTTAAAATTCTCCAACCGGCCACAATCAGCCTAGTCTATGTCTATATCTATATATATATCTATATATATATATATATATATATATATATATATATATATATATATATATATCTCTATATCCCGGATGCATGTCTGTATGAGGACTAAGGTTAACTGCTCCTCAGATCTCTGCAGGTTTACCGTTTTTCTCTGGACTATAAGTCACACTTTTTTTTCATAGTTTGGCTGGTCCTACTTATAGTCAGGTGCAACTTATATATAAAAATACATATATTTTTAAATGTTAATTTATACTGAAAGCATTACCGTATACAGCTGCAAGAGGGAGCTCTATGTTTGTGACAACTAGATGCTGCTCCTAGTGACAACTGAGAAAGACTGAACACAAACAAAATGCCCCAAAAAGAAAAATCCTTGTCTGCAGATTGCAAAGTCCATGGAGTAAAATATGCAGTAATCCAGTAGCAGAAAGAAAGTTTGAAGTGTGTCAGAAGCTTGTGAGGGACTGGCTACTCTTACTGCAATGAAGAAAACAAAGGAAGTAGTAAGTAATCACGATGGCAAGATGGCCAGAGCTGGAGGAACGGGTCCACAGATGGGTGCTTGAACTACGGGCTGGGGCTGCTGGGACTGAGAGGCTTGTCAACGGTGCAGTTACGTCTCCACGCCCTGGTAGTAGTTCTGCGTTTAAAACTGACACGTCGGAAATTAGAACACAGCGTTAAATGGTGCGCATAATTTAAAAGTGGCATGCTATTTATATGCATGTAAATTGTATACCGACACACACGTGATTTTGACTGTGCGTTTGTCTTCTATTTCTTTTTATTCTTTCGTCTTCTCTTGAATTACTGTCAGTGGTTGTTTAATTTGCTGCCTCAGAGATTAATCTACCACATGAGTGAAAGTTTACAGATTATGCCTTTAACTAAATCACTAAACCACATCACTTCCTGCTGTCCTTCCTGTGTGTTTTTGCTTTCTTTTCCTTTTTTCATCTGGTTGCAGTAAACGTGTCTCTGTTCTTTTACTGTTTGCAACGAGGAGCGTCCTTGACTTTCACTGCCCTGACTCTGGGGTTTTACCACGTTTTGCTGATGTTTATGTGAGTCCTGCTCTCTCTGTGCTAATGCCACCCAGACCCCTTTAGAGAAAAACTGAAAGCTGACATCAGAAATTCAAACAGTGCTGGCATGGAATGAAAGTCAGGGAGCAGCCCTTTTTTAATGGACTAAATATGTATTCATTGCAGATTAGCAGAGCTGCCTGACTCTTCTTCTGCTGTTTGAGACTCAAACACACAGTGGAGTCACTGATGAGCTCTTCTGGCATCCACTGTATGTCTATGAGAGAGAAAAAGAACAATCTCATTAAGATTCCATTGTGGGGCGTAAATGGAGATGGGTAAGCTAGGGCTAGCTTATGGGTAAGCTAGGGCTAGCTTACCCATCTCCGGCTGTCTCATTTTCTCTAACCAGGGTGTCACTAAAGCATTGTGGAGTTAGTAAGCTAGCTAGCTAACCAGCCATCCACACCTATTGTTTGTATTGTTGTGCAGTGTATGAAAGAGTGCAGTGACGTTACTGTGCTGTCCACTTCAAAATGGTCTATTCAGTCAAAGCCACAGAAATGTTAGATTGCTGCTTATTTGTTAGTTTTAAATACATTTCATTCCATCCAAGTTGCAGACACTTTGTAAAACGGACTATTTCTTTCACCTACACATGCAAACGAGAGCAGTTTAGGGTTCAAGGACCTACAGCAGCGTAAATCTGCGTAAAGTGCACTTTCATTCTTGCAGAACACAGAAAGTTTAAGCTAAGGGGGCTGGGCAGAAGTAAATGAGGATGACTGTTGGTTAGTAAGTTTTGACTTGTTGGTTATGCTCATAGACTGTATGTTATTCGGTCTATAGTTATGCTACATGAAAACTCCAACACATTCACTAAGGAACGAATGTCTGCATCAAATTTCATAATCCATCCACCAGTCGAACCCGTCTTTGAATCCTTCCAAACAATCATTCAACAGAGGAGTTTCATGTAAGCGTCTGTTCACTCTAACAACTAAAACCTCCTCCGTCTCAATACTGTGGAAATACTTGTGATTGGTATTTTTAGCATGGCAGAGCTGTGTGTGTGTGTGTGTGTGTGTGTGTGTGTGTGTGTGTGTCTCAAATGATTGAAATAGTTTTAATAACCACCACAGGATCAGCGCTGAATAGCCTCAAATAAACCTCCTTCCCAGAACACACACAAAACAACACATATATACAGTATGTATATATTGTTTCTTGTACTTAAATATCTGACTTTACGGTCACTATCTGTTTCTTCTTCCCTATCAGGTATGGAAAATGTTTGAAATTCCACCAAATATCCCTCATTTTACTGTTTATTCTTTTTTAGTTTAGTTTGCTCTTTATCTAATGAAGGGACTGTTTATGTATTTTACACATCCCCGTTTTTGTCCCCTGACTACCCATCATACATCAATAATATGTCTGTACAGTCCATGATTTTACAAATACAGGCAGATGCCCTGCCCCCTCTGGTGGCCGTTTTGATCTCGGGAACGTCCTGTTGGCAGATGCGCCCTATGGTGACCGAATATTAAAATACGTCCTGTTGGCAGATGCGCCCTCATAGCTACATGGCCTTTGTTAGGAAAAAAAAAAAAAAACTGTTGGCAGATTCAGTGAGATTGGTGGCCGTTAAACGTTGGGAAGCGCCCTGTTGGCAGATCCGCCCTCTGGTGGCCAATGTTGGGAACGTCCTATGGTGTGGCAGATGCGCCCTCTGGTGGCCGTGTTGGGAACGTCCTGTTGGCAGATGCGCCCTCTGGTGGCCGTGTTAGGAACGTCCTGTTGGCAGATGCGCCCTCTGGTGGCCATGTTGGGAACGTCCTGTTGGCAGATGCGCCCTCTGGTGGCCGTGTTGGGAACGTCCTGTTGGCAGATGATGCCCTCTGGTGCCCGTGTTGGGAACGTCCTGTTGGCAGATGCGTCCTCTGGTGGCCGTGTTGGGAACGTCCTGTTGGCAGATCCGCCCTCTGGTGGCCGTGTTGGGTTGAACGTCCTGTTGGCAGATCCGCCCTCTGGTGGCCGTGTTGGGAACGTCCTGTTGGCAGATCCGCCCTCTGGTGGCCGTGTTGGGAACGTCCTGTTGGCAGATCCGCCCTCTGGTGGCCGTGTTGGGAACGTCCTGTTGGCAGATCCGCCCTCTGGTGGCCGTGTTGGGAACGTCCTGTTGGCAGATCCGCCCTCTGGTGGCCGTGTTGGGAACGTCCTGTTGGCAGATGCGCCCTCTGGTGGCCGTGTTGGGAACGTCCTGTTGGCAGATGCGCCCTCTGGTGGCCGTTTGGGAACGTCCTGTTGGCAGATGCACCCTCTGGTGGCCGTGTTGGGACGTCCTGTTGGTTTTCCCGCTCTAAGACGGTGTTGGTCTGGCCGAGAGCGGTGGGTACCTTGTGTAGTGCGGGGCAGACGTATTAAATACTATGTTCAATGTGTATTTAGGTTTTTCAGGGTGTTGTGATTAGTATAGGTTTCTAGCAGTTGTTCTGCTTAATTCTCATCCGTGTATTTTTGTGTATTGTTAATTTCTGAGTGTTTTAGTGAGCTAGCTTAAATGCTATCTTTTCACGTGTATTTGCGTTGGCATTCTCCATTCTGTGTTCAGCACTGCGCCTGTATACGTGTATGTATATAAGTATATGTAGCCTATATAAGTATGTGTATTTCTTGTTCTGTTGTTAGGCGTGTGTTGAGGGCAAATGAGCAACGCTGTGTTTTTCTTTCCCTAAAACACTCAACAGGTATGTTATTTGCACGGAACCTATTGTGATTTAAAGTGTATATTTTGTAATGGGGGGGCATCTGAGAGCAGTTTTGTTTGGGCTACATATTTTGAAGTATTCTTATATTCTTTAGTTGTATTTTTTGCATTTATTGTTTAATGTGTGGGATTTTGATTTCATTGAGAATGTAAATTGTGAGACAGTGGCCGAGAGCGGCGTGTGTTGAGGGCGAATGAGCAACGCTGTGTTTTTCTTTCCCTAAAACACTCAGCAGCATTAAACGTCCTGAGCCAAGGCCTGAGTCTCCAGTCGTCTTCACTCTAGACACAACGCAGGTAACCGGTACTGAGGCCAGACCGGGTACATACACATACATCTAAATGTAATATCTGTTTATTACATTATGTAACTCTGCACACTCTGATGATGACCTCTTGTTGCAGAAAGTGTACCGATTTGCTCGTCCAGCCAGTTGAAAGCAGCATGTTAGCTTTCTGTACATAAACTCCTGCTGCAGATGTTCAGCCTGTTCTACAGTATTACACAGTGCAGTAAATGTAGTGCACGGTATTTACTAGAGGCTTTAAGTGGCTTCTTGCGGTTGTTATTTTCTCCTGTGGGAAAGCGGTTGGTGAAATGACGATAGTGGTTGCATGTAATGAATAGTTTTATGACGAGTTTGGACAACACATACTTCGTGACTCAAGTGCTTGACTACACGCTCTGGGAAGCAGGTTTGTTTTTTGGAGTTGTACACACTGTGTAATTCTCTCATACCTTCCTACCCGCTGTAAATCAAAGCCCCTTTGTTCATGCATACATCAAACCTTCCCAGCCTCTGCAAGCATGCCTGTTCTCCACGTGGTTCAGCTCCAGCCGTTAAGCCAACGCCACATCCAAAACGTGTCATAACATCACATAAATGGATACGGCAATGTGTTGCCCAGGTGACAGACAACAGCTTGAGATGAAAGCAGGAAGTGCCCGCAGGGTCTACTAAAGACTTTCAGAATCACAAGTGTCATGGCATAAGCAACCCTGGGAAACTTGCTTACTCTCGGTATGTCTAGGATTTATAACACATGCACATGTGATGTGATACTAGGAATTGAATGCTTAGCCGCCGACTGACAGGGAAGGGTTCCAGGCCTACTTTGGCTCGGCGTTCTCCGGCTCGACCTCTTCAGCTTCTGCGACGGCTAGCCCGCTCCTCTTCCTTCGTCAGTGGGTGTAGCATCCAAGGCTGGGCAGGAGGCATATCGCCTAACGTAGGCTCACTGTATCCATCGTGGTATTCAGGACACTTGGCTTTTTTTCCTGCAAATTCTATAAATTAATACTTCATTTTATGGGCAATATACACAAATGTCATCCTTGCCTCCTCCTCTTTAGACTCCAACCAACCTCCTGTTTGAAATGCCAATCAAAGAAATCACTGTGAGTTACCAAAGTGTGCCTGTGAGCTTTCAGGAAATGGCGAGGGATGGTTTCGGCCAGGACGACAGATGGGAAGGACAAGGCTCCTGCACACTGCCTGCGTGACTGGAGCGTGTCAGCTGCGTGGTGTGTCCATTTTAGTTTTGTCTCCCAGGTTAGCAGGTTAGAGCTTACACACTGCCTGTGTGACACGCGGATCTGAGGAGTGTGTCAAGCCGCGCCAATTTCTGCATGCTAGAAATAGGACGGACGCCTATTTTTCACGTGACACACAGGCGTGTTGGAAGCGTTTACAGGCAAAATAGAATATGAAAAGATGGCTATACGTCATTTTGACACAAATACATTTAATAAATGACATTTCTGTTGAACTCATTTTTAAATTGAATTTCAACTGGATTCTGATAAAATAATAACATGGACTTTATTATCTCTGGGAAAGGAATTGAAATAATATATAAAAATATGTGCAAACAAATGTACAAACACAAAAGTATTGACAAGATAAAGTTGAAGAAAAAGCTATTATTTCATTTTATCAATGGGAAACATACATGTGTACAGACAAGGCAGCAGCAGCGCCGCGTCAGACACGTTTCTGGTGTGCAAAGACATAGAAACCGCCACGCAGTCGCCAAGCAACTGACACGCAACAGAAAAATGCCACGCTCACGCCACGCAGGCAGTGTGCAGGAGCCCTAAAGATCGCGAAATACTGGTTCAAAGCATGTGTAAAGCAAGGATACACACATTGACAGAGGCATTTTGTCCAATGTGAAATTCCCAGCCCTGCGTGTCTACTGACCCAGATTCCCAATGATTTGCCCCTAATCTTAAAACCAAGTCTTAACTCTCAAACAGCCCTTTAAACTTGTGAGGTCCAGCATTTTGGCCCCACAAAGCTGTCGGGACCTCACAAGTATACTGGACTCCCGGTTTTTGGACCCCACGGATATAGTTAAACAAGACCACACACACACACGCACCTACCTCACTAATTTCTTTGAGGAGTGATAAAGTGTCTCTTCGGCTCCTATGGCCTCTTATGACAGAGCTCTGTAGGCTGCCAAAATCTCTTTCACACACACACACACACACACACACACACACACACACACACACACACACACACACACACACACACACACACACACAGAGAAAGAGAACATACATGCATGAATGTGATGATTACTGTAAACACTGGGCTATCTGTTTCTTAGTAACCACAGGAAGCACTAAACAGTGAAACGTGCTCAGTAAAGTTAAAACTATGGCAAGACCGATGAAAACGGCTCCACAAGCCGAGACAAGCACAGAGACCTCGGAGCACTTCACTAATCGTTATATATATCTGCAGGTACAGAGGAGCCGCTCACTGCTCACGCAAACAATTCTATTGAATGTATGAACTGACAGTCCGTGTCTATGTTTACTGTCCGGATGCCGTTTGGCCCTGACTTTCATCGGGGAAACGGGTGTTTGTGTCCTGGTAACTACTCAGGGGGCCGGTGTTTTCTGATCCTAATAGTCATTTTAGGGCCTGAACTTAACGGACCACTGTCCCACCTCACAGGGACCGGGAGCCCTTTTAAAGTGACCTTTTGTTGGCTAAACTTGTGCAGTAATTTCGTAGGATATTGTACAAATAGTTATGCTTAAGGGAAAATACAAAGTAAGTTTTTTACGTAATTCCGCACACACCGTCCTACTGCCACAAATACTCACTAGAGCACCAAATGTGGATTAATCCGCCACCGAAAATAGTCCCCACTTCAAATGCACTATTCCATTTCCTGCTGTTATTTTGAAATGAAACTTTCTATTTGTGATAGATTTATGTCATCAGTGTGAACTAATGGGCTTGTTGCTGAGTGCCACAGATAGGCCTGGGAAATTATTTAAGTAAATGGACTTAACATCTTGTTTTTTCTATTTATGGGACTGTTTGACAACCATAAAAATATAGAATATTGTCACCTTTATTTGTTGAAGATATGGTTCGATAGGAGCATTTTTACTTTATGTCAAGCAACTGGAGTTTCTACTTGAGATAAATATTGTAATCGTCTTTATTCCATGATGATTAACCCAACATATTTGTTATTAAGCAGACGAGACAACAGGACACCCTGAGTGACAGATGTGCTGCCGGTAGCCGCTCTGCTGAGTGCTGCTGTCTGTGGATGTAGATGTATGACGCTGCAGGCTCATGTTGTCTGCAAGGCAACATTTGTTGGTTGTTAAATCAATCCTTAGCATCTGTAATGGGCTTCAAATGACTGCAACATTACGACCTGTGTGTGTGTGTAAGTGGTCTGATACAGCATAAGGTTCATGGCTACATCAACATGTGTAGTCAAAAGCCAGCTAACAAGTAGAAACAGACCCTGACAGGCAGATAAGACTGCTCTGCTGTTCTGTTTCCTCTGTTATGTCTGCACGGCTCCAGATGATACTTCAAGGTTGTGTGTTGAAATTGTGGCATAGCTCAGATGAATTGTCTCTGCCTTGGCTGAGCTTAAAGGGACTGTGACACACCGAGGTGGAGACAGAGCTCCGAGTTCACAGAGAGGCCATGTGGCTGCTAAGTCATCCCATTTGTCCTGCGGCACAGAAAACACGCTAAAAAGGGATGTTATGTGGTCCTTCAAATGGAAAGATGAGTGAGACAAAGGAGATGCCTGAGGGATACAGTTTCACTTAGTTCACTTACCAGAGAGGGGATTTTAACCCTGCTGTCAAATTGACCCGTTGTCCTATATCAATGATCTTTTTAACTACCCAAAATAACATGATTCTTTCCACACAACGCTCTTTGGGGTGATGGGTTACTCAATTTTATAGCATTTGAAAACAAAGTGAAGTGTTTTTGAAATAGTATTGGGTAAAAGTTGACATATTCCAGTCTGTGATTATCATCAACATACTTTCCTTTAGTTTTAGTCTAAATAATTCCTAATTTCTGCTTTTCTAACTCAAACATTAGGTATAATTTCCTTATGTATTGACCATAAATCCCAAAAATAACTGTAAAACTAAAGTTAGTGTTACGTAGTGTTAAACATCCAAAAAGTGACACACTGAAAAAAAGCGTCAAAAGTGTTGAAAAAAGGGACAAAAATGTTAGATAAAGCTAAAAAAAAAATGATAAAAAGCATCAACTAAATTGTTGATTTTGGTTTTTGACGGGAAGACAACGTGAGGGCTAAGAGAACGAGAAAAGGGCACGCTGGTATGGAGTGATTAACACCCAAAGGTGTATGGACATGTAGATGAGGTTTCTCTCCCTGAAGCAATCACCTGGTGAAACCATGGTGTCCCAGAGCAGAGGAAGGTGAGGAGAGGTTGACGGGATGAAGAGAAGACGAACGAGTAAAGAGTGAGTAAGGCAGGGATGCCTGAGGTCAGTGAAACTGTAAAGTTACACTCAAAGACAAGCATCGTAAAAGTAGATAAGATATATAATAGTTTGGAAACTACAGTGACAGCAAATGAAACTAAAAATATAAATAGCATTAATAATCCTGTGATGCAATCCTTTTACTCACCTGGAAGCACAAAACAATCCTCAAATTGATTTTAAATAGAATTTTTAAGAATCTCCAATCCCTAATAGTAAGGGATATTTAGACTATTGATGGGTTAATCCATTTCTTTTCATTTATTTTTGGTCTTTGGGTACATTAGTATAAAAAATACCTTGTTCAATAGAAGGTGTTGGAGAAATTCATTAGGTTCTCTTTAAAAGGACACATGGGTGGATGTGATGAATCAAACCTCTGTTGCTGACTTCAGGTCAAGGTTGATTGACTCGTTCATGTGTCCAACCCCTCCCTCAGTACAGTGGCCTTCTAATCTCAACTGGCAGGTGAATCTCACAACTTAAAAACACATTTTTACCTAAATCACTAGATTAAAGTTATATATTTTTTTGTAATCCTCCTCCTCTTGAGCTCCTGGCCTTGATGCTTTCTGTGGGAAACGCATGTGCGTCACCTCTGGGCTGTGATTGGAGAAAGGCGTGCAACGCTCAGGTAGAGAGAGAGAGAGAGAGAGAGAGAGAGAGAGAGAGGGGGAGAGTTCACACAGCAGCAGCCAGGGGCAGTGGACTATATGGAGTGCTGCCGGTGGCTCTCTGCGCTTTTCTCCCGTACATTGGACCTGCTCGGACTGACAGGAAGGCCATAAAGACTGGAGCGGAGCCCGGAGTGCTCTAACCGTGCAGGACTGGGCACAAGTGAGATCCCCTGCCGAAACAAACGTATATGGAATAATGTGAATCACAGCTTTTGTGTTTTAATGTAAAGGAGGAACAGGCAAACTCCGCGTGAAAAGGCTTCACTTTTTTCCTGCAGCTGAATATTCAGCAAAAGATGTTTCCGCGTGTCCCGAAAGAGAACTCAAACTGATGTGATGTGTTTGGGGAACTGAGTAACAGCTGTTTGGATAGACGAGCTCTGCAGCTGAGAGAAGGAGAAAAACAAAGTTCCTTAAAAGTTTCCCCTTTAAAAAGAAGGAAGAATTGAAGGATTGAACCCCCAGAGAGTTGGGTATGGATGGTGTTGCTCCTGGAGTCCGTGTGTCGGAGCCTGCAGCTGGGATGCACTGCGCATCTGAGCCGCGACGTTTCACTCCATGATGCGGGACCAAAGCTGCACCTGACAACGAGTAACCCGAATCCAATCCACAAGGATCTACCATGTCCGCACTACTGACGAGGTAAGACTGTGAAAATGTCTCTCTCTCACATGAGAACTGAATTAGGATGATTTATTACAAGTGTTCAGCTTTGATGGGAGGTGATACATTCCAGAGACAGGTTGATCTTTTCTTTTCCTTTTTTTCATGAGTTCTCTAGTGTGATTGAGTTGAATTTTAAGCTGGAAATATGTGGTGACTTTAAATATTTACACTGTCTTATTTTGCTTGCAAGGAGCTGCAAAGCTTTGAACATTTGTTTTGCAGTATAGTGAAGGATGGGAGGTGATACATTCCAAGAACAGTTGAGGTTTTTTCCCCAGTTGGAATCTGTTTGTTTTGTGCTTCACTTTATCAAAAGAACTGCGGGAACAAGTGGTGGGTTAAAACATTGTTTGTGAGATGGTTTGCATATTTGCAACACAGCATGTATTCGTTGACTTTTACATGAACAAAACTTGACTTGAAGCATTGTAGCTAATCCTGTAGTCGCCTGTGGTGTGTGAATGTTTTCTCTGGGGGCAGAAGTCAAAGCCATTCTGCTGGAAGCTACTTCCTGCCAGCGGGTGAAGTAATCCTCCTGCCATACAGTATCTGTGATATTGCAGCTCCTGGCTCTACGTTCCACCCATCCTGCTGCACTACCTTTATCTCCTAAATGTCACCGGCTATAAATACCCTGCTCATTTTTAATCTAATCCCCATCCCTGCAACAGAGAACACAAACACGGGGCCTGCAGGGGGCCTGAATCTCTGCTCAAAATGAAGACTAGATTCTTCTAAATCTGTCTCTTAATATCACAAAAACGTACCTTGGCCTTACCATGTCTTCCCTCCTGGTCCTCGGGATTACTCTCCTCGGTGGAAACAACACATGCTGACATTTCTGCACTCTGCAGAAAAGCCCTTTTCCCTTTTATGGGCTGCATTTGCTGTAAGGTGTCAGGACAAATGTGTCTGTCTGTCAGATGGACCGCTGTCAGCCTGACTGGTCTGCAGAGGGAGAACGATTTGGCTCGGGGCACATTTTCTGTCTCCCTGATAACTCTTTGGAGGAATGTTTGTTTGGGAAGGAGCCCATCAACCCCATGAACAGATTTAATCTGCTTACCATGGAACACTGAGCATATAGCTTCAAAACGAGGACTCTAATTTGGTGTTACATGCCATGATGTCACTCTCTCCTGGGGGGAGGAGTTTCTTGTGAAGCACAAGAGAAGGACATCAGTATTTCAAAACACTGACTCTCTCTGTTAACTAATTGTCTATTATAACATTTTCTAAAAGCCAAAATGTTATGGAAACTTTCTTTAAGTACACACTCTAAAGTACATGTATGTACCTCATAGTACTGTACTTTATAGATGTAAGAGGCTCTTGTGTGTAATGGGCCCCAGCTGCACCCGTAGCTATTGTTCCACAGTAAAGTTATAGAGTAGCCTATATACTATATACTATATACCTTTTTGTCTGGGTGTATATTCAATGGAAAGAATACAGTGAGTAACCCTGTCACAGATGTCTTAATAACCCCACGCAAACCTCCAGAATAGAAAATGAATTGATTGATTTAGAAAAAGACAATGAATGGGAAGAACAACAGGGATTGGAACCAGTAGCACACCCGTTTCTCAATAGGCATTTTTCATATTGATATTTCCCATAAGAAAATACCACAGGTGTGAATACTACAATTTATGATGGCTGAATTCCATTTAGCTGCTTCTGTTTCATAGTCCTGGTATTGTGCGTGTCAGTAGTAACACCCCTTTCTACCACGAGTCTGAATGTTGTGAATGCTGTGAAAAAGACTGATTGGGGAAAAAAACTCACACACACTGTTATTGTACAAAACCTGCAATTCCACAACTCTCAAACTAACACATGACCACAAACACAACAAACCACAGTTGCATCTCAGTTTCTTATGGTATTCATTCTGAAGAAAAGTTGGAAGAGTCCCCCTCATGTCATCATGTCAACATCCTGCTGCTCTAAATACTGTGTCCCGGTCACGTTGAACCAGGTTCGGACCTGGATTGGCTTGTATACGCCGAATTCTGCTCTCTGTCAGAGAAAAAGAAGAAGTCAGACAGTTTCAAGGTTCAGTCAGATAAGAGTTTACTGCTCTGTGTTTGTGTCTCTTTGCACAAACCCGATGAAAAGCATGTACTGTTTGAAAGGTTTGCTTCAGAGCAGGACTAGGGGTTGGGTTTTTACACAGTTACGAGTGCTCAGTGTCTGTTAGCAGGACGTTTTAAAACCCTGTGAAAGAATTTCCATGAAATGTGATAGACACGTTGGCTTTGCGCCAGGGACCAATTGATTAGGTTTTGGTTTTTGGTGGTGATCTGGGTCATTAGTGTTTCTTAGCTGTAATTATGGAACTGATGGAGACTAAAACCTCAGAACATCCCGGTCCTGTGGGCACATTTGCAGCTTCAAGACCAGTATTTCAATTTAAAATTCAAGTGCAAGTTGTATTGTCTAAAGCTTGACAAGAAGTCCTTTTTTTCAGATTTCCATACAGGCGTCACTGTTGACATACATCTGGTAGAAGACGCCTCAATTATGTCTGCCTTTTAATATTCATTTATCACCCTTTGTCACAATATTACTATTACTTGCGTGCATCTCTGCATGTTTCCCGTGTTGCTACCGTGACTGCAGATGACCTGAGAGGCTCTGCTTCAATCAAAGTGGCTGTGAAAAGTTAATCTCATAATCCCTGAGGTATGACGCTGTACCAAGTTTGTTCTCCCTGTCGTGGAAGGAGTGAGTTAAGTGCTGCGAAGTGAAGTGAAGGGATAGGAAGTAGTTGAGCAAGAGGCTGAGTCTCTAGACTTATGGCAACAACAAAACCAACAAGACAATACCAATGTCTGTCTCTCATTTAGCCATTTACCACAACAGTATGTGGTTTTTTAAATTTTTTGTTTATTTCCTTTTTTCAAAATTTTTGAGTCTCCAAGTGAACCCCCCCCCCCCCCCCACACACACACACACACACACTTTGGCTCGTTTTGTCAATGGGTGCTGACCGAGGCCACTGAGCTTTTGATTGTTGCCCGCCTCATTCATAGTCACTACAGACCCGGGTGGCGGGGGGGTCAGAGCTTTCCACGGAGCTCTCACACTGAACATCTGTTAAGGGTTGTGTCAATCCATTCACCAGCGTGCTCCATATAACCATCAGACCCTCCGCCAGGCTCAATCCAAAACGCTGGGTGGGTCACAGTTAAGTGTCAAGGCGGGTCAAAGGTTAAGACCCGCCCCTGATTGGAAGACGCTTTGCCTTTTCAAACTTGGTGGGTGTGCAGACAATTGTAAAAGGGGGTCACCATACAGAAACACTTAGCCTAAGATCCCACACAAAGAAAGTGAAGCAGCAGTGCTCTCCAGTCAAGTGTCTCCTGTGTTGACGTGACTCATACCAGGTCAAAGGACACATTCTCACCTGCAATGCACTCCTAATCAGTGCTCCGTAATTGCCTCATTGTAATTGCATAATTACAACATGGAGCCTTTGTTTATTTGTTCAGGGTGGGAATGTGAGAGCTACCTGTCTGTGAGGGTGTGTTTCAGCAAAGCTTTGTGAGTTCAGTCATTACAGAAGAATTATCTGGAGAGCCTCTTAACGTCTGTTGCGAAGGCTGGGTGGAGACTATGTCGCCTGTCTGACTGTCTGTTTGTGGATAAGGGCTGGGCAATGTAAGGATATTATATGGATATATGAGACTGGATATCGTCTTAGATTTTGAATATTGTATCATAATAAGGGATAAGCGTTGTTATCTTCTCCTTGTTTTAAAGGCGGCATTACAGTGAAGTGATGTGCTTTTCTGAACTTACCAGACTTCCTAGCAGTACTTATTCATTCTACCCAAATTATTAAAGATTATTTATCAAAAATCTCATTTGAAAATATTTTGTGAATGCACCAATTGTCAATCCTACAATATCGTCACACTATCGACATTGATGTATTTGGTCAAGAATGGTCTATATCCACAATGTTCTGCTTCAAGGATTGTTCATGTGCCGCGGGAAATTCCGCTTTTTTCGGCCGGATGTCCGATTCCTTCCTCTTTTTTGTGAGGGAATTTTAGAACTCCGGTGGATTACTGCAGACTAGGGTTACCTGGTCCTCAGATCTCTGCAGGGTAAATCCAGACAGCTAGCTAGACTATCTGTCCAATCTGAGGACTATGGTTACCTGGTCCTCAGATCTCTGCAGGGTAAATCCAGACAGCTAGCTAGACTATCTGTCCAATCTGAGGACTATGGTTACCTGGTCCTCAGATCTCTGCAGGGTAAATCCAGACAGCTAGCTAGACTATCTGTCCAATCTGAGGACTATGGTTACCTGGTCCTCAGATCTCTGCAGGGTAAATCCAGACAGCTAGCTAGACTATCTGTCCAATCTGAGGACTATGGTTACCTGGTCCTCAGATCTCTGCAGGGTAAATCCAGACAGCTAGCTAGACTATCTGTCCAATCTGAGGACTATGGTTACCTGGTCCTCAGATCTCTGCAGGGTAAATCCAGACAGCTAGCTAGACTATCTGTCCAATCTGAGGACTAGACCTGGTCCTCATCTGTCCAGACAGCTAGCTAGACTATCTGTCCAATCTGAGGACTATGGTTACCTGGTCCTCAGATCTCTGCAGGGTAAATCCAGACAGCTAGCTAGGCTATCTGTCCAATCTGAGGACTATGTTGCACGACTTAAACAACTTTTGAACGTACACACGTTTTACCAAAACAAGTTCCTTCCCAAAGCTATATTGCGAGGCTATATAATCATAGATGGAGCGATGGAGCGCAACGCTTCCATTGCCGAATTGTGATTGGTTTAAAGAAATGCCAATAAACCAGATCATGTTTTTCTCCAATCCCAGAATGCTGTGTGGACTAGCCCAACATTTAAAAAATGTTTAATGTACCAATTATTTTGTTGATGTGTCCATGTGTGTGTGTTGTTGTTGATTTGTATTGTCACTGTGTATATTTTTATAAGAGGAATAGACTGAAAGAGCAGTCTCGAAAAACATAAAAATGTCAGCCAACGTTAATAATTGCCCATCAACAGTTCCAAGAGCCTGAAGTAACTTCTCCAAATTTCTTGCTTAGTCAGTCCAAAATTCAAAGTTGGATTCAGACCCTCGCCCTACCCTACCTGTGGTTTTAACTTTACTCTCTGGAGCTCCAGCCTGCTCCATTTCTCACCCCCACGTCAACGTTGTGTCTTCTCGCATGCTTTTGTTTGCGAGAAGACACAACCCTCAGCTTGCACTGAAATTCCAAACCCTCCATGCAGTAGAGTCATCCCTCTCTATAGACTCAACTCTTAACACTCCTTCATATTTCTTTCTTTAGTTTCTTACAAACCACTTGTGCACGTGAGCCTCTCTGACATTTATAAGTTAAGTATGTTTGAAACCGTTGCTTTTCAGGATTTCTTTTCAAATGCTCATTTGAAATGGTTTAATGGAGCTATTTAAATATTCAATATATTCAATTCACTAAAGTCAGATGAAAATGCCTCGTCACTGTTTAAATATTTAAAAATTGAAATGACTTGCTATTTTGAGTACATTGTGTTCTCACAAGTATGTCCAAATGCAGGAGACGTATCCTCACCCGGTCCTCAAGCCTGTCCATCTCTCTCCGCGACCCTAACATCCCACAGAACACGACCCTCACCCTGTACTTCCCGTATCTTCAAGCTACTAAACAATTGATTCAGTGATTTTGTTAGTGAATTCTCTGTAAATCTTTTAGATGGTTAAACGTCAGAGAATATTTTGAAAAATGCCCAATTTCAGAGCCATGTTCAGATCAAAAGCTAATTGGCCTGTGGCTTCAGCCTCATTCTGGTATTTGGTTAATGATGATGAAGAGTAGTTATGTGTTTGAGACGGGCTGGGCTGTTTTTTTTTCTTCTTCCTCGGTCATGAGAGCAACTAATGTCAGTATAAATAAACAACTAGTCTCGTATTGATTAAAGCCATTCCCTCCCCCTGCCCCGGCGCTCTTCACTAATGTGCTGCTCTAGTCTTAATGAGAGCCGGCGGAGGCGGACTGACCCCTGATTGCCTCTGTAAGGGCTCCTGTAGGGAGGGGGCCAAACAGTCAGCGACCAGAGCTTTTTCATGTTCAAAAAGCCAAAGATCAAGTGAAAGGGACAACAATGACTTAAAATTTGTGGATTACAACAGTATTCAATTTTGCTTTTATGAATCCAGTGTTTCCCCCAGTGTATTGCAAGCCCACATATTTTAAGACGTCTTTTATAACTACAGTTACAGCAGGATGGCTCGGTTGGAAACTTAGACGTTAGTCATATTTTCTAATATCATGTAGCTTTTAGCACTGACTTAATGTTGAGCCCTATTGTATCTGTCTTATAGCCTTTTTAAATTCTCAATTTCGCGATTCCTTCCATGTTTCTGCTATCACAGAAACTACTGGGCTCTACATTAACGCTGCCATCCGTCTGGAATTGGCACCAACCCGGGCCTCGTTGGAAAAAAGACAGTTGGCATCGCGCTGAACAATTTTCCTGGAGGCAAACCTGAAATCTAAACCCTGCTTATTATCGCTGATGTTTAAAACACACTGAACATCTATAGCTTTGTGCATGAATGCAAAAACAAAGTATTGTCTGTAAAAATGGATGCTTGTCATCCAAACAGTGCACCTTAAATAAAAATATGTTGTCCAGTCCATTTTTAAGAAGCCGCTGTAACAGATTTTTGTTTACCCATTTTCAGCCTCCCTTTAGCTCTGGTTTGGTCTCCAACAACTCCTAAAGGGAAATATCTGGCTTTTTAGCTGCTAAATGCTCCACTACGTTCACCAGCTAGTCGCAAATCTTTACGTCTGCTGTATTGTTCTCCAGAGGTAGCGTACAGGGGCTATAAACAGCATCTGTACACTGAGAATTTGTAATTTCCCCTTGCGGGATTCATAAAGTTATATTTATTAAGTATTATGTAATATTATTAGAACAACGATTTTCGCGGTTGCTTCTGTAACACCTATAATTTCCCATTTTTTTGGAATCAATAAATATCTATCTATCTATCTATCTATCTATCTATCTCTCTCTATCTATCTTTATATCTCTCTATCTTCTGCTGCTGGAAACAACATTAGTGAGAGCGAAGGACATAATGCATTCGGATTTGTAGGGCTGCAGTTACTGATTATGTTAATTATTGATTCATCTGCCGATAATAAATAATTTATAATTGTTAAGTCTATAATAAAGTGAAAGAATTGTTAGGAAATGTCCATCACAACTTCACAGAGCCAACCATGACGTCTTCAAATGTATTTTTGGTTCGACCAGAAGTCCAAATACCCAAAGAAATGCAAGCTCCTCCCGTTTTAGAAGCTGGAATCACAGAATATTGGACTTGTTTCACTATATCTGCTTTTAAAATGACTGAAATGATTAATCAATATAATGAAAATAGTTGCCAATTGTGTTTCTGTTGATCGATTAATCGAATAATAAACCTATGAGTATAATAAAATCCTGAAACCTGTAAAGCAGTTTTGCTTTTATCTTCAACAAAATCATGTTCAGTATATGTGACGTCACAACTGACCATTTAACAAACCATCCAGGTGGTTTTAGAAACATTTGGATGTCATTCCATGCGGCCGTTGGTTTCCATTTACCGTGCCATGACAACATGAATCAGACTTTGGAAAGCAAACAGCAAGTCTGCATTTAGTTTGGTCACAGTTCCCATTGTAAGGTTATGCGGTTGAGATTTTTCAAATCAATCTGGATGTTAAGTGTGTTACCAACACACAATTAAACATTGAAAAATTATGCAGACTTGCAATTGATTACAGGACTTATACAAGTTTTCAAAGTCAAAATAAAGTCTGTGTGAAAATGAGAAGGCCTCTTACATCAAACATGATTTATGAACCTATTACCTCTTTGGGTCAGTGCGACCTCCTTGTTCCTCCTACGTGAATTCCCCCATGAAAGGCCAGGACGGAGCCGAGGTCGCTGAAGGGAAGGGCTGCTCAGCCAAGTGTAAGGGAGATGTGTATCGTTTAATTGGACAGGCCAACTACTGACCTGGAACTGATCCAAAAGGCTCTGGAGCAGCTTTGTGTTTATGGACCAGGGAAAGATAAAAGAGACATAGAGATACATGACAGCTGGGCTGGAAGCTGAAGGAGGGCTAAGTGAGATGTGGGAGAGAAGGTTAGAAATAGAGAAGATTAAGCTGCTGTAACTTTTCAAATGCAACCTGTCTCATACTACTAATAAAAGAGATGTGCTTCATCACAAAACCAACCCTTGAGCGTATGACATACTCCGGCTGTCACCACAGTGGTGCCAGGAAGCAATCAAACAGAGGGGCTTTCCAAGAATCACCGGCACTTCTCAGAAAAGGCACTTGTTCTTTGATGAATCAGAGAGACGTAAAGATGCCAGTTTTTTCCCGGAGGTAAAGAAGAAAAGAGGAATTGGTAGAGCAAACACAACAGAGATGTGGAGATTTTATCAAGTAGCACCTCAGAAGTGTCTCATTGGTCGGTACTACAGTTGCAAATAATTGCTTTTAATAAAAATGTGCCGCGTTTGGTCTTAAAATGAAGTCAATCATACGTGAGATTTATTCTTCTAACACTTAAAAGTTTTAAGGGAAATATCACAGTTGGAGGGATTTTCACTGTTGACTTGTTTAACTTATTCACTATTTTTTAAGTTCAAAATTTGCAAGTAATCATGTAAAATAATTGTTTCAGAATTGTGAAAAATAATCGCGATTATGATTTTTTTTTCTCTGTTATTCAGCAGCCCTACAAAACATCACTTATTTAAACCATATTCTGACTGTGCAGATATGAATACCCTGTGTGGCGTCCTTGAGTGCCGAGAAAGGCGCCTATAAAAATAAAATTTATTATTATTATTAAATCCTGCCGTTGGGCTTCTTAAACACCTCCGCTGTGAAAACTTCCACATCGTTACCATGGTGCTCCTACGTATGTGATATGTAAAACGTTGAGGGCGATGTTACCAAGCGAGCGACTGACGGTGTTTGTTTCTCTCCCCGTCTGCAGGAAGCGGACTCTGTGCCAGGCCCTGACCTTGGTCCTGCTGCTGGTCGCGCCCGTCTGCCTGGCGTCCCCACAGAGTGTAAGTATGACCCCTAATGACATAACCAGGGTGAAAAACATGCAAGAATTAAATCCCCCTTCCAATACCATCAATATAGGGTCACTCGGCTAGGCATGCCAAAACTCTTATTTATGAACTTTAATATTTAATGGAAAATAATCTCTAAATGAAATAGCACAAGTGGTGTCAATATAAAACACAGCACGTTCAAGTCGGAGAGCGGAGTTCACTTCACGGCAAAAACAAAATACTTTCACCCATTAAACGCTTGTTCGTTCCTCTCAAAACTGAAACTGTCATCGCTGCATGACGCTAACGTTTTCTGGCTAAACGCCACCACATGGCCGCTGAAAGGACCGTCATGTGGCGGTGCCTGCAGCCGGCTCACACCTATTGGCAGCTGGACAACTGCTGTCTGCTTCACAAATGGGGCTTCAGCAGAGCCAGAGATATGTAGACCCGGAAAATCGCACCCTGGACTTTCCCAGTGGAAGCTTTTTAATCAGCCAATCACATCCAAGCACAGCTGGAATGAGTTTCCACGTAACTGCTGCAACAAACAATTATTTTCATCTATTATATTTAACTACAATGTACCTGCTGATTATTTTTTCAATAGATCAATGAATCTGTCAGGCCCAAGGCCATTATATCTTCTTTTTCTTACATCCGACAGTTAAATGTTGTCATTAAGCTAATGCTTGCAGAGAAAACCTGCACTCAGCTTCCAAAGAGGAAAGCTAATGTAGAGAATAAACCAATCACAGCCCTTTGACCAGCATCAGATGAGGTCTGGCTGTGTGCTGATTGGATTGTTTTGCAGCGTGTTTGTCTTCGAATGGTATTTTTTGTCTTGGAAATGATAATGTTCCTCTCGGTCTCTCCACGCTCCGATTGCTGCTGCACCAGCTTTTCTTCTCCTGCCACAGCGTCCATCTTTCATCACTGTTTGTCTTGTGAGGCAGACAGCCCGGCTGAACCAACGAGACAGAGACGGAGGCTGTATACCAGCCCTTGCTCTGGAACGTTAACACAGGAATGTAGTGGAGGGTCAACACACAAGATCAAACCGAAGCAATGAGACTTTAAGGAAAACAAAACCGTCAATCCTGCCACTTTTTAATGAGTTGTTTCCCATGTTTTAGATAGCTCAAACTTTTTCTGCATTCAGTCATCATTGCAGCTGCACTGGCAACGCCTCTGTTGTCCACATTTGGCGAGTTAAAGATGAGAAATAGATCATGAAATGCAAAATGTGAGACAAAAAGCCGGTTGTAACCAGTTCAGGTCAAACTATGGATGCATTTTTCCTTTTACTAAGCTTAAAGTGAACACAAAGGCTGTGAAGTGTATTAATGTACTAGTTGTAGTTGTAACTTTTGTTTGTTCTCATAGGCTGGCAGACAGTAACAATGTTTCCATCCACACGCTTTTAATCCAAATGAAGTGATATTGAATGAATGCCTTATGTAAACAGTAAAATTAGATGGAATTTCATGAATATCGATTTAAATGAAATAGTTCTGTCACGGAACGACACAGGAAGCACACTCCACTGGATGGAAACAATCGGTTGGTTTTGTGGTTCTGTTCTACATGAATGGAAGGGGACAAACGAGGAGACGAGAGACTTTTTCAATTTAATTTACCAGCAAAATATAACGGCTATTTTAGATAGGAATAAATCTAAGAAATGCCATAATTAGACGGCGCAATCCATTTTGTCAAGAAACACTTTGTTCACAAAAGTTAGCTTGAATGTTGTGCAATTCAGTGCAAAAATGAACGGAAACACGTTAAAATGTCTCAAATCAATTCCATATACTAATTAGATCGCAAAACAGCATGAGACGTCATCACCACAGGTTTTAATTGGCTTTAAAGCCGTTGGATGGAAACACACTTTCACCAGCTTTATTCACATGAGTTTTTTTACTGAACTTCAGCTAATTCAATTGACAAGTGGATGGAAACTTAGCTGGTGTCTGGATTCGGATTTGGATTTATGGTAAATCAGTTATTGTCTGTTTGAGGCCTAAATCAATAGCCTGAAGGACTAGATGGACTTCTGGCAGGCCCATAATTCTGTTCGTCTGTCTTGCGGTAGTCTGAGCAATTCTACGTAGGGCTGGGTGATATGATGATATATATTGTCAATACAATACAAAAATATCTATCGTATTTATTTTTCTAAATCGCAATTTAAAAAAAAAAAACTTGGCATTGTTACGGCAATATTTTTATGTCACTTGGAAGACACTTTATATACTGATCCTTATAAATACTCAGTTATTTTCATTTGTCAAGTATTTCATTTACACAGGAGTATACACAATAGGCTTTACCATGTGGGTATTTCATATAGAAATTTGTATGTATTGAAAAAAAACAGAAAACATGCTATTTTGTAAAATATATTGTTATTGAGATATGCATATGACAGTCCAGTTTCCTTCATGTCTGCTGTCCAAAGATCCGTTATCCCATCTGTTGCTCCCTATTCCTTTCTTCTTTCTTTCCTCCATTCATGGAAGAACTGCACAAAGTATCGCTGCCTCTTTCTTTTTGTCAACGTTATCAAGGACGCATCTTCTCTAAATAATCTTTGTTGAAGTGTCACTGGAAAACCCTCAAAGACACCTTTCTTTTTACATTAACCAAAACATTATAACTTTTTGTTTAAACCATTATCTGGCTTTAATTATTTAGATGTATTCACACATTTTTGGATGTCCTGCTGACTGACTAACAAAGAGGGCTTGATCGATTAAATAATAATTAAAACAATACAAAATAGCGACACATTACAGAGTACCCTGAGGACAAGATGAATAATTACTTATTCTCTGTGTATGGGCTCTAAAATCAATGGCCATGTGTCCGGCAGCCCGGACTGACTGAAGAGTCATGTTTAAGATCATCTATATAAGTCTTTTTGCACAAAATCACATCATTTAGTTAGATGTCTCTGTCTTCGCCAGGTGTCCCCATTTGTTGCCTTTAAGGTTGCAAGTTTTTTCCAGTTGTGTCTGTCAGCCCCAGACTGTCTCAGCAGACTGAGAGAACCGGTCTGCCGACAGACGAGAGGACTGGGGGAACATTTTCAGTGTACCTGCACGCTGCATTGAGTCTTTGACTCTTTACTTTCATCTTTCGTGTCTCTAACTATGCAGTTTGCTTTTCACACAGGAGAGCAGATTTGTTTCTCTGCTCATGTGAAGAAAGAGAGGGGGGTGGGGGGGGTTGCATTGTAAAGATCAAAGGTCACTTTCATTAACCTGCCAGCCCATACCATCTCCAACTGTTATCAACGCTAATGTGACCGGTGGTAACACTAATGAGGGCAACCTCAGGGGACCCTGACATGGGAAATGATGGAGAGTTATAGTGTGTGTGTGTGTGTGTGTGTGTGTGTGTGTGTGTGTGTGTGTGTGTGTGTGTGTGTTTTTGAGTCTCAGGTTTGTCTACCGCTCGCTGTATCTGAAGAAACAACGTAAATGGTCACTGGACAATCATCAAGAAATAATTTTAGGACATTCTAAAAACTAAAAACATTATCACATGTTCTTCAAAGCATATTCTGACTTTACAGATCTATTAAATTAGTAAAAAGATTTGTTTTTACAGACTAAACTAATAAGTTTGGAAAAAGTATTGTTTTTTAAATGAATGTTAAATATGTATTAGTTTGAGCTCCAGTCTTTTATTGTCAACGCATAAATCAAGTGCAGAACATGACAGAAACACCCTCACACCAAACTGCTCATTTACAGTAGAAGATCTGATTACACAGCGGAGAATCCGTCTACAGTTGCATATAAATGAGGAGAGTGAGAAACGAGGAAGAGTTTCTGTGTGGGCTGAGTGTTCATTCTCGTCTTGCACAGCAGATCCTCCAGATGACTTCCTGATAGAAAGGTTGTTGAGTGTGTGTGAAGAGTTAAAGACAGGGGTCCTGTATGAGAAACCGGTGGGAACGCTGCCAGTCCTCCAGGGTAAAAACTCTGGAATGTGTTTGAGGAGCGCCATTGAGATTTCTCTAATCACTTTTATTGTTTGGCTGGTCCGGAGCCACCAGGCTCACAAGGTTATTTTGTTTTTTACCATCTACTCTTACTGTCCATCTGCCTGCTGGATTCTTGGCTATAAATAACGTGGGTTTTATTGGGCGTCACACATCCCCCAACACACTTTACCCCCTTTCACAAATGATATCCCATCATTCTGCCAACACTGTAGTCTCTCTGTCTTCCTCTTCTACTGTATATAAATACATATTACACACACACACACACACACAAACACATGTACACACATGCAGGGATTGAGAGCTGCTGACAGCTGACATCTTTGAACATGCAGGCCAACACTGCAGCGTGATGCCGCAGAGCGATCAGAGTCGTGCATGACTCCGTCCAAGAATCCCAATATCAACAGAGGTAGCAGCTCAGGATAAGAACTGATCAGTGTGATATATATATATATATATATATATATATATATATATATTTTATATATATATATATATATATATATATATATATATATATATATATATATATATATTTTGTTATATGGTCTTGAATCTTGTAGTTACTGGGTCATCTTTTCTGGATTTTTGTCTGGGTGGGTGGTGATGAGGAGGGGGGGGGAGTTCATGTTGTGAGTTGTTTGATTTCTTTGTTGTTAAAAAAAATAGAAATTGTTCAATCAAAAATAAAAATGTTATGTTTGAAAATTTGGCCCATGTCCCGTGTTGAAGTGTCCATCGGAGTGTAAATGTGTGACGGTGTTTATCTGGCCACAGTGTGTGAATGGTTAGTGTGTACTATGTAAAAGCGCTTTGAGTATTTGTTAAGACTAGAAAAGCGCTATAATGCAGTCCATTTACATTTGGTGAAAGTACTTAGACCTTTAACTTAAGTAAAAGGAGCAATCTCACACTGCCAAAATACTCTGCATTCAAAACTGAAGGCGTGCTTTAATGCAGAATGAGTAGGATTTGTCTGTTGTGGTTTGTGAACACAACATTCACGTCAGCACCTCCGCCCCGGTGCTTGTTGGCGGGTGGAAACCAACCCCAGATTCAGCTTTGTCCGCTTGGAATTTTTTTTATCTCGCTATATTTGCGTATTTTTGGTGCTGTATGCACCATTTTCATAGTTTCCTCTTGGACGTACAGTATGCTTATGATCTGGCACCTAGTCACTACTTTTTATTTTATTTTATTTTTTATCAATGTTGATGCCCAGAAACAACCCAAACAAAGCAAAATAAGAAAATCCAGAAACTCCAGATACAGAGTACAGGGCCACGGCAGATATACAAACACCACCACACACTTCTACTGGGTCATAAGTGATGATTGAGATGGTGATCTGTATAAATAGAAGATATTTATATGTATGTATGTATGTATGTATGTATGTATGTATATATGTATATATATATATATATATATATATATATATATATATATATATATATATATATATATATATATATATATATATATATATATATATATATATATATATATATATATAACATGTTAAAATAGGATAACTAAAAAAAAGTAATATACATTATCTGCAAGTTGAGGAAATACCATAAAATACATGACCTATCATTTCTGTATCAAGATTTCTCCTGAGATACAAAGTCAAACCTTTTATTTCATAAGATGTTAGTCACAACAGTTTATTCCACAAGTGTTATGTTGTTGTTCCACTAAGAAGATATCTCCCTTAAAGAGAGCTTTGTTGATTGTCTTCCTCTGTGTCACTGTGTAACAGAGTCTCTGTGCTACATGTCAGCATTAAAGTGTCTCTGTGTGCCATTTGTGTCTCAGTCCTGGGTTTCTGCGTGGCATCCCTCTGGCGAGGCGTCACCAGGGCGGCCGGCGCGCACCCGGCGGCAGCTGCACTTCAGGAACGAGTGGGCGGCGTGGAGCGGCTGGTCTGTCTGCTCGCGTAGCTGTGGGAGCGGAGCCTCGGTGAGGACACGCACCTGCATCACCAGGTAAATACCCGCCGTGTCCCGCAATGTCACTCACAGCTGTATACTTGGATAAGTTCTAAGTATTTCTCTACTTTATGGTCCCAATGAGCTTCATAAATCATTTTAAAAGAATGAATGTGTTGTCTGTTTCCTGTGGTGAAATGTAACTTTATCTTTAGTTACTTTGGAGATTTAGATTATTATTACAAAATAGAAATCAACTAATACATTGCAACATATTATTATAGCATCTAGTTACAATTAGCTCCACCATTTACCAGCTGTAACATATTATTCAGAAATAGGCCATTCTGCATATTGATTCTTTTGGCTTTTGGTATTCTTGGTATATTTGGATGTTAATACTTTTGTACTTTTATTTACGAGTTTAAATGCAGGACGTTTACTTGAGTATTTAATATTACGTTTGATATTTAAAGTACGGAGGGAATCATTTGTTGTACAGATTGTAAAGCCTCAAGACAAATTTGTGAATTGACTAGTATTACTACTTTTATCTAAAGAAAGCATCTGAGAACTTTTTGGACTTGTTTCTAAATTGTATTTTTCCGAGAAACCTAAAATTCATTTAAAATAATATATTTGAAATAATATATTTGAGTAGTTTATACAGTTGAAATAGAGATGTACCACTCAAATGCTTTACTAAAACATTTAAAATGTATCAAAATGTGGAACTTTGCCAATAAAATATTGTGTATTTTTAGATCAACATAGTGATTTCCAACGCAAAAACACTTTTTTAAAAGATGAACCGATTTTCCCCAGATTGTATGTCATCGTGCACCCAGTTGTTTCCTCATTGATCACAGCCGTTTACAGTGAATAAGACCTATTGCAATGTTAAACTATATTTACATGTATTTATTGGCAACTTAGTTTGTCCATAATAAAGTACAGAGTGGTTACACAGAAAACAATATTTAAAAAAAAATCAATTGCTCACCTATTTCTGAATAATCTAAACAAACTAAGTCCCATTTTTATAAAAATGAAGTCCTAAATAACCAACAAAAAGGTGCTTTGTGTATGATGAGAGGATTTTAAGTTCAGCCAGACATTACAGTCGCCTGCACTAACCCTCACAACATAATGTAGCTCCCAACTGATAGTAAAGAGTGTTTGCCATTGGTACCGTAGTGCCATTAATCTCTTTTGTGTTCTGTGTTGCAGGAACCCAGTGGGCGGGCCGTGTACAGGAGATCCCAGACAATACAGGATCTGCAACACGAAGGTGATTTCAGCATGACGCTTCTCACACTGACTTAAAGGAGGGGGAAAAAACGACTTTCGATGCAAACATTTTAGAACAATGGCTGATGTTTGCTCTAGAAGTTGGTCATATAGGTGTGTGCGGGCCGGGGTCAGGTGTTTCAGGGTGTGATCTGGAATTCCGCTGACATATTAACTTTAAATTAAGTCTTCACTGCACTTCTTTGCACTGAACTCTGAGATTTAACACAGCTGTGCTGCTGACACGTATCAGACCTGCCATTGTGTTATGAGGTCAGTAGCTGTATGTCAGACATGTTGGGCTGTGTGTGTGTGATTGTGTGCGTGTGTGTGTGTGTGTGTGTGTGTGTGTGTGTGTGTGTGTGTTTGGACAGCCAGTCACTGTGGCCCATATTGAATAAAGGAAACACCGCAGCGTGTTGAAGCATGCTCAAATGTGTGTGCATGTGGCAGTTTGTATGTGTGATTACCTCAGAGCTTCGAATGAATGGACGCAAATCCCAGACATCTTTCTCTGCTGCAATGTGTCATATAAACAATATGATATGACGTTTTTTTTGCTGACCCTATGTTTCCACACTGCGACATCTGGGGACTCACTCACACTTTATTTATTTTAGGGTTAAGATTAGAATTAGGGTTAAGGTTTGGGCAAGTGTTGGGGCTAGACAAGAAGTTGTTATACTTGAGTTTGAGGTAAACTTTTAGGGAATGAATACATTATTACATACAATATATTTTCTCACAACTAAGGCTGCAACCAACAATTATTTGTCATTATTGTTAAATCTGTCCATTATTTTCTTAATTAATCGATAAGTTATTTGGTCTATAAAATGTGAAAAATGTCAATCAGTGTTTCCCAAAGCCCAAGATGACATCCCCAAATGTCTTTTTATGTCCACAACTCAAAGATATTCAGTTTACTGACACAGAGGAAAGAAGAAACTATCAAGCGAAAAGTAGTCACATATAAAAAATGACTCAAACCAATTAATCGATTATCACAATAGTTGGTGATTAATTTGAAAGTCAATAACTAATACATAATCTTGGCAGCTCTACTCACAACACAATGCAATGTCCTCACAGTGTGTGTGTGTGTGTGTGTGTGTGTGTGTGTGTGTGTGTGTGTATTTGTGTGCAGGAGTGTCCCCCCAGCTCGGAGGATTTCAGAGAGATGCAGTGTGCTGCCTTCAATGACAGACCGTTAGTGGCTGGAAACACCTTCAGATGGACCACCTTTAATGGAGGTCAGTGAACACAACTCACTGTTCAGTGGGC